>JALPQD010000052.1:5131834-5711678 GCA_023101885.1 Typhlomys cinereus
TTATGAGGGATCTGAAGATCTGAACTCAGGTCCTTTTCCTTATGAGGCAAAGGTTTTTAACACCTGAGTCATCTCCCAACCCTCTTAAGGGTCTTTAGAAAATAACGCATAGTCCAGTTTAAACTAAGGTACTTCTAAATTGTTTTCACCATACTTTCCCTGTTCACAAAGAACGTTTGCTGCTATTTATATAATGTCTAATATTTTATGACATGTCATGTCTGATATTTATATTCAGGGGTGAACACTTGGTTCAGAAACTTTTAAAGAGTCATTCAGCAGTTATTTTGCACAAGCAATTCTGCGTTGAATATATTATTAGTAAGAGGACTGACTGACTAAGATAGCTCACAAATTTGAAGAAGACATAATGACATGTACCACCTTCTAAGAATGAATTTTTGGAGAAAATAAATAAGTGCCTAAGAGTAATGAAATGATTTCTTTAAAACATTCGAGCCCTTTAGAAGGTTGTACAGTCTCCAACTAATTTTCAGTATTTGTGATAATATTCAACATAAAGTATAGTTCTTCTGTAATTTGGAATTCTTTAGGGCAGTGATTTAAACAATGAGAACAATGAAGTTGTTTTCCTGGATGATTTTTGGTCAATTTTCCAGGTTTGTAAATAAGCGGAAGCAGTTGAACACGGGAATAGCATGAATGCTTAGTGAGCAATTTATATATATGTATATATTCTTTGAGAGCTTTATACATGGATTCCTTTTATTTTATTATCCAATCCCCATCCCTATTTTCCCCACTACAAGTTTTCTTTTTCCCTAGCTGTTCCCTTCAACTCCCATGTTCTGTATTTGTGTTGCTTACTAAGTCCAACCTGTTATTGTTAATGACCTGTGTCTCTGGGCACTTGATGAAGCAAGGACATTGGGCCAGAGGCATATCACTGGGGAGAGCTACATCCTTTTAGGAGAGATGTTTTATGGAATGATTTTGGAGAACATTAGATAATTCAATGAGAAAGATTAACTAAAAAGGATTACCCCAAACCTTAATCTTTATAGACAATGAAGCTCATAAAAGAAATCCCCTGTTTGGCTTTTAAAGATTTTTTTTATCTTTAAAAGTGATAGACATTATAAAATGATACATAATTTCATTATGTCACTGCAAGATTTAGGACCTTTCTTTGGATATGTCAGAGTTGTACACACTGAGCTACATCCCTGGTATAAAATTCTAAAGTCTATTGCAAGGATCTTCTTTGCTGCCAGTTATTGTAGGCTATTTTAAGTTAGAAAATGAATAGCAACACTGAATACTGTAGAAATGCTTGAGTTGTTGCAATATTGATTATCCATTTGGTTGTTGCAGAAAAAATTCTTAACTATAATTGATGGTTGTTGCCATAATAGTATATTGCCTATATTTCTACGTCTACTAATAGGCTTTATGTGCTAGATTTTAATATTCTTGAGCCTGGGCAAGTGCACAAGTCTTTTTAAAAGAAAAGTGGTTTACTTGTACAAAACTGATCAGTTTTGAGAGATCGTTAATGCCTTTGAAGTGGTTTTTGTTGAAGTGGTTTTGTGGTGTTGAACAAATAGTGAGAATTTGAATTGGTCCCTCTTACAGTATTGAGATTGTCTTCTTAATTTATCAAGTCATGTTCATGCCCTGATTTTATATACTTGTAGCTATCAATAAACATTGTGATAACTTGAAAAAAAAAGTTCTAAAGTCAAATTTATTCTAAAGCTTTTTCATTGGTATTTTATTTTCTTATGGTTATTATTTTAAGAAATGGAAATGAATATATATCATAAGAAAAAGATAAAATTTTAAGTTCCTAAATCTTCCTGAACCTGTCTGCCTCTGTTTGTTGGGTATCCTGGATTATCTGATGAATTTTGAGGATCAATTTCTGGATTTACATATCAAGAACAGATAAATTGAGCTAGAGATGTGGTTAAATGGTTAGTACAGTATTTGCTCAGCAAGCCTAAAACCCTGGGTTCAATCTCTAGCACCATATAAACTTGTGATTTTAGCCCCAGCACTTGGGAGCTGGGGCAGGAGGATTAGTAGTTCAAGATCAAGAACTACATGAAATTAGCTTCAAAACCATCAAGGCAACTAGCAGAGATTGGGGTGGATAGTTTAAATTTTGTGGAGCACCATTTAAAGTGTATGAGAGAGTATCATGACCATTAGATAAATAAATGTAAGTAGATTGGCTTAGCTGGTTTCAGAAACTTTAATAAATTAGACACAGTACTTGTTGGATATGGACAAACAAGGTTTAGACAATTGAAATTTATTTGGTAATGAGACAGATGAGCTAAGAAATTATATTTCTGGGTTTTTAGAAAATTAATATGTGAATTTATATTAATGCTTATTTCAAAAATACTCTGAGTGGGAGAGTTAGAGGTAAAAGACAGGTAGAGAAACTTGGACTCTTGATAACATAGTCACTGTACTGGTCAGTATTCCAGAAACAAGGTCCTCAGTCTTAACTTTTCAGATCCGAAACCTCCCTAGTGACTTCATGTTCTCACATGTAATGGTTTAGTGGTTCCATTTAGCCCTCAGCCTTAGGAGGCAGATACTTTCACATCTTTTCAACATGAATATACACATACATATAAACATAAATTGAACTAAATATATTTCTCATGGGCATTCTTTTATTTAATTTTTTGTATTTGTAACTCCTTAGCTCCAACATTTCTAAGAATTACAAAATTTAGAAAGACTTTTAGTACAGCGAATGGCCTTATGTTTTCAGCTCATCAACAGTTGTTAAAAATTTAATACATTCAGGGGCTGGAGAGGTGGCTCAGAGGTTAAGTCTCTGCCTTATAGGCAGAAGGTCCTGAGTTCAGCTCCTAGACTTATAGACACCGGGCTGAAGCAGTGTTTCTGGTTCTGATAGGGCAGAGCTTGTGAATCCCAGGGCAGAGTCAACAAGGAGGAGGTGGAGGTGGTCCATTTCTAAGAATTACAAAATTTAGAATGATTTTTAGTACAGCGAATGGCCTTATATTTTCAGCTCATCAACAGTTGTTAAAAATTTAATACATTTAGCTTATCACCTTTTCCTTCTTTGTTTCTGACTCTTTCTGTGTTTGTTTTTTCTTAGCCATTTGAAAAGAAATGATCCCTCTCCTAAAATACTTGAATGTGTACTAGCAAGGATAAGAATTTTCTCTTAAGAATAAGGATAAGGTATCTATAATAATAATATCACACCTGAGGCCATTATCCAGCCAGCATTCAGACTTCTTTAATTGTCCGTGAAATACTGTGTAGTTCCCATATAGCTTCTAAACTATTAATCCTCTCACAGACAGTAAACATTTTAAAGGAAAAGAATTCTTTCAATATATAGACCTTATTTCTGTTTGCTTAACAGTCTTTTTTTTTTTTAATTTTTAAAAAAAATTTTTTTTATTATTATTATTTATTCAACTGTGCGCATCTGCGTGTGTATGTGCCCGCACGTGTGTGTGTGTCTGTGTGTGTGTGTGTGTCTGTGTATGTGTAGAACCACGGACGAATTCGCGAACCACCATGGACGAGGCCTTCACCTCCTTCTGCCCCGGGATTCACAGGCTCCGCCCTACCAGGACCAGAAGCGCAGGCCGCCCCTGCTTCCGCCTGGCGTCTATACGTGGGATCTGGGATCTGAACTCAGGACCTTCCGCCTGCAAGGCGGAGGCTTAACTCCTGAGCCACCTCTCCAGCCCCTGCTTAACAGTCTTAAGCAGATTTATTTTATTTGAAATATATTTGAAAAGGACAGTCCTTTGGAAAAGTTTCATAGACTAATTCACTGGTTACTTCTTTTTAAATTTTTTTTATTTCTAGTTTTCTAGATAATATTGAGTAATTATCTCTGTCCCCCTCTTCCCCTCTCCCTCATTTACTAATTATTTCTTGAAACACCTTACATTTGCCACTGTGATAATGTTTTATGTGTCCAGATACCTTTTGTCTCAGCATAGTATAATAGAAAGATTTATGAGCAGATCAATTATAAAATGAAAGTAGTTGCTAAAAGAGAGCAAACTGCCCATGGAACCTGAAGAAAGGACTCACAAACTCTTCCTGGAATGTTCATGGAGAGTTGAACTGCAATCTTTATTACTGGTGCTTTCTTTCAGTTATATAAAGTTTTATTTTTTTAAAGAAAACATTTATAATTGTTTCTGTGACAAAATCAAATACATTTAAATGATTTAACATATGACCATTTTTATCAAGACATCAAAAGTCATATAACTTTCAAAATTATCAAAACAGCATACTTAAATCTATCCACATGTACAGAGGTATAAATCTTTGTTCACTTTAAAGTTAAGCACAATGACAGTTACATAAAAGTTTTAAGACATAAAGGAATTATAAGTAATTCCTCTGATATTTGTCTAGCTTAAATAAATTTTTCTTTTTCTGAAGATACAGACCTTCCTTATGGAGATAGTGTCTTTGATTATATCATTAAAAAGATGATGTTAACCATTATGACCAAATTATCTTTCATTGCTTGGCACTTGTTATCAGAATAATACAAAAATACGAAATTCACTGTGTGGACATTGAAAGTTGTTTGTGTCATAATGTTTTGCTTGTTTGTTTGATTTGCTTATCTTTGAGACAGGGTCTCATGTATCCCAGGCTGCCTCAAGCTTACTACATAGCCATGTATGACCTTGACTGATGATTCTCTTGTTTCCACTTCACAAGTGCTAAGATTAGAAGCATTTGCTACCAGGCTCAGTTTATTTGGCTCTGAGGATTGAACCTAGGACTTTCTGCTTGCTAGGCAGGCCTTCGCTAAAATGAGATACATCTTCAGCCCTATGTCATAATTTTTTTTTTTTTTTCTTTTGAGAGGTTAAAACAGGGATTTTGGGGCTGGAGAGGTGACTCAGGGGTTAAGCCTCTGCCTTGCAGGCGAAAGGTCCTGAGATCGGATCCTAGAACCCACATATAGACGCCGGGCTGAAGTGGGGGCAGCCTGTGTTTCTGGCCCTGGTATGGCGGAGCCTGTGAATCCCGGGGCAGAGTAAACAAGGAGGAGGTGGAGGCGTCCATGGTGGTTCCCGAATTTGCCCGTGGTTCCATACACACACACACACACACACACACACACACACACACACACGCACAATTGAATAAAAATAAAAAAAAATAAAACAGGGATTTTATTGAAAATGAGAGAGAAGAGAAGAAACTCTTGTATGCTTGGTCCAAGAGAGGCAAGAAGAAAACCATAGCTTTAAGGTGGGAGAACATTAGAACAGAGGAGATAGGTTAAGGTCAGAGAGAACAGGGAATCTCCACAAAGCACATGGCTAGGAGAGGACAGAGCTGTAATGGATTATGCTGGAAAAGCAGGAAGAAGAGAGATGTCTGTGTCATGATATTTAATGTTTAAAAGTTTACAGTTATAGTCAAGATAGTTGAATGAGGAACAACTTTTATCTTGGTTTGATAGGACTTGCCTGTTTCAGGGTAGAGAGCAATGTCGATATTAACATTAAAATATTTCAAAGTTCTCCCCTTCCATCTCTGTTTCTTCCTAATACCCACTCTCAGGAATAAAAAATGTAGAAGAAAATGAAAACAATTAGTTGATCTAATTATATATGTATATACTTACATATAAATGAATTTTTGTTTAGTTCAAAGACAAGGTGATCAAGGACACTTATGTCCTGTGGCAGTTATGTTCACAGAGCCAACCTCAGAGACATGTCTAAGTTTTGGATTTTAGTAAGAAATGCCAGGTTTCTTCAGAGATGTTCTGAAAACAGTGACTGTGAAACTACATATGACCTCAGGTCAAAATTTTTATTCTAGGAAAAGACATGGAGAACTAGTCTCTCAACTAGTTTAAGCTTCTACTCAGATGGTCTTGTCAGGTACATGGCTATTAGCTGCTCTGTCCTTCTAGTGTCCTTTTTTCTGTTATTTCTTAAAAGTAAATATTTACAGCTGAATGTCAGCACTCATTCCTGTAATTCCCAGCTCTCAGGAAACTAAAGCAGGAAGTTTGCTGTATGTTCAGTTCAGCCTAATATACAAAGTGAGACCAACCCTGTCTCTAAAAATTTTTTATGGGTCTGAAGAAAAGGCTCAGGGATTAAAGCCTCTGCTTCAAAAGCAGAAAGATAAGAGTTTGAATCCCACATCCCACATAAAAACACCATATGGAAATGGCAGTATCCTGCATGAGAAATCCCAGAGCAAAGCCAGAAAGGAGGTAGAGCAATCGAAGATGATTCCCAAAGTCACTCTTAATCCTCTGGTTCACATAAAATAAATGAAAATTTAAAAAAGAAAGAAATTCATATGGCATAAAGATGCTTACCAAAATACTTTCCTCCTCTGCAACATGTCTACATTTAGAATTACATTACAAAAAAGAAGCTATAAATTTTCTTGTCTAAAAAAATTGTAAGTTACAGGGACAGGGTGTGACTTTCAGTGGTTGAAGGCTTGGGAATATACTTTATCTAATAGATTATTAGTGAAGAGAATTAGGTAAAGTGGACAGAGAATAAATGAGTGGAAGAATGGAAAGGAAGATTTAGGGCTAGGAAAATACTCTTGTTTAGATTACTAGATTTTTATTTGAAGCCTGAATTCATTTTATGCGAATAAAGTGTGATGGTAAATTTTACTCTTGTCTCCTTCTTAGGTACTTCACATGACTGGAGGCTACGATGTGGTGCTGTGGACTTGTATTTCACACTTTTTGGCCTCAGTAGACCCTCCTGCTTACCCTTGCCAGAACTTGGGTTGGTGCTTAACCTAAAGGAGAAAAAAGCTGTCTTAAATCCTACCATAATCCCAGAAGCTATGACAGGCAACCAGGAAGCTGTGAGCAACCCAAGCAGTCATGCACAGCTGGTTGCATTTCAGAATCCTGTAAGAACCGCATGTATTTCATAATGCTATGTAGAGAACTAGGGAATTTTATACCCACTACAACTATGCATTTCAAAGCTTTTCCGGCTCAATGTTTACAATTTTTAAAATACCACTGTCAATCACCTGGTTAAACACAGGTGTTTGTGCTGTCAGTTCATTTCTTTTGTGATTGTATCATGGCTTTTTTGTTGTTTGTTTGATCATACAGTTTCTAAATAGTAGAAAGTAAAACCGAATCGTTAGCCTCTTTGTCCATATGTGCTAATGACCAGCTGTACAGAGGTTCTGCCTTTGTATTGTTGCTTTGTGCAGTGCTTATCATGATTCCAAATGTAGGATAAGTACTTGATAAGTACTTTGTTGAGTCAAAATAAATGACTTAATGATCAGATAAATGAATGATCTAATACTTTGGGAAGCAGACTGTCCATTTGTTTACGGAAAGAAAAACTTCTTTCTAACGTTTGTCGGACGTATATTGGTCATTTTATTCCATTGGAAGTTTTTCAGAAATGAACTTCTTATTAATGATAAACTATCTACAGTATCTCGTTTCATTTTTGTCAGTATTTGGGCTATATTACTTATTTAGAAATTTCCAAGTGGTGTTTTGATACTTTATAACTCAGATTCCTTAATGAAAGTAATAATCTTCTTAAAGTTTGCTTATTTACCTAAATTTCACAAAATATAATCACATTTATTGTAAATTTAAAGTATATTCTTGACTTGGTTAAGAAGAACTGAGACAGACCCTTACATAGAGTTTTTCACATCTAAATATTTATAAACTTAAGAAAGTCAATGTGTTTGTAATTCTTAGTCACATATGTTAATGTATCTCACATTTACACTTCAGGGTAAGTGGGGAAAGTGACATAAAAAAATGAACACTGAGCCAACTAGATGGTTAGTAGTTTAAGACGTTGGCCCCACATACGTGACAGATGACCTCAATTCCACCCCAAGAACCCTTGTAAAAGTGGAAGGAGAGATCTCTCTGATTTTACAAAGTAGTCCCCTGACTTTCACACACATGCTGTGGCAACGTCCCTACACACATCACATACATACACATACATACAATACTTACGTTAATATTTTTTTGAAAAGTATGTCCTGTCTCACCAAAAAGGGAAGACCAGAAAGGGCTAAAAGATAAATTTTGTCCATTGATGATAACTTTTAGCCACTGAGCATGCACTAATCTTCATGATTGTTTTAGAGATTTAGTTTTTAATTATAATATGAGCTACTTATTTCCAGAAATCTAATTTTGATCTTAAATATTGCCACAGGAAAATGATCACTTTGCCAAGGAAGCTGCATGTAATATATCAGCTCATCGGCAGGGAGTGAAGAGGAAGGCTGACACCCCACTGGGGTCCCCACTAGAGCCCGGTCAGATACTGGAGAAGAATGAGGATAGCAGTAAAGTCAAACTCATCAGAGTAAGAAATACAGGTTAAACCTGTATGAACAGTGTAGGATGTTCTTGTAAATTTTTTTGAATGCTTGCAGTAGTTTTTCCTTAGCAGGAACACAGGACAAAGACTAAATCAGGAGACCTAAGTGTCCTAAAACATTCCATTCAGTTGTTTAATTTTCCACATTCTCTTTCTCAGTTTGTGGAGGAACTGTGTATGTTCCATTGGAGCTTGGATTGGAGTAGATTTTGATTTCTGTTCCATCTATGGGAATGTCTAATCAGCTTCTCTGAGAAACTAGAACTCAGAATCTTTTTCTCTTTTAATACCTTTTGAGAAAAAGAGACTACCTTCATTTTAAGATTAAATGGGAGTATGTCCTATGGCCTCTGCCACTTTTCCTAAATGCTATTGTCTAAATGTAAAGTGGTATAATGGTCCTTTATTCTTTTGTTTTGTGTGTGTGCTTTAGTTTTCAAATTCTCAAGAAGATGAGGAGATTGATATGGATACTGTTCATGATAGTCAGGCCTTCATTTCCCATCATTTAAACATGCTTGAAAGGCCATCCACTCCAGGTAAGATTGATGTGTTGCAGTCTTGGGAATACAGAAAGAGCTCATGTAACATCTTCATCATTCCAAGGTCTGTTGCAGATGACCAACTATAAAGTTAAAGTAGGTAATATAATATGAAAACATAACATTGAAAAAGTAATAAAATTTTAAAAGTATGTCTTAATTTTGTCTTATTGGTATACTTTTTAATTTCATCAGATTCCTTGTAAAACTTTTGATTTCTTATATGTGTGCTTGTGTAATAGAATGTTTTGTTTACTTTTAGTAATATAACTGTAATTACATTTAAAATTTGTTTGCCAAAATCAGTGTGGTTTATAGCACTGCTTTCTTGTCTGCTTATTCTACAAAATTTTATAGATGTTTGCATTCATCTTTCAAATATTGTATTTTTTGGCAATTGCTTCATCTTTGGAGTAATTTAAGATTCTTATTGGATAGTTATAAAGTAAAAATTTAGGTGTGTTTGATTGTATGTGTGTCTGTGTTTGTTTATGTGTGTATGTTTATGTGTGTGTGCAGTCCTAGATATTGTGGGTATCATTCCCCAGGTGACTCTACATTTCGTTTTTAAACCATATCTCTCATTGGTCTGAAACTTCTTAAATGAGTTTCTAGAAATCTTCCTGGTTCCACATTCCATTTAGACCTTACTGAGATTATAAAGAGTGGCTACCCCTCCTGTCTTTTTTAAATGGATGTTCTGAGGATCTGAACTAAGTTCTTTACACTTGTGTGGCTTGTATGGCATGTGTTCCACTGACTACATTATTTTCTCAGCCCAGCTTTTATTTACTTGTTTTGTTCTTTGACATTTATATAATGACTTGTAGTCCTTTTCACCCCTTTCGTGATACTGAAACTCTTCTTCCCAAGTCTCTCTCTACTTTCTTACCTTTTTTGTGTGTGATCCATTAAGTTTAATTAGAGTTTTTTGCACAAGTGTGACTGGGAGGTTATTTTTCAGAGCAAGGGAAACTTACAGGCTATACACTGGGACACAGAGACAAATGAAACCTCCCCCATAAGCCCTTAAGTGGCGTTAGTCCCTAGGGGAGGGTTGAGATCTCCCATTCACAGGCCCAGTCTTGACAGGCCTTGTGGGATAATGTAAAAGTGCATGTAAAAGAGGGCACTTTTAATTGTTATTATACCCATAATTTGGGAACTCACAGTGGAAACCTTTGGGTCTAAAACTGGATGAGTAAAGGGAAATGCACATATCATTGGGGTGGCCTGAAGAGAGATAACTTGTTAAACTTTGGAGGCTTGAGCCTCCATAGGAGTAGACAAGCCAGAGCAAATCCTGAAATCCATAGATGCTTACAGGCGGAAGGGTGGGAAGGAGTGGAAGGGAACGGTGAAAGGAAGGGAGGGGGGAGGAAGGGAAGCTGGGATGAATACTCAGTACACTTATAAAAATAGAAAAAATAAATAAAAATGGAGGGGGGAGGGCACTTTTAGTATGTGTGCCTATGGAAACCCAGGGGTGACATCGAGAATCATCCTGGATTGCTCTACCTCCTTATTGCTGTGCTCTGGGTTTTCTCAGCCTCCACCTTCCAGGACTGGAAGTACAGGCTGCCACCATTTTCACCTGGCATTTCATGTGGGATCTGTAGATCTGAAGTCAGGTCCTTTTGCTTGGAAGGCAAAGGCTTTTAACTCCTGAGCCATTTCCCCAGCCCAAGATTTATTTTTTAATGTGTTTTTTTTTCCTACTAATGAATTAGATTTTTCTACTTTTCCCCTTGAATACTTTTGCTTTTTTAAGTTTTATTTGAAAATCCTAATTTTCCATTTTTAAAATTATCTTATATATTATATTGTCCTTTATCTCTTGATGAATTTTGGTTAGAAGTCTATTTTATCACACAGCAGAATAGCTTTCCCAACTTGTTTTAGCTGCCAAGTTCTGTTAATCCACCCTTAGGTTCATTTCAGGATTGAATGTAAGGTCGTTGGGCTTTCAACTCAGATCAGCAGGCTTGTATGAGTCATCTCACTGGCCTATGGCTTTTTCTGTTTTGAGGAAACAAAGAAATACTCATCTTTCCTCTTTTCTTTCACTTTTAAGGCCTCTCTAAATACCGACCAACCAGCTCCAGATCTGTTTTGATGTCCCAGCATTCATCAGGCAGTGACGGCACACCTAGTACCAAACCGCTGTGGAGTATGGAACTGTCCCGTAAGGGAACAGGTAAAATCAATTCGCCTTTCTTTTTTCAAAAGCAAAACTGTAAATTCTTGAATTACCAATTAAAAAAATGCTAAAAAGATAGAAATCTTGCTTTCCTTATAATACATTGGTTTTATATTACCTGACTTTAGAGACTATTTATGATATTTAAAGATTATCTTGTGTGTGTGTGTGTGTGTGTGTGTGTGTGTGTAAAGTGTGCTGCAGCCCTAACTTGTGTGGAGTATCTTGTATATAGTTAATCCTCCTTATGTTTAGGCTCTTACAATCTTGCCTCCCCCTCTTCCACAAGGTTCCCTGAGCTTTAGGATGGGGAGAGATTTGGCTGGTCTGGTTCCAGATGAATAATGTAGGTTCTTTGGTGTTCTGAATTATGGTTTGTTGTTGTTTTGCTATTCCTGCACTGCCCTTGGCTGCATCCTTATTAGTATTGAAGGTCACCTCCTAACCAAGATAAAAGACGGTTTAAATGAAGATCTTAATATGAGAGGAGACTCAAAGGTAAATGGCAGAATAGGAGTAGGACACAGCAGTGAGGAAGGTCAGTGTCCCATTTGCAGGACGGTTACTGTCTTATCTCTCAGTCCCTATACCCTCCCTGATTGGTGAGATCATACCTGTTCAATCCCAAGTGACCAGGAGGGGAATTGAGAGTGAGCTGCACCAGATGTTTCGCTACTTACATGCAATACTTGACGGTGACCTATTTTCTTGACTGATGTGTTCCCCTATCTTCTTTCTTTTGAGGTCCTTGTTTGCCTTCCCTCCTGTATATAATCCTTTGCTATTACAGTGGGTATTATAGAGATTTACCTTTAAATATGTCATTAAGTAGATTCGGAACTAGAATCTACTTATTAGGGAGTATATATGATATCTAACTTTCTCTGTCTGGGATACTTCAATCAATATAAATAGGAAAGTTTTGAAAATTAGCTTTTTTTTTTTTTTTTTTTTTTGTTTTTTTTTTTAACGTGGGACCTGGGATCCGAACTCAGAACCTTCTGCTTGTGAGACAGAGTCACAACCCCTGAGCCATCTCTCCAGCCCTGAAAATTAGCTTTAAGTGCTATTCACATTAGTACTCTGTTATACCAAAGTGAGTAACAGTTATTATATATGGACCAATGTCTTAAATTTTAATTTTTAATATTTATTGTGACTTTATATAATTACCTTTAAGCTGTTAACACTGTTCAACACCTTAAGACATGTCTTAAAAATTCATCAGCAATATTGTTTAGAATTTTGAAAACCTTTACAAAGGGTATTATCCTCAAAGTTTATTTTTATATGTATTTATTTTGCATTGGATAGTTTTCCCAAACACAGCAAACTCCTGTGAAGTATGAACCCTGACAGTTGTAATGGTGATTTTAGGAACATGAACAGACACAAAGAAGTAGGAAGTTGGAGTAAAATAAAGATTTCCAGCAGAACTGGCAATCTCCCATGAGATCCCTTGAGGTTGGTGTGCATTGAGTTGAGGGGTTCATGAGAGAGTAAAGCAATGATACCTCTTCAGTCTACAGATTTTCAATTAAGAAATACATGTGGGTTTGGGAGGGAGACTGAAGTGTCTTTGATTCTAGCTAGACACATGTTATAAAAATCTTTCAGTCTAGTTGAAAAATGAAAGAGATTATACATAAAAATGTAAACTAGCTTTTGTAAAAAAAAAAAAAAAAAAAAAAAAAAAGATTGAAGTGAGAGGTCCCTTCAAGACATTGATCTTTTACTACCCAGAAGTCTGCTTACTCAGTTATGTTGTTTCTGCAGGTTCAGGGCTGTTGAGTTTGGATTGTATGCTTCCTGTATGTATGAAGTGAGGTGAAGTCTCAGATGATTTAGGATTTAACAAGGAAGCCAGATGATAATTAGACCTCATCTTAGAGGAACAGAGAAGAACTGGTAGTTTATGTAAGATGATGAAGAATGCTCTGTAAGAAGAGGACAGTAATGTTGTGCTTTATCATCCCATAGACTCATGCACATACACAATTCCTCTTTTCCAGCATCTGAGGATAAGAATAGTCTGCCTTATGGTTATATGTAAATGATAGGTTAAGCCTTTGGGATAATTAAAAAGAAGGGTGAAGAGGATTTTTCTTCATTATTATTCCCTTCTCCTTTTCTGATGGAAAGAACAAGATGTGCAGTAAAGGCTGTATGGTTCTGGGGTTGAGCGTGGGGAACTCCTCCCCTCCTATCACTGTAGCTCTCCATCAGGATAGAGGCTGGAGGTTACAGGACTGTCTCCAAGTAGGGATTTCGAGGATGAAGAGAGGTAGAGGGGTAGAACAGGAACAGACGGAATTCCCTGGTGGTTTCTGCAGGGAAGAACAGGGCCTTCCTCTGCAGCGCTGCATAACACCTTCTTGCATAATTCAGAACTTCAGCTTAGTACTTGAAATTTTATTTAAAAATTAAAACTTTTTTTTTTTAAAAGAAAGATTTGAATGGTTTCTTTAGAGGTCTTTTAAAGACTATGAAAAACAGACTTTGATTTTTAAAAAAAATTTTAAGTTATAATATAGCACTTTGTTTTCTTTATATGATCTAAAGAATCCAAACCCCAGATTTTGTATCTTTCCTTATATAAAACTATAGGCTTTTACATTTAAGCATATACTTCATGTGAATGAAAAATTAGTAGATTTTTCACTGTTTTGAATCAGCATTTTTTCTTTTTAAAATTTATTTGCAAGTGCGTGTATGTGTGTTTGTGTGTGTATGTGTGTGTATGTGTGAGAGAGAGAGAGAGAGAGTCCTCCACTGTTTCTGTGGAGGACTGAGGGTAACATCGATCATCCTATTGCTTCTACTTCTTATTTGGTTCATTCTGGGATTTCCTAGGCTCTGCCCATCAGGGCCAGAAGTGCAGACTGCCGCTATTTCTGCCTGGTGTTTTTCGAACTAAAAATCTTCTGCTTGTGAGGCAGAATCTAACCCCCTGACCCATCTCTCCAGCCCTCGAATCAGCATTTTTGTGGATGGAGTAGAAAGTCTCCAAATTAGACTTGTATTAAGTACTTCCTTCTGTTTTATATTTGTTAAATTGATTATAGCTTAAATGTTTTATTTGATCTTCAGGAAAAAATTTATGTTGGAAAGAACAACAAATCTTTTATTTCTTTTATATCTTTTATTTCTATACAACACAAAGTAGAAAAGTTACAGAATTTTCATTCTGTCTGTCTCCTTACTCTGGCGTATCTACCATTTAAATAGAAATGTATATTAGGTCACTGAAAAGGCGTTTGTTAGCTTAAAAATTAGGGTTGACTAACTGTTGTTGGTCTCACATTACCAACCATTGTATGTACCCGGAAATGATAGCGAAACTCTGGATATAAACATTCGTGTCATAGGGATGGTAGTGTAGCTCACTTAACTTTCTAGAGAATCTGTAGGTGACCTTACTACACCATCATGAAAGTAAACTCATGTGATGTGCATTACCAATTTGATTGTTAATATTAATGTGACACATGTGGGTAAAAATAGTGCTTCTTATTTTTGATTAAACCTAGGAAAAGTTTTTCAGGAAGGATAAAGTTAAAAAAATACATATTGTCTCTTATAATTGAAAAGAATTATGATTATTTGTAGTCATGGTGTAGTATTAGGTCAGATTTTTCAAAAACTTTTAATCAAAGTTAAATGTGATGATACATGCCTGTAATCCCAGCACTTAGGAAATTGAGACAAGAGAATTGCCTTGAGTTCAAACTTCACTGAAGTACAAAACTCTGTCTCCCCAAAAAACACTTCTTAATTGCATTGTGCCTTTGTATGTCATATATATGAATATATTAATGTAGAAAGCTTTAAATCAAAGAATATGGACATTTATCATTTCTATAGATGTAGCAGTTTGCTACATCTTTTTAAATTATTTTATTTAAGACAGCACATATGCATACTGTGGTTCATGGGTGGAGGTCAAAGGATGACTTTCAAGAGTCAGTTCTCTTCTTCTATTTTATGGGTTTCTGGAGAGCAGATTCAGGTTGTAGGTTTATGAGCAGGTGCTCATGCATGTGTGCCTTAGTTTCAGCAGAGATCAAACCATGGTCAGTCTTGTTTAATCATATCGATTATCCATTCTCGACTTTTCTCATTTTGGAGCAAAGCCTATCATTGTGTTCATATTTAGTGTTCTCCTAAAGGGCAGACATTAAAGATCAAAACCACAGCAATGTTAATAATTCTCCCATTTTATTAATTATTCACTTACTGTTTAAATATCAGTTACCTCACAGATGCAGTTTTTTATCTTTAAAAATATTTTATTTAAGAGAGACAGATACATGCCATTGCATATAGTGGAGGTCAGAAGACAACTTTGGGAAATCAGCTCTTTTCTTTCACCATAGGTGGATAGGTGCAGTTTTTTAAGTAACATTTATTTAAAGCAATATCTCATAGAAGTTTATTTTGTGATTATCTAATAGCTTGCTTATTTTTTAAATTTACATCTCCAAGCTATCTCTTTGTCCCTCTGCCTCTACACTGCATTTGCTAAAGAAATCAGATTTTTTTTTCATTTTCATGTGTGTGGGTGGGGGGGGGGCGTGCCTGCATGGTGCATGTTTGTTCACTTGTGTATGGATGCATGTATGTGGTGCACGAACATGCATGTGCTTGTGGAAGGAGACCCAAAGTTATATTGGAAATCATCCCTAATCACCTTTTCACCTTATTCTTTTGAGCTTGATCCCTGCACAAACCCAGAGCTTGCTAATAGGGCTAGTCTAGCTAGCTCGTTTGCTTTAAGGATCTCTGTCCTTTGGAGCTGGAATTACGAGTGGACTGTAACACACAGCATTTATGTGAGGTTTGGGGATCTAAAATGGTCATCTTGCTTGTGCGGCAAGCACTTTAATCACTGAGCCATCTCAGCCTTGGGAATCAGACTTTTTACCTATTGGCTTGAGGTATTTTGCTAATTACATGTGTGGCCAAGTAATACAATGGAGTTGTTTATTGTTTCTGTAAATTTATAGTTTTACCTAGGCATATAATTGGATATAGGTTTATAGGTAGTGATCTCTAACTTGTTTATATCTGGAAACAGAAATATTCTGGGGATATTCAGGATCTTGATCCATTAATTGATGGGGGATTGCAAGATAGTGGTATTCTAATTTATCCTTCCATTTCAATTTATAACCTGGGTTATTCTATAAAGCTAAATTCTTTTTCGCTATTGCTGAATAGTTTATCATATAAGAGAGTCAAGATAAATGCCTGATCTTATTTCATGATTTCAAAATGATGCGATTATTACTAGCATCTTTTAATCGTTATCATTGTTAGTGATTATAGTTACTATCCATAATTATCATTTCATCTACGGAAAGTGAGAATCTTTTAAGAATTGATTCCTGAATTTTATACATTTTCCAGTTCAAACCTGGATTAGTCATTTGTCCTCATAGTCATAGATGCTGACATATATATTATCGGAGCCCATTAATTAATTGTTCTCTGTGGACCGCATGCAAGGCATGCAGAAATCAAAATTTTGATGAGAATTTCTTAATGCAAACTATTAAGCCTGAGAAAAGAGATTGGAGTCACTTTTGAAGGAGTTGTAAGTAATCCTTGGAAAAGAATAGCCCACAAACAATCATTTTCTGTTTAGCACTTACTTCACTAGGAAGTAAAGCTTCCATCCAATATAATCATTTTTTTTTCCAATTCAA
Organism: Typhlomys cinereus; assembly: GCA_023101885.1. NCBI lineage: Eukaryota > Metazoa > Chordata > Mammalia > Rodentia > Platacanthomyidae > Typhlomys > Typhlomys cinereus. The sequence continues at coordinate 5,148,657 of JALPQD010000052.1, forward strand.
GTAGTTTGGCAGGTGTCTATGTTTAGATGATGAAACTTCTAGCATAGAGAAGGACCTTAGAATCTCAAGAGTGTAGAAAACTAACTTAAAAGGTTGCAAAAGTCTTGCTGTGGAATGATTCATCTTGAACTGAGACCCGAATTGTGGCTACTTATCCTTATTACCTGGCTGTGTTCTGTTAGTTAGCCATCTATTTTCCTGCATTTGTAACAGGAACACACACTGAATTACTTAAAATTGAAAAAATTAAAATTAAATCATATAATAGCATATTTAACTCAAACTATAAAGACGATAATCACTGAAGCTTTTTCTTCTTTTGGAGAATGTGTATATAGTTACTACAGAAGTTGTAGATCACCAAATTTGCTTCTCTTATGTAAGTGGGAATTTACGTTTTGCAGTAGCACTAGTATTGTCACAGAGAAGTATTATGTGGGGCTAGGGAGATAGCTCATCAGGTACAATCTTTTGCTACAAAAGTGTTGAGGACCTCAGTTCAAATCCCTGGCACCCATGTGAAAATCTGGGTATGGCCACCTGTGTACATATAGGCCTAGTACTGTTGGGGATGGACACAGGATTGCTGGGACTTGTTGGCAGCTCCAGTTTCGGTGACAAACCCTGTCTCTAGAGAATAAGGCAGAGAGTGATAGAGTAGGAGAGCCATTGTTCTTATCTGGTCTCCACACGTGCATGTAGACATGTATGCATGTCCATCCACATGCACCTATTACCCCCCACATGCACATACACACAGAAACATTGCATTTTCTGATTCTGTATGAATCAGAGAAATATTTTGTTATAGTAAGTGTAAAGGAATCTGAGGACACTTACCATTTATTCTAAAAATACTGGAATGCTACTTGACATAAGAGAAGAATTAGTAAATACCAGTTGAATGAGGGATGTACACTAATGTTTTTGTGCTTTTGCCTTCTCCCTGGAAAATCAGCAGCCTTCATATTTCATTTATTTGGACTGTGTACCTTATGTTGAAGAATCATGGTTATACAGCTAATTGTTTATCTTATCTCTCACCTGTGTGTTGTCTGTCTGTCTATCTATCTATCTATCTATCTATCTATCTATCTATCTATCTATCTATCCATCCATCCATTCATCTATCACTTTTGAGAAAGGATCTCAGGTGCTCCAGACTGACCTCAAACTGCTGTGTAGCTGAGGATGATCTTGAACTTCTAATCTTCTTATTCTCGGCTTATAGGCATGCGCCACCACATTTGGTTTATAAGGTATTGGGGACCAAACTCAGGCTTTCATACATGCTAGCTCTACCAGCTGAGCTGTTTCCAGTTTTTTGTAGTTCTTTTATAATCACTTAACAAGCTCTGTTGAGAAGATGTTAGCTCCTGTGCCATGTATACTGAGACGCAAAAATGAATAGAGATAGATTACCAATTTTAAAGACTATCAGTCTAGTGGAAAAGACTACAGATGGAAAAGGAGGCACTTGTAGCACAGGCAATGAGCTCAAAAATTGGGTGTTTGTGCTTATAACTCAAATGTATAGTGCTGCCGCAGACAAATTACATAATCTGTCTAGTTTCCCTATCTATATTGTGTTATGTGAATCTGCAGAAAATGATTCCTCTGGGTAGTATGGGGAAACTTTTGAACTACGCTTGAAGTCATTCAACAGACCGAAGTGTTTGTTTCCCTGACTCTCCTCTAAATTTGTATTGTTTTTCTTCATACTCAATCTTTTCAATGTGCCTCTATACCCAGTTCCTTTCTCTTTTAAGTTGTAGGAGAGCAAGATCTATTGTGAGATAGTGACAATATGGTTTAAGAAGAGGAGCCAGTTAATAGGTGTGTTAGTTTTATCTTCCTCTTGCTGAACAAACACTGGATCCAAACATCTTAGGGAGCAAGGGGTTTATTCTTGCTGATGATTCTGTTTCACTTCATCAACATGGTAGGAGAGTTCACACCGATACTAGAGAAAACTTAGAGAAATGGCCACACTATATCCACAGGAATTGCCAAGAGGGGCAAGATTTTCTCTCTTGCTCCAGAATACCTGGATGCCAAGGCTACTTTGGCAGAATGCAGGTATACCACATACCTGCCCAGAGAATAGTTCCACATACTGTGGGCTAGGTCTTGTTACATAATTGATAGATATTATTTAGATAAGATAGTCGACACTGGGTTGCTCAGGGCTTGTCTTACCAATTCTTCACAAATGTGCCTAAACTTTCAGCCCTCAGTTATCAAGTTGATACATGTATCTAATTGGCACATAGGAGATGAGTGCTTTACTGGGGATGTGAGGTTGTCTGAATCAAACACAGTTGTAGACAGAATTGAAATAGGATAGATTTAATTGATGTTGGAGGGAATCAACAAGATCTGGTGTCTGGTTACATCTGGTTACCTGATTGTAAGTCATTTTTCAGAGCACTGTCTAATAAAGCCAAGCTTCTGGATCTGGAAGAGATTCCTTACACACCAGAGTCTGAACATAGTATTATAGATTCCTTGTTGCAACTTGAAAGAACCTTTAGGGACATTTTGTTTAAATTTTTAAATGAGGGCTTGGCCAGGAGAGATAACATGCATGCTAAAAGGCAACAGGACATCCTAGTCTATGCCATGGACTTCTCTTCAGTTCCTTTTTTTTTTTTTTTTACTGACATAACCTTTGTCTTTATTTAGCATTGTTTTCCTTTCCTTTCCTATGCTTCTTAAATAGAATTCTCCAAAAGAGCTTGCTTGTGCGTCTGTGTTCCCAGAAATCATCTTAAGGGTGAACTCATCTTAAGGACTAGTTGATTTTCACTAAGGCATTATTATCAATAACTAAGACATATATATATTACTGGTTTTCTAAGTGACATGAATACTGTCACCGCCATCCACCCATATACTTCAGGATAGAATTTTATTTGAAGTAGTTACATGTTCATTGACCACTGTAGACTTTAACATATAACATACAATCATTGCTGTTTACTTACAATACTTACCAAATATTAATGTTCAAGTGTGATTTAGTAATATATTGACATATGTAAGCTTGTAGAGACTATATGAACTAAAATAGTTAATTTCTGGCCAAAATGCTAAACATGCTGCGTAACTAGTTGGACATTTTACTTGGATATGTGCTAAGGAAAGTGTTGAGCACCCAGAATCCTCGTCCGTTGTGTCATCAGTTCCCCCCGCAGCTCCTCTTTCTGTGTTGCCACAGGAACTCATTGGGGTATTTCTAATGTTGAAGGTAAAGAACAGTCGCCTTTGGAGATGAGTGTCCATCCTGTGGTGCCGGCTTCACTCTCCATGTTTGCCAAGGAATCTTCGTGCTCCAAGCACAGCGAGCACCACCACCACCACCACGAACACAAGAAGAAGAAGAAGAAGCACAAGCACAAGCACAAGCACAAGCACAAGCGCGATAGCAGGGACAGGGACAAGGAGCCCTTCACCTTCTCCAGCCCCGCCAGTGGCAGGTCTGCCCGCTCACCCTCTCTGTCAGACTGAGTCCTGCCCAGAGCCGTGAGAATGGAGACTGCACTCCAGTTCCACGCACTGGGCTTGTGTGCTGTGCACAGTTATATCTGATTAGGAAGTGGGTTTGCGGTTCTGGGTGAACTGTTTCATCCTGTACTTTCCGTGCTCTTTGGCAGTCCCTTTCCTCATCCCAGCCTCCCGTGCTTGAAAGCCTTTGATGGATGTCATGGGGGACGGCACATTATATACAGAAGCAGCCACCACGTCAGGTGTAACCAGTCTCTAGTGAAATACCATATGAATTCACTTGGAATGACTGGAGACAGCTCTTGTGAGGAATCTTTCCCCCTGCACTGAGTACCATCATTTATGAGCAAAGAATGTGTTGTATTTCCTTTTACTCTAAAGTACCAAAAGTTTTGGAAGTTCTTTTTTTTTTTTTTTTTTACAAAAATTTGAATGACCATGTTTCAATAGCACATTTAGCAATTGAGATGCTTGTATTTAGCATAAGAATCCAGAATCCAATCTACAGTTATCCTCAAATCAAGATGTTTAAATTTTATTTTGTCTTCCATTAAGTACACGTGAGCATGTTCCTATGTAAAATATGTTTGCTGAGTGAAGACTGTTTACACACCTGACATGGATGCTTTCTAAAATTGTTCTTTAAATAAGACAGGTGTGGTAGTCCCCACCTGCTACCCTAGCACTTGGTGCAGGTAGTAGGATCATTCAAGGCTAATCTGGACTATGTGAGAACCGGTCTCAAAAAACAAAAATCATAAAAATAAGAATTCTATGTAATAAAATAAGATACCTTAAAAAAGGTGACCTTATTTGTTATTATCTGGGACATAGATAATTTGGTCCTTACTAAAGTATGTCAGGAACATATGCAGTGTTTTTGTTTGACATTTTAACAGTTTGTATGGTTGTGCATTTTCATTTCTGAATTTACTACATTCTGTATTGTTTGTTGAAGACTTTTTTTGTATCTGTTCAGTTTTTATCATTTCTCTTACTAGAAAGTTTGACTAAATTCTAGTTTCCAGAATAGATATTTCAAAAGAAATCTAGTAATGTTGGTCTTTTAAATGTACTTTTAGTTATATTTAACTTGTTTAATAAATAGCTTTTTTAATTGATCATTTGGCCTCTGTAACTTCTTTGTGCTGCCCCAGCAGTTATTGGCAATAGGGTTAAAGTCTCAGCAGTATTCAGTGTCTGCAGTGTGCAGTCAAGCAAGGACATGTTCAGAAAGTAGGAAGCAGCAACCTGCAGTGTTCATGAAAAGGGATCATGACATATTTAAAGAGCCCGAACCATAGTTACATGAAGAATCTAGTCAACTGAGTGTGGGAAATGTGACATCTTCTTTTAGGGTGTGCACTGACATTGCATATAGAACTCCCTGACTTTTGATGTTTCAAAATAATTACTCGTGTGGTAAGCAGTGAGTGAGGAGAGGGACATAGTAGCCAACTGCTTTATAAACTGAATGTTTTCTATTACACATTTTTATGATGGGCTGTAGGTCATTTATCCTGAAGGTTCAGAGTAGGCAGTGTAAAATTTATTCCTGTTTTCAAAAATGAAGACTCACTATAATTACTATAAATTTCTAGTATCTCAGAGACAGTAATTTCTGACAGTCTTAAACATGTCTTTTCAGAACTAGTCCATGTACATTTATATGCAAATCCCATCGATTTCAAACCTCCTTGCCAGGATTGGCACACTTTGTGTGTGTGTGTTCGTGTGTGTAGGTATATGCAACAACTTTTAACACACATGGTAGCAGATTGTATGTACCTGTGAAACTTTTTTTTATTTCCACTCATACAAACTTAACAGGTACACTGGTCCCCTCCCTCCTTCCAACCTCTCACCACCCTGTGCCCCCCTCCCCTCCCCTCTCTCTCCCTGTCCCCCAGTGTCTCCCCCTCCCATCCCCGGAGCATCCTTTAATGTGCATGCCAAACTTTCCTCTGGGTCCTCCTCTCCAATGAGGTGCAAGGACCCAGTGGCATTTCCTAGAACCCTTTCCTGTGTTTCCCTTAAGCATAGAAACACTACTGTGGCTGTCAATCCCTTGTCTCCAAGGATCCTAGTGCTTTTAGCAAATGCTAGACTTTGTGGGGTCGGTAGTGTGTTGGACATTGCGCAGGACATGCAAAGTCCAATTATGATTGCTTTGGCCCTAACTTGTGTGAAGTATCTTGCATATCATTGCTCCTCCCATCCTTGTGCTCTTACAATCTTACCGCCCCCTTTTGTATTTATCCTTTATGACTTCCATGCTTTGTGTTCATACAAATACAAAAGGTTTATAATTCTATGATTTTAAAAGAATTCTCCCATTTTTTCTCAATACTTTTAAAAACATTTCAATTAATATCTTTCATCCAGATAGAAGCTACCTGAAATTTATTTTTTTAACTTTATTTTGTGTATGTGTGTGTGTATCAAAGGGTACTGTGACCCTATGGAGAATCAAGGGTGACCTCAGGATTCATCTTGGATTACTTCTCTCTCCTTGGTTGCTTTGCTCTGAGATTTCCTAGGCTCTCAGTCCACCAGAGCTGGAAGTATAGGATGCTGTTGTTTCTGCCTGGCGATTTTTACATGGGACCCGCGATCCAAACTCAGGATCTTCTGCTTACGAGGCAGAGTCTTAACCCCTGAGCCATCTCTCTAGCACCTGAAATTTATTTTTAATGAAAGGGAGATAGATACCCAGTCTTTCTTTCTTTCAAGAATACTGCTTAATGAGGCTACAGGAGGGCGGCCTGCTTTGGGGCGGAGACAGAGAGGCTAGTGGTCTCACAGTTACTCTGTGGTTAGTATGTGTGTAATATTGTGTATTTTGTTTTCTCTTTTTGCTTAGCATATGTTAGTTTCACGAAATACTGGACTTCATCATGACATTTTCATGCATGTAGATAATATAATCTAATCGCCTTCACCCCATTTCCCCTTTTAATAAAGTAAAATAATTTTGTTTTTAAAAACAAAAACAAAACAAAACAAAAAAGAATACTGCTTAACAAATAGATTTAAATCCCTTCTTATCTCCAGATTTCAGATATATAATGAAAGCTTGTATAAATTTGGATCAGTTTATAAACTTTATAGTTGACGGTCCATTTACTCATAACTATAATGTTATGGTAGTTTTGGATATGATAACACTAATCTTTCATTACTTTCCAGAAATGTCTCATGGATTATTTTTCTCTTTGAGTTGGCTCCTATAATTTACATATTTAAAATTCATTTCTTGTGATGTGCACTTCTGAATTTTAACAAATGTCTGGAGTTTCATATCCACCACTATGTTTCTACCACCGTCAAGATTAGTCCCCTTAAACTCAAATTACCCTTTACTTCCTCTCCTTATAATTTTACTTTTTGTGATCTCATTTTTTTTTATAGATACTAAATCTTTATCCTTTCCTCATATTGTTTTTGTAGCTTACTTTGCTTGTATGTTAAATCAGAAGTAATTTAAAGTTAATATCCTGATGGACATTCCTGTTGGTAGTGTAATACAATTGTCATTTACAAGCCAGGTGTTTTGGTGCATGGCTATAATCCCAGCACTTGGAAGGCAGAGAAAGGAAGATCAGATCAGCAAAGAGTGCAAGATCAAGCTTGGCTACATTAGACCTTGTCTCAAAAATTAAGCAAATAAAATGCATTCTAATATATCAGTCATTTATATTCTGCAAATCATGTCATTTTCATTATAAAAATGATTTCTTTATGCTAATTTTGGGTTGGCTAGCCTACTGAATTCTCATTTGCAATATTTGAGAGTGTTTCTTTAGTTGTCCTTGAAAATAATTGCAACTGTAAATGATAGTGATATTATTTCCTCATTTCTAATTTCTAGACCTTTTCTTTCTCCTTTCTATGACTTTATCTCTGGCAAAGTTTGTCTTAGAGCTGCACTCACTGTCATGTGCACTGTCTGCTCTCAGCACGTGGCAACCTGCCCATGTGTTGTGGGTAGGGGCTCCACATCATTTATTTTTTCTGGGAAGTTGAAATTTGTTTGCAGTTTTTTCTTCTTTTTTCTTTGCATTATTGTTTAAAAGCTATTTTACCTATCACCAAAGTCTTGCCAACTCCTTAAAAAAGGCAATTTTGATCAAAATGTATTGAAACCCTAGTCTGGGAAATAAGTAGTCTGCTTCTTAGTTTCCTCATTGTTTCTGCTCATCTCTTCTGGCTTCAGTTTTTTGTTGCAAGTATATGAAATTCCTTCAGATTAAATGTACACCAGCCTGGCTTCAGAGTTCCCATTTCCTAGCACTGTCTCCTTTGAGCATAGCCTACAGTAACAGTGAAATATGGAGAGTGAGAAATATCAGTCATACTACAGCTATTTCCCAATCAGTGCATGGTAAACCAGTGGCAGTGGTAGGTCATGTTAATATCATATATTGCATAATGGGATAGGATAAGAAAGACACTTCTCTTTGGATATGAAAACTTTGAAGAGGTGACTGCTAATCCTTATAGCTATCACAATTGGGAGGAGGGCCATGTTGTAGTTAGTCTGTATGGTGCTGACAAATGACCATCAAATGGCTTTAAGGGAACAAAGTGTTTGTTTTCTCTTTTACTGGTTACAGTTCTTAATCCAGCTTGAGAGGAGAACACACACCAACACCAGGCCGAGGGAACTGGCCACACCATTACCACATAACACATGAGAAAGGGATGATCCTTACTTGCCAGACTAGCATCTGGCCAAGTATACGCAAGGATGCCAACTTCCTCAACTGACTCAGTATTTCATTCACCTGTTCAGAGCCTAGTCCCACCCACCATAAATTGGTCTTTCCCCATCAACCAGGCAATATACTGCAGATTTGCTCTGGGTTTAATCCAACCACTAATTCTCCACAAATGTTCCCAGAGCTCAAACCCTCAACAGTCAAGTTGACACTTGTGTCTTAACTATGACTGGCCATAAATCAGAGGGGATGAAGGAAAGCAAGCAACAAGCAAGTGTACTCTTATTCTGGGTTGGATCCTGTGAGAGGCAGAACTATAAAGGAAAGATGAGAAAATTAAGTACATCCTGGAGTTTAATATCCTAACTTGCTACAATGGTCTCAATGGTTACCCCCTCCCATGTTTTTATGTTGAAATCCCACCCCCTAAGGTAGCAGTATAGGACAGTAGGTACATTGGACTATGAATATGTCTTGAGGATTAGGTCCTCATGAATGGGATTAATACCTTTCCACAAAACCCGAGAAAGCTAACTTGCTCTTTTCATCTTGTGAAGACACAGAAGAAGACCCCATCCAGAACCAGGAAACAGGCGCTTGCCAGATACTGAATCTTCTGGCACTTCATCTTGGATTTCCCATCCCCCAGACTGAAGACTGAGAAGTAAGCTGGTTGTTCATAAACTGCACTTTTAACTACACATACAGACTATATCTGTTTTATTAGATTTGAGACATATACTATGGTCATTGAAGATATTAAGAGTAGGAGAAGCCAAACGAAAGGTGGTATTGTAGGATTAAATATCTGGGAAAAAAGAAAACTCAAGATGGCATTGCTTATTTCTGTAGCTGAAATGACTGTTTGGAGATATGAATGTTTCTGTTCTCTCCTCAAGGCTTAGTGGAAAGCTCATGTACTAGTGGCAAGCAGTCAAAGGTGGCACCGATGGTGACCCCAAGCTTCACAAGTATGTCCTGAGGAGAAAACAAAGGATTCCTCCTGATGAAAAAATAAAAAATGAAGCAGCTGAAGAGAAGTGTTTTAAAACTCCTGCTGTGAGTTGAGAATTGATACTTACATATATATGGGGTGAAAATGGATGTAATTCATGATTACAGCACGGAATAATTAAGCTAATTAACAAATTTCCTCAAATAATTATTTTTGGTAAATTCCGAAGACGTTTGAAACTTACTCTTGACAGTTTTGAAGGGCATAGTAGGCTCTTACTAACAATTCAACCTATTGCGAGTAGAGAATTTTTTTAAGGGAGAAAAGGAGAAATTTATTCAGCCAGCTTATGGTTCCAGAGGGGAGATTTATTCAGCCAACTTATGGTTCCAGAGGGGAGATACACTCCAATATGGTGGGAAAAGCATGACAGTGTCAGAGGCTGGAGGAGGCTTAGGTCACTGCGGATAGAACAGACACTGTGGATAGCATTTTTCATGCATCCGTGTGGTCGCACATGTACGTGTATGTGGAGGCCAGGGGACAACCTAGGGTGTCACTCTTCAAGAGCATGTCACACCTCCTTTGATGCAGGGTCGCACTGGCTTGGAACTCACCACTTAGGCTGGCTGGCCAGTGAACTCCAGGATCATCCTTCCTCTGCCTCCCCAGCACTGAGATTCCAAGCACGTGCTTCCCTCCGTCCCTGGCTTCTTTACACAGGCCTGGAGACTGAGCTCAGGTTTTCATGCTTCTGAGCTGAACTCATTACCAGCTGAATTGTCTCCCCATTACTATGCAAAAGAATTTAAAAATAACTTATTTCTGAGTTATTTTATTTTATTCTAATGAGGATTAAAGTAGAGTTTATTAGAGAGGGAAAGAATAGAACTCATGGATTCCAGATGTGGAGTATCATGAGGGGCAGGTGCCTCTGAATAATTTTAAACCTGACCATCATCTCCCTCTTCTCTCTATCACACAGTCCTTGTAGCCATTATTCTACTCTGCCTTCAGTTGATTCAGAATCCACTATCTCAAAACTTGTGGTTGTTCTGTCCAGGCCTTCTATTTCTTCATGAGTTAGTCTTGGTATGGTGTGTGTATTTGGAAATGCGTCTGTTTCTTCTAAATTACCCAGTTTATTAGCATGTGACTTCATCACAGTCTTATCATCCTGTAGAGTTTATAGCTATAATGTCTTCTTTTTCATTTCCAATCTTGCTTGAGTATTGTCTTCTCCTTAGTGAGGTAAAGGTTTATTAATTTTTATCAGTGCTAAAAACACCCCCTATTTTTGTTATTTTTCAAATCTGTTTCATTCATTTCTTCTCTTCATTATTTTCTTCCATTTAGTAGGTTTGGTATTAGTTCTTTTCTGGTCTCTTAGGTGTAGCATACAGTTTGTTTGAGGTCTTTCTTTTTATTTATAGCCACAATGTGATTGGACCTTGCCTGACCTGCACAATGGCTGACCTGTCAACAACTCCCCAAAGTGGAATAGAGATCATAGGAGAGAAGGTTTCAGGCAGTAGGATCCTTAGAGGCAAGAGGTTAAACAGTCATAATAGATTTCCCATACTAGCGGGTAGCAAGAAGGGGCCCCAAGCTATACCACTGAGTCCTGAGCCTCACTAATGTAGACTACTCAGAGGGAAATTCAGTGCCCACATAAACAGATACTCTGGAGGATGGGAGGGAGAAAGCAGGAAGCACCAAGAGAGGAGAAGGGAAGGAAAAGGGGAGAGAAGGAGGGGGAATGGGAAGGGGGGAAATGCAATGGGGGACAATGGAGGAAAAGGAGGGGGGAGGGAGAAGAAGGGGTACCTATTGAGCTTGTATGATTAGGCAAAAAAAGGTAATAAAAATTCATATGAAAGCACAAATGATAAAAAAGATTTATTTGAGTGTGGGAGTGGGAGTGGAGGAGGGATATAGCAAGCAAGCACTTCTGTGCGCACATGAGGAGGTCAGAAGGCAGCTTTTAGAAGGTGATTATCTCCTGATGTCACGAGGGTCAGGCTTGTGCAGAGGTCCTTTCACTTGCTGAGTCATCTTACTGGCTCTTCAGGTTTCCTTAGTAAGTTCTTTGTTGACCCAGTGGTTATTCAGGAGCATATTTTATTTTTCTATTTTATTATTATTATTATTTAAACTTTATTTATGTGTGTGTGTGTGTGTGTGTGTGTGTGTATCAGAAGGCACTGTGGAGGACTGAGGGTGACTTTGGGAATCATCTTGGATTGCTTCTACCTCCTTTTTGCTTGTCTCTGGGACTTCTCAGGCTCAGCCACTGAGACCAGAACTGCCTGCCACTGCAGTTTTCACCTGACATTTTTTTACATGGGACCTGAGATCTGAATTCAGGATATTCTGCTTATGAGACAGAGTCTTAATCCCTGAGCCATCTCTCCAGCCCTATTCTAATTAATATTGGTGTGTGTGTGTGTATATATGTGTGTGTGTGTGTGTGTCTGTATTTCAGAGGGCACTGTGTACGCCTGTGGAGGCCCAAGGATGACTTTGGGAATCTTCCTGGATTGCTTCTACCTCCTTTTTTGCTTCAATTTGGGGTTTCCCGTACCTTTCCTTGCCGGGGTCTGAGAAGTTCCATTTCTACCTGGCATTTTTACAAGGAATCTTAGATCTGAACTCAGGTCCTTCTGATTTCAAGGCAGAATCTTAACTCCTGAGCCATCCTTCCAGCTCTTAGAAGCATTTTTAGTTTCCATATTATTTGTTAATTTTCTCAAATTTCTGTTGTTGATTTTATAGCTTTGTCTTTGGAAAAGATCTTGTGTTTCAGTCTCTTTGAATGTGCTGAGGGTGTTTTGTGCCCTAATGTATGGCACATGGAGATTGCTGTGTGTGCTTAGGAATGTTTATTCTGTTATTCTACTGCTATCAGATGCTGTTTCTGTTAGTCCCTTTGGCTCAAAATGTTCAATATTGCCTTGCCTTATTAATTTTATGATGGATGATTCATCTTGTTGAAAATTGAGTATTGATGGGCCCTGCTACCTTTGTATGGCAATTTATAACTTTTTTAGGTCTTCTGATATTTGTTTTATATATTTATGTGTTCTAAAACTAGATGTATGTGAATATTTATAATTGTTATAATTTCTTGAACTTATTTTCTATCAGTTTGTAATGGTTTCCTTTGTCTCATTTTAAAATATTTTATTTATTTTATGTGTGTGTGTGTGTGTGTGTGTGTGTGTGTGTGTGTGTGTGTGTCTGTGTCTGTGTGTGTCTGTGTAGCAGAGGGCACTGTGTGTCCCTGTGGAGGCTCAAGGATGACTCTGGAAATCATCCTGTATTGCTTCTTTACCTCTTCAGCTCTGGGATTTCCCAGGCTCTGCTCACCAAGGCTGGAAGTGCAGGCTACAGTTTCTGCCTGGCATTTTTACATGGGACCTGGGATCTGAACTCAGGACCTTTTGTTTGGGAGGCAGAGTCTTAATCCCTGAGCCATCACTCTAGCCCTTTTGTCTCATTTTACAACATTTGACTTAATGTCTTTTTGGTCTGATGTAATTTTTTGATATTTTAATTTGTTGTGTGTATGGGAATAAATGGTGTTGTTTGTGGGTGTGTGTGCCCTGACACTCAGGTAGAATCAGATTTCTCTTTCTCCCTTTACATGGCCTGTGGGGATTGAACTCAAGTCATCAGGGTTATGCAGCAAGTGTCTGTATCTGCTAAGCTATTTCATGGTTCCTTGTCTGGTATAATTTTCATTATTCAGCATTAATATGATTTTGGACTGTCTTTATCACCAAAATGTGACTTTCCCAACCAATATATGGCACTTTATTCTGGACATTCTGACAATTCATAATCCTTAGTTAGATATATTCAATGTGTAATAAAATAACATAATCATAGAGGACCTCCTCATTCATCATACTAGATTTTTAAGATTCCTCAGTACCCAGTGTTTTGTGAACACTTTATCTGAGCAATCACCCATGTGACTTAAACATGGGAATGGAATGTTTATGTGCTCAGCACTGTTTCTTTCTGAAACAACTTTCAGTGACTTTCAAATGATTGTTAATTCTATTCTTTACAAAAAAAATGGAGCATGGATATTTACTATGTATATCCATACACACTTTAGTAATATAACATGTCAATTATAAAGTATATGTATAAAGTATAAAGATGAGCTAAATTATTAGTAAATGTTTTTCAACTTGGGCTGGATTCAAACTAACTGCATAATATATTAAGGTATAATATAAACCTAGTACAAGGTTTACTCCAAATGAGAGTTCATCAATCAATTATTCAAATATTTTAATAATTAATTTTTCCCAGATCTAAAACTATACTACACAGACACACACACACACATAAAATAAATAAAATATTTTAAAATGAGACAAAGGAAACCATTACAAACTGATAGAAAATAAGTTCAAGAAATTATAACAATTGTAAATATTCACACACATCTAGTTTTAGAACACATAAATATATAAAACAAATATCAGAAGACCTAAAAATGTTATAAATTGCCATACAAAGGTAGCAGGACCCATCAATACTCAATTTTCAACAATTTGAATTCTTCACTAATTCGAATATCACATGACCTTATAGGGTAGGCATCAGGATTACAAAGAGTGTACTGAGGGATTGTAGGGCTGAACAAAGGATCACATGCTTCTGTTCTGTACACCAGTGTTTGTATTATAACTCAGGATCCTGACTCCATTTCCCCATCTCTTAGACCTATGCTGTCCGGTATGGTAAGTACTACTGATGTATGGCTATTTAAAAAAAAACAAAAAAACAACAACAAAAAAACCTCATTGGTTGCACTTAGCTATATTTGAAGTGTTCAAGTGCCTGGAGGTAGCCATGCTGGATATGCTAAAATCTCATTCTTGTCATCTCAGTAAACTCTATAGAGCAGCACTTTCATCTGTTGCTGAGGTTTTGGAAGTGCTCATACTATGAAGAAAATATGGAGCATCAATATCATTCTCTGATTGATGTCTTTAATCCAGTATTCCCTTAGAGGCATCTTTGGAAGAACATACTTATGTTCTTGTATCTAGTTAAAACCAGATAATAGTCCCTAAATCCTCTTAGCTGAACACAGATAAATTGCTAGATGCAGATACAGAAGTGGGTGCGACTCTGCTGTCAGCCACGCTCTGATGTTGTGCAGTACCTCACATGTTGTCTGACTCATGGCTGAAGTGAGAACTTCCATGTGCATTTTGATAGCGATGCCCTGAAGTTCAAATACAGCTCCCTGCACTTCTCCCTTATTCCTGGAGAATACAAGTGCCCAACTTTGGAGGTCTCCATCCTAGATGTGCATATGCCTTCTGCAGTTCTTACACACGTTTGTGTTTTGGTTCCTAGGATTATATTGTTTGAAACATTGGTTAATTAACATCAATGTATAGTCACGTATGTGATATACTTTTTCTGAATGTGTGCCTGTGTATGTGGTGTGTGTATATGTGTATGCGTGTGTGTGTGTGTGCGTGCGTGCGTGTGCGTGCTGTATATGTGGCAGATGCACACACATGCATGTGCCTGGATGTGCTTACACAGAAGCCAGAGGAAAGTCATGAGTCCTTCTCTGTCAGTCTCTGCCTTGCTTCCTGGAGACAGAGTTCCTGAACCTGCAGCTAGGCTGGCATCAGCAAGCCCCGGTGACCTTGTCCTCCTTCCGTTACCATGAGGGGTCACTCCCAGCCTTTTACATGGGTCCCCATGTTTACGCAGCAAATGCTCTCTCCAATCCTATCCCAGTGTATCTTTTCTTGATCGGTTAAGCAATTACAAGTCAGTATCAGTGCACAGATCCATGTCCAGGGTTTTGCTCAAAAGGAGTACACTTGAAAGAATTCACTGTTCCACTCTCAAGCTCAAATACATCCCTGCACAGGCCTTTTTAGCGTTTTATTTTCCTCCAAGAATACCTTCTTACCTATACTAGATAGTCTGTGTCCTATATGTGCTAAATAATAAGAGTCTAGTAGAGAAAGAGGGAGGGCTTGGGAAATTACATGAGTCCAAAAGTTGGAAAATGTTATTTCTCAAGACAAACTTTTACCCCAACACATGTTGCTGGGGTGTGTAAGCAGCCTTTCCCATTTGACCATGAGTCACTGAAAGCAGCAGTCGTGTCCTGATTCTGTTTATGATGCAGTGAGTGCCACTGATGCATTCAGCAGGGTCTCTGTGTTCTCTGAATGGAATCAGAAAGCAGAAACTGCCCTTACCAGCTGGAGTGACCTGTCCCATGTACAGATCTAGTCCTGGAAAATAGGCAACCAGAGTTGTTTCCCAGCTCTGAGAGATTCTGGTGTTGTGGCTTGAAAGAACCAGCCTCAGTGGGGCCAAATCTTTGAAAAATTTCAAGGTGTCTTGGCAGCTGCCAAACTCCTGGAACTCTTTGGTTACTGCTTTGTAGTAAATACATAAAGAAAATTGAAATTATAAATATCCGTACTTTAAGATTTTAAAGAGACAGTCTTCACTGATTTTATTCATATTTTCCAAGAAGATATTTTGCATCTTCAGACTCTGAACATCTGGACAAAATATTATGCAGTTAAATATATGAATATGCAAGTTTTTGATTTATTGTGAACTTTTCTCTTACTGTTTTGGACAGATCCATTTTCCCTAAGAAAAGTTCACAGTAATATTCTCTAGGAACTAGGAGACTTCAGTCTCCACAAAGCTCACTTGGTATTAGTAGGCATCAATAGGTGCCTGCTGAGTTGGTCTCTGTTTGCAAGCCTAGTTCTAATAGTAGAGTTAATATGTATATATAAATACCAATAACAGGAACTCAAACATGTTGTCTAAAAGCAATCATAAACCCATGAGATGGCTTAGGGCACACCAGAGGAAGAAGATGCTTTCTCAAGTTCTCTTTTCCAGTGTTCTAAAAATTTCAAATGAAGATTGATTCAGTTCCTCCCTCCCTCCTTCGCTTCCTCTCTCGCTCTCTCCCTCGCTCCCTTCTTCTTTCCCTTCCTTTCCTTCCTGATTCTTACTCTGTTGTCCTTGCCAGCCTGTAGCTTACTGTGTAGACCAGGCTGTGATCCTCTTGCATCTGCCTCTTGAATGCACCCCACCCCTGGCTCTAGGGGGTATATTTAATGCTATGCATCTTGTAGCTTGTGAGTCCTGCCTGCAATCCTATATCAGAGAGCTCTTTTGTCCTTAAACCCCAGTGCCTAGAAAAAGCATCTAAAGAGAAGAATGCCAGGACTGAACCTGTGGTTAGCAAATGCTTGTCTGTTCATATCCAATGAGAAAAAACAAACAACAAAAACAAAAAACTAGACAGGGGAGTTCTCTGGTCCTTAAATCTGCCTTTAACTTTGAGAGTAAGCATGTCTGTTTCACTTGCTTGGCATTCAAAAGTCCTCTTATGAAATGGTGCTCATGATGATGGTAGTGGTGATAGATGGCTTGCCGGTTGGTTGATTGTTCTAATTCTTACTTTAGTGTCACTTTAGTAGTCATGTTTATAGGTCTGGTAACCTTGCTGCCAGTGGAGCACATACATGATATGTCTGCATGGAGTTTGCTTTCTGCTCTTGCACCCCCTGGGAAGAAACCAATTCAGTAACGTTCTGCTCATTTTGTGGTTGAGCAAACAGACTCGGAGGCATGTGTTCTGCATTTCTATTAATGCAATGCAGACTTTTGTTCTGGCACTGATTAAAAATCTGCTCTTCAGATACTTCTGTGCACGATAATTATATGCACAGAGTCATTCTGTATGAAGTTGCCAAACTTTACATGTTCCTTACACCTTACGAATATGGACCACAGCCCTTTCCTGCAGGGGTGGGCATGGAAGAGTCTCATTTTCCAAATGTTGTGCTTTTCATTAGTAATGGTGAGTTTTAAGTGAAAAATAGAGATGTCTGTTTTCCTGGCGAAAGCTTGGAACATCTGAATATCTGCTTTGAGGGGATAGTTCACACATCAGGTTTTGATTCCATGCAGTTATTTTCCATCCTGAGAGGAGCCAACTATTATCCTAAAAGGTCAGTATTTGGTTTCCGTGCTTAATTGAACAATCAAGTTTCATGGCTATTTTTCTGTTAAATGCAAAGTTCTCTTTTAAATGCAGATTTTTTTTTTTTTCAGCCTTCTAGGTAGCTGCCTGATTGTTTCAAAGACTAAACACTGCAGTTGGCTGTTTCTTCACATCTTACTTCATCCGTTTCTATCAGGGATCCAGCTGAGGCTTACTTTAGCATGTCTGTGAAATTAAAAAAATGCGTGAGTCTGGAGTGTGCAGAGGAATTCAGGAGCAATGGGATTTCTTAATGGCATCTATGTAGATTCTTTTCATTGTTAATTCTTGAGCTTTGGAGTCCACTGCTGCAGAGTCATTTTTTTTTAGAATGAGGGCAGGTTATTTAACTTTTTTGTCTGAAACAAGCCTATTAACAATGAAAAACCCAACTAACTTTTATTGGTTCTCGATGAGAATCTGGACTGTGTTGAGAGTGTGGATTTCCTCATTTTCCCCAACATTATGG
The DNA here is from genome assembly GCA_023101885.1 of Typhlomys cinereus. Taxonomy (NCBI): domain Eukaryota; kingdom Metazoa; phylum Chordata; class Mammalia; order Rodentia; family Platacanthomyidae; genus Typhlomys; species Typhlomys cinereus. Next base: position 5,166,383 of record JALPQD010000052.1, read on the forward strand.
AGTGATGTGATAGACCCTTTAGAGTCTTCCTCCTCTGCTTATAGAACTCTGATCTTGGATGGGTAAAAACCTAACTCCTACTTACATCTCAATTGACTATGTAAGATGTAGTTCTAGCCACTAGCAGAAATCTACTGCCTTGACTTTGCTGATCAAAAGGATTCCCATAGTGTGGTGGTCAGTATTGTCAACCTGACACCTCCAGGCCCACCTGAGAGGGATTCTCTAGATGCAGATGGTTTTGGGCATGCCGGCGAGGGATTGTTTCATTTACACTGATTGATTGTGGGAGTCCAGCCGACAGGTGGGTGGTACCATTCCTGCTTGTGGACTGTTTCACGGCTTCACTGTTTTAAACAGTGAAAGCAAGCTGAGCACTAGCAAGCCAGTGTGTGTTGGTCTGTTGCTTTCTGAATGTGACGTGGCTGGTGCCCTCAGGCTCTGCTGCTGTGACGTCCCTGCTGTGATGAACTGTAACCTGGAATAAACCATTTCTCGCCAAGTTGCTTCTCAACAGGTCCTTGTCATGTCGCACTCATGAGATGAATAACGTGGACACGTGACCAGTGTCCAATTCTGCCTCTCTTGCGCCTGCCTTACTGATGTGAAGTCTGGTGTTAAGAGCAGCTATTTTGTGGCCCTGAAGAAAACACTGAAATAGTCAAAGGTAACATCCTGACCTGGTTGAGGTGATGAGCCAACATTCGCAGCCTCTGTTCGCTAGACTTTCAGTTCTGTAAGAAGAGGAAACCCTAGTTTGTTGCAGTTGCTCATGCCAGGTTGAGTTTGTGCATGTGAATGGATTCTTAGCTGTTGCAGGAGGCATTGTCATCATCTCTAGCCTCTGAAGGCCCCAGTCGCATGCTCTGATTTACCCTGCAGTTCAGGGATAAAGCTGGAATGCAGAGCCCTCAAGGCTGACTTCAGAGCCTGTACTTGCAGGTCCTTGGGCTTGTGGTATGTGGGGGATGAGATGAAATGCCTCAGGGAAACCCTTCCGCATTGGTGTAGTCGAGCTGGCAAGCACACACTTCCTCGAACACGAAGGCCTTCCTCACGGGCACTGCTCTCAGTGTGCTCTCAGAGCTCATTCTTGCTATTCCCAGAGAAGCTAATCTTTATCCTAAAATGTTGGCATTTAGTTTCCATGTTTAATAAAACAATCATGTTTAATAGATATAATAGATGCTCAATAGATATAATAGATGCTCAGTAAGTATGTTGAATGAGTGAATGAATATTGTTCTCCTAAAGAAAATTTCATAAGCATTACTCTTAGAAAAATGTTGTATGTGACCTTTCTTCCCTTGCTTCCTCTCTCCTTTTCTTCTTTCCTGTCTTTCTTCCCTCTTTTCTCCCTTCCCTACTTCCTTTCTTTTTCGTGGTACTGAGGGTTGAATCTAGGGCCCATCTTAGATAAGCACTGTACCAGTTCTTTTAAAATATTTTTTTTATTCATGGCTGACCTTAAAGTCACTCTACGGCTCTGGGAGGGCAAGGACTTAATCCTTCTGGGTATGGAATCTGGATAAGAAAGCTGAAATTTTGTATATTACAGAGGTTCAGTTGAACACTGGAAGTCTGACTACCTGAATTCAAATCTACCACTGACTAAACTGTGTAGCAGTAAGCAGATAGCTTGCCCTTATGATGCACCAACCATTTTACTTGTGCAATGGAAATAATACTAATCCACATTGTCTTGTAATAGCTTATTACAATTAACTACGATAGTACTAGTACATTTAAAAGTTAGCGAAATAGTAAAATCAACTTATAACAATGACTCTTGACTGTTTTCCCTCATTCCTACGTATGCTACCAAAACAAGTTCAGGTGAATGAATAAAGTTGAAAACAGAATTCTCATGGGGTAGATGTGGATTTCTTGCGAATTAACCATATTCAAATATAGCAGGATTGAATAAAAATGGGTGTGCCCCAAAACAGTGCCTTTGCTAGAAGCTCCAAGGCAGTAGATATGTCCAAGGGACAGACCTGCTGTACCCTGGGCTGCGATCTAGACATGGAGTGTCTCTCACACGATCAGACCAATGTTCCATATCACCCTACCTCATATCCCGAGGTTCACTATTTCCATGTGAGTGCAACTGGAGATGGTATCTCCATCTTGATACAGCCCCACTCACAGAGAACTCTAGATCTCCACTTATAAAGCAGACGTGTCCCACCAAGAGAGGCGGACCACCACCCATGACCAGTGTACTTAACATCCGTGGTGGAAAGGCAGCCAGGAGGAAAGGAGAATGTTGAGATTCTCCTTTTAGAAAGTGAACTTCATTTGACACCGGGTGACTGAAGGATTCTAAGAAGATGGAACTTTGGTTAAGAAACAAAGAGGGGAGGGTCAGGCCTATGTGAGTGAGAAGTTAAAACTGTCCACTAGCTAACTCATTAGGTAGAACTGGGGGAGAGACCATTGCTAAGAACATTCTTGAAGTGAGAAAAATATAAAATCAATTCTCTAGGGCTGGCCTTGAGAAGTATCTTGTTTGAATTTAATTAGGTCAAATCGTGGTGCAATTCCTGTGCTGGGGAATTGTTGGAAAGGACGGAGCACTCAGTGGGCCATCAATGCTGAACAGCTGGGCTGTGATGTAACGAGGAACAACTGGACAGAAGGTCGGGGAGAGAAAGGAGCTCTGGAAAAGGTATCATCATCTCAGGGTGCCTGCTGCCAAAGGCTTTACACCTGTGGGAGAGCCACCCAGAAAGGAAGGAGAGAGATTCATATCTGGAGTCTTGGTTATGCATTACCTGGAATGTCCTGAGTAAGAAAGAAGGCCTAAAGGAAAAAAAGTAGGAGAATGGATAGGAGGTGAGGAGAAAGGGAGAGGGAGAGAGAGAGAGAGAGAAAGAGAGAGAGAGAGAGAACATGAAAATATGCAAAGAAATGCGAAAGCATAATAGGGCAAAAGCAGGAAACACACCCAGCCATGAGAGAGTCAAGATTTAATAGATGCTTCCAAACAGCCATTATGTATTAAAAAAAAAAAAAGAATGAGGGGACTAAAGGAAGTCATGATAAAAATATCTGACCTGAGAATTAAGTAAATAGATAATGATAAACAACAATCAAATGGAGATCCATGGTGACAAAGTATAACTAAAATGAAAATTCTCTGAAAGGACAGACAGAGGATTAGAAGGACTGGTGTGCTGAAATTAGAATGATGAAAACTATGCCATGTAAAGGACAGAAAATAACAAGAACAAAGGTAGTCATGAGAAGTGGAGAGTGCTTTGTGGGGCACTGTTACGTATACCTGCGTACTCATAAAAGGAATGGCAGGAGATAAGGATGAAAGTGAAAATAACAGGAAAGAATTCCAGAAGAAACAATGCTTGGAAATATCCTGAATTTGATAACAGTCAATCAGACACTTAGAAGCTCAGTATAAGAAACATGAAGAGAGCAACAGAGATGTGTCATTTTAAAAATGTTGAGATACCAGCCATCAAAAATGATGAATTACTGGAATTTTCCAGGAAATGGATGTCATTAGAAACAATTATATTAAGTGAAGTATCCCAAACCCAGAAAATTAAGCGCCGTATGTACTCCCTAATAGGTGGCTCCTAATACCAAATCCACCCAACCCACCTCGAGACACTCAAAGGTAAATCTATGTAATACCTACAGTAATTGCAAGGATTACAAACAGGAGGGATGGGGTTGGAGGGCCACACCAGACACAAGGAGAGAGGGGACCATGTTACAGCAGAGAAAATAGGCCACCATCAAGGACTGCAAGTAAGTAATGTGACACCTGGTTAAGTTCACAGACGTTCGTTCCTGATCATTTTCAACTGAGGGGGTATGATCTCACCAGAAGGGGAGGACATACAGTCTGGCAGATAAGAAGTAACCATTTTGCAAATGGGTGATTGACCCCTCCTTCACTGAGGTTTCCTACTTTTATTACATCTACCTTGAATGTGCTCTTATAACAAGACTCCAGTTTAACAGCTTTTTGTCTCTGGCCAGGGGGTGACATACAGTGTCCAGCAGGATGGAGTGAAGGGCATTGCAGGAGCAGCAAAACTGCAAAAGAAAATCAACAAACCACAATCCAGAACTTCAGAGACTCTATATCAACCACCTAGAACTGGGCCAGACTAATCTCTCCCCATCCTGAAGCTCAGGGACATTTGCGGAAGAGGGGGCGGTAAGAGTGTAAAAGCAAATGAATGAGAGGAGCAATGATTTGCAAGATACTCCACACAAGTTAGGGCCGAAGCAATCATAATTGGACTTTGCATGCCCGGAGCAATGTGCAACACACTATTGACCTCACAAAGTCTAGCATCTGCTAAAGGCACCAAGATCCTTGGAGGCAAGGGATTGACAGCCACTGTAGTGTTCCTATGCTTAAGGGGAACACGGGAAAGGGTTCAGGGAAATGCCACTGGGTCCTTGTACGTCATCGGAGAGGAGGGCCCAGAGGAGAGTCATGCATGCACAATAAAGGACTCTCTGAAAATTGGGGCAGGAGGCAATGGGGCATGGGGAGGGAGGGGTGAGGGGAGGGGGAGCAGGGGCTTTGGGGGGAGGAGGAGGGAGGGAGGGAACTTGTGTACCTATTAAGTTTGAGCAGAAATAATAAAAAATGTATTAAAAATGTTGAGATACGAAGAAGGAAAAAATGAAAGCAAGTAGAAGAGAAAGAACTTATAATATTCAAAGTAACCCACTGACTCCATCTGACTTATGAGAAATGATGGAGGCAGACACATGTGTAGTGGAATGACATGTTCAGTGATCAAAACAAATCAGCTGACAAGAATCTTTTGTTCGGAAAAATTGCTACACGTTTTACAAGTAATGGTGAGATGAAGACATTTGTAGATAAACAAAAACAGAGACAATTTGTTCTCTCAAACATTCCTTAGTGGAGTTGGTAGAGGTTCTTCAGGCCCAGTGTAAATAAAGATAATATGAACTCTCACCAAAATAAAGACACAAACCTCACTGGCAAAGAAAATAATGTAATAGGTTTGAAGGTGTAAGTTCCGTTTGCAGAGTACTTCTCTGAATGCATGAAACCTTGAGTTCAGTTCCCAGCACTGAATAAACCAAGGATAGCAGTATTTACCTGTAATCCTAGCAGACAGAAAGATAAAGAGGAGCAGAAGTTTAAGGCCATTCTTGCTTATACAAGAAGGTCAGATCTGGACTATAGAACCCATCTTAAATATATGTATTGTAAAAGATAATATAAATTTCAATAATTTTTTATTTAAAAATTTTCATTCTTTGGGGCTGGAGAGGTGGCTCAGGGGTTAAGCCTCCGCCTTGCAGGCGGAAGGTCCTGAGTTCAGATCCCAGATCCCACGTATAGACGCCAGGCGGAAGCGGGGGCGGCCTGCGCTTCTGGTCCTGGTAGGGCGGAGCTTGTGAATCCCGGGGCAGAAGGAGGTGGAGGTGTCTGTGGTGGTTCGCGAATTCGTCCGTGGTTCTACACAGACACACAGACACACACACGCACGCGCACATACACACGCACATGCACACAGTTGAATAAATAATAATAAAAAAAATTTTAAAAAATTTTTCATTCTTTGACGCTTTCATACATGAATGCAATGAATTTGTATCATTTTCACCTCTTACTACTGTCTGATTTTATCCCCTCTCCTTTCTCAGTCTCCTTCCTGCTTTCATGTCGTTTTGCTTCTGCAGCCCACTGGGTTTCATCTTGGATGCCTGTACTGGCTCCTGTGCATCTGCTGAGGTATAGATGGCTTGTCGGTTGGTAAATCCTTGAGTATGGAAGTTTCTCTTCTCCTGTTTGGCATTAGCCTTAATAAGTCTCTCAGAGAAGTGTAATGTTTCTTAATATCTTCCCTGATCCATGGTGGAATGTTGATAGGCAGACTATTGTGCAGGTCTTGGGGAAGTGGACATTGCTACAGTGAGTTCTTGGGTGATACAGCCCTGTCATGACCAGAGAACACTGTCTGACAATACCACGCCCCACCTTCAGGCTCTTACATTCTTCCTGCCTCTCTTTCGCCAGGTTCCCTGAGCCTTGGAATGGGTGATGATTTCAATGTCCTGTTAGGTCTGAGAACTCTACAGCCATATGTTCTCTGCACTTCATCAGTTGTGATTTTCTGTATTCAACACCTTCCATTGCAAAAGGGTGCTTCTCGGTTGAGGGCTAAGAATTGTTCTACTCTGTGAGTATAATGGTAAGTGTTTTGATGGCAGTTTTCTATCAAAACTTACAGTTAAGCCTTAGTAGTTTGTTCCTATTGAGAGCCTATGTTTTTCCTTTCCATGGTTTCTTTGTTAAGTTTACAGTACCACGCATGTGTTCCTTGCCAAAAGGCAGGCTTTAAATCCAAACAGAAAGCAGTTGGTTATGTTTGTACCATTCATGCCACTGTTGCACCAATGATCACTTCTTGCCAGAGTAGCTGTTACTATAGTTTGCAGCATTTGTAGCTTGGGGAGACTGTTAATTGTTTTTCTTCCCTGATAGTCTGTCATACCTTCTAGTACTGTGAAGGCTGGTTAACAAGGAGGAAGCTTCCAGATCTGTTCCAGCTTTTTTTCTCTGTGTTCTGTGATCCACATAATGCAGGTATCTTCAGCTGTTGGGTCTTACTGTCAGGTTCTTCAGAGCAACTAAGAGCAATGGCAAACACCTATATTGTTTTGGGGGCCTTCTCTTCAGTAATTTAAAAGCAAGCTGTATATAGCAAAATATATATAATTGTATTGTCTGGTTTAAAAGATATGGAGGCATATCTGATATAACAACACAGTGAATGACAGGAACAAAGCTGTGAAGTGAGGATGTGATCCTAGGTTGATCCTAGGTTTGTACCTTGACACCACCAGAACAAATTAAGAGAACTAGAAATGGAGCATAAGGTTATTAGACTGGGGCCAGAAATATACTTGACAGAGTGTTTGCCTAACATGGCATAAAGCCCTGGATTCAGCCCCTAGCACCTCATAAACTAGGTGAGTAAACATGCCTGTAATCCCAGCATTTGGGAGGTAAAAGCAGGAGGATCAGAAGGTCAAGGTCATCCTTGGGTACATAGTAAATTTGAGTTCTCAAAACAACATGTAAGAAGAATGTTAAGTGACATATTATAAATACATATTACTCTTTTCTCAACCTCCCTGAAACACATAAAATTATGACATAATAATGCAGCAATATATCTCTGAGCTTATAATGTACATGTATATAATGTAAATAACAGTAATAACACAGGAGAGAAAATAAATATGCAAAAAAACTATTTTTATATGCCTGGCATGATTCGTGCTTCAGTAACTATCATAGATCAGGGGGTATACCTTTGAAGATAGCATCTTCCTTTTCTTTCCTATCAGCATTGGTCCTTGTCAGTCATTTCAGGGAGATATGGAGCTTCTTGAGATCTTTTTGCTTTCATGGTGAGAGGTTGATAGGTCAGCTCCTGTGTTATTCTTGTGAAAGTATATACATCTGCCATGAAACCATGAAACCACAGCCTTGTCATGTCCAGGAGATAATGTCTGGCCCACCTACCACTGTCCCACTTCAGGCTCTTAACAATTTTTCTGCCCCTTCTTCCACGATGGTCCCAGTGCCTTGGAGTGGGGGTTTGTGTGGCTGTTTAGTGCCAAGAGTCCATAGTCACTTATTTTCTGCATTTTGACCAGTTGTACTTTCAGTAGTAACATCTTCTGTTGCAGAAGAGAACTTCTAGGTTGAGTGCTGATTGCTCTTCCAATTTATGGGTATAATAACAGGTATTTTAAAAAGTGTGATTAAAAAAAGTAGTTTGATGTAGTGTCTTTATAGCAAGACATTCATAAACTGCTCTTCCTGAGACCCCTTCCCTTTCTCAGATTCTTGTTCTAGTTTACAGTAACAGGAATATGTTCTTTTCTGAAAAGTAGGCCTAAAATTTCAATTAGAAAACTGTTGATTATCTCCTTAATATTAATTGATGAGACCTTTGGTTGCTTTTCTCCCTTGGTAGCTTCCATACTACTCTATTATTATATAATGTGTTCCATTGAGTATTTTTGTCCATGTTCTATGATCCACATGTGTTGCATCTTCAGGAATAGGGTCTTATTGTCAGTTTCAGAAGGGCAACAATGGTAGAACCCTATACTGTTTGGTGGGGGGTTGAGATCTTTCTGATAACAACTTACCAAGAAATATCACATACCTGTTACTTCTAGCATTGTTTAATTGCCTCTGCATTTTGGGTTGAGCATCCCAGAGCGTTTTTTTTTTTGTTTGTTTGTTTTGCTCTATTTTCCTCTCTTTGATCTCCTCTGTAGAGGAACTACTTGTTCTTTTTTTTTAAAACTAATTTTTTGACATATTAATATCATAGGAGGTTCCTATCTGGTTGCATCTCACATTCTTAGAATTTTTTCTATCAGTCCTTCAGTCCTTTCTGTACCCCATCCCCTTACCCCCCAGTATTTTCTCCCATTAATTCCTCCCTCCTCTTGCCATCAATGGTATCCTATATCTCCTCTTTCAACTATATTTTTTAATATTGCTGAGATTAACTTAGTATAAATCTAACAGATTTTGGCAAATAATAGTGTAGATGATAAAACCTAAAATAGTCCCTAAAGCATAGCTTAAAAATTTAATAAAAAGTATTTAGGGAAGTGTACATGAAAAATATATACTTAATAGGATAAAGTTGAAGGAAATTCTTAAAGGGATAAAGAAATATAGAAAACAGGAAGTGAGATTGCAGTTGTTAATCCAACTGTGTCAATAACAGAACTAAATCCAACAAATTAAACAATCCAGTTAAAAAGTAGAGATGTCTAGCTAGATCCAAAAATAAAACCTAGCCATGTGTTGCCTACAGGAAACATACTTCAGATTCAAAGATGCAAATAAATTGAAAGCAAAAGAATGGAGAAAAATATATATTGCAAACATTAGGACACAAAAAAGAGCTGGACCAGCTATGCTAGTATTAGACAAGACTTCAAAGCAAAAAATAAATGCTAGAATTATTGATCTTTTATAATGATAACCCCCCCTTCTTATCTGTATGGATGCTTGCATAACATTCATGAGGTTTTGAGTTCACTCCTTAGTCCTAGAAATGTCATGGAATAAATGAAGTTGAATGCTCACATATTATGAAATACAATTAAATATTGCCTAGATTAAATTTTATATTTAGAAATATCCCCATAAAGAAGAGATCTCAAATCAGTAATCTAACTTTAAGATGCTTGAGAAATAAGAGCAAAATAAGGCCCAAATAAAATACAGAGAAGAAAATGAAGGTCTGATGTGATGGCTCAGCAGGAAACTCAAACCTAGCAACCTGAGGCCAGTCCCACATTCCACATGATAGAAGGACAGAACCTGGTTGTGACAGTTTTCTCATTTCTCTTTCTACTTCTCTCTCTCTTGTAAAATGCAAAAAAGATAAAAATGAAGATTAGAGGAGAAATTGCTAAAATGGAAAACAGAATACAGAGAAAAAAATCAAAATCAAATTTTAAAGCTGGCTCTTTGGGAAAGTCAAAAAAGATTTCAAACCATTAACTAGGTTGACCAAGAAAAAGAAATGAAATTCTAACATCTCAAATAATAAAAATTACATTACTATCAAACATTATAGGAATAAAATCATAAGAGAATTCTATGAATAACTGTATGTGGACAAACTAAATACCCTGGAAAACAGATAAATTCCTACAAATTCACAAACTATCAAATAGAATTGAAAGAAACAAAAATCTGATCAGACACACAGGGCATAGTGACTCTTGTCTATAATCCTAAAATTCGTCTGTAACTCAAATTCTTGAGAGGCTGAAGTGGGGATTATGTTTGAGGCAGCCTGGACTACAGAATTTTGGTCTACAGAGTGATCTTTTATACAATGCTTGAGAAATAAGAACATGGGATCTTAGGTAGATAAATAAATAAATAAATAAAAATGTTTAATAAACTGATGAGATTGAACTGGCAATAAAAGGACTACTCCATGAAGGAGCCCAGACCTATAAGACTTCACAAGTCAATTCCAGAAAACATTTAAAAAGTAAGTAGGGCATTCTTCAAAACCTCTTCTGAAAATAAGAAGAGGGAATGATTTACAAATAATGTATGAGACAAGTAACAAGAAAAAACAGAAGATGATATAACATAAGACATGACTACAGATCAGTATTTCTTAAAAGTAGGGATGCAAAAATATTCAACAAAGATATTAACCAATTGAGTCCAACAGCATGTGAATGTGTTCTCCATCAAGATAAGGTGAGCGATCCCAAGAATGCATGATTTATTTAACCCATGAGGATTAGCTAATACACCACATCAATAGGAAAAAAAGATTAAAAAAACAGAGCATTTGACAAAATCAAGCACATCTTCATAATGAAAAAAACTCAAAAAATAAAGAATAGAAGGAAATTAGTTGTTCTGATTAAACTGTCTATTAAAACAACTAATATTGTACCCAATGGGTAAAGCCTAAAGGCTTCTTCTGACACATCACCATCAAGATTCAGAAAAAGATGTTTCTGCTCTCCACTTCTCCTTCCCCTTGCAGTAGAGTTTCCAGCCATGACCATTGAGAAAGAAAATGAAATAAAATGCATCCAGATTGCAAAGAAACATTCTTTTTGCAAATGGCATGACCTTGTGTATAAAATAGCCAATGAAATTAAGTAAATATTTTTGAAATTAGTAGACAAGATCGAGTATGAAGTTCAGATTTTTATATGTGTTGGCAATAAGTAATTTGGAGATATCATTAAGAAAGACATGCCATTTCAAATATCACAAAAAAGATACTTGGAAATATTAAGAAAATAAACGTAACACAGAAATAGTAAAATATTATTGAAAGATATTATACTGGACACTTCAAATTATTTTTGTTTGTTCGATTATTGTTTTTTAATTTTTTATTTAATTTTAATTTTTTTTCCTAGTTTTGCAAGCTACTTCTATGGGCCTCAGGGTTTCCTCTGGCTTGTCTATTCTTGTGGGGTTCAGGCCTCTGTGGCATACCAAGTGGGCCCTCCTTAGGCTGCCCCACTTTTAAGGGCGTTCCACATTATTTATGCAGCCTTAGTCCCCAAGGTTTCCACTGCATGTAATTACCTCTCCTGAGATCCTTACTTGTCTATGGGGGCATTTTGGTATGTCAGGTCTGGTAAGGACAAGTCTCATCGCAGTGATTTCCTGGATGTAGCAGTTCTGCCCTGAATGGAGTGTTTTGTCCAATGGTAGACCTTCTCATCTTTAGGCTCTTGGAATATTACCTCCCCCTCTTCCACAAGGTTCCCTGAGCCTTAGGATGGGGAGAGATTAGGTGGTCAGATTCTGGGTGAGCATTGCTCTTTCACTGCCCTAGGCTGCATCCTGTCAGGGTGTTGAGATCTTCTACCACTGTTGGAGAAGAAGACTTCTAAGCTGGGTGCTGAGCACTTTCCAATCTTTGGGTATAATAACATGTATTTACAGAGCAGTTGGGGGCTATCTTCCTACTTACAGGTTCATAGATTATTCTTCCAATAACAGGAATGTGTTCCATTCTGACAAGCAGCTCTTGAGTCTATTTGGAAAGCTGTTGGTTGTCTCCTTGATACTCATGCCACTATTACACTGGTGGTCACCTGTTGCCATGGTGATTTTTATTGGAACTTGCAGATCTCATGGGTTGAGGCCTTTATTTTTCTCCCCCAGCAGCTTCTACAGTATTCCTTGGTACTGTGTAAGCTATTCAGCAAGGAGAAAGCTCTCAGATCAGTTCCAGTTGATGTATTTTGCCCATGTTCTATGATTGATATGTGTTGCATCTTCAGTAAGAGAGTCTTATTGTCAATTTTTTGGAGGGCAACCAAGAGCATTGGTAAAAGTCCATAATGTTTGGAGGCCTTTGAGACTTCTCTGATCAACAACTTATCAGGAAGGGACACTTCATATTATTATGGTACGATGATGTCTTCTAAATTGATGTACAGATCCAGTAGACCCCCCCATCAAGAGTAGCTTATTTCTTTGCAGACATTGACAAATGATTCAACTATTTATATATATCCAATATATTTAAACCCAATATATTTAAAAATATATTTTTTAAAGAGAACAAAATTGAAGGATCCTAACCCAAAGCTGTAATAACCAAGGCAGCAGCATAAGCAGAGACATATTGCTCAATGGAAGAAACTAACAGTGCAGAAATAAATCCATATATTCTTTTGTAAACAGTTTTCAGTAAAGGTGCCAAGACAATTCCGTGGGATAGAATCATCCTGTTAACAGATGTTGGAACAACTAGATGACCTTTATGCAAAGTAATGAAGCTATTCCTATCTTAAACTATATATGGAAATGAACTTAAATTGGGTCAAAACCTTAAATGTATGGATTATAGCCATAAAATTCTTAAAAGAATACATAAGTTTAAATCTCTGTGACTTTGGCTTGATAGTTTCATGAGATCAAAAAGACAAGAAAAGAAGATGCATCGAAACTTAACTTTGTGTGTTTCAAAGAATACAAAATGTAAAAAACATCTTACAAAGGTGGAAGTCAAAAAGGGTCAGAGAGAGATCAGTGGATAAGGGGCCAGCTCGAAAACCTGCAGACTTGAGTTCCATTCCTGAAAGCCCATATGGTGGAAAGTGAGAACTGACTTCTGAAAGTTGTTCTCTGACCTTCATCATTGATCTGTGCATTCTCTCTCTCTCTCTGTCTCTCTCTCTCTCATTCTTTATCTCTCAAATTGTCAAATAAAATGTTTTGAAACAGAGTTGCAAAGGAGTATCTAGAAGATATATGGAGCTCTAGGAAGAACTGCATAATAAAAACACAACCCAAATTTAAAAATATGAAAATATTAATAGAAATTTGCCTAAAGAAAATATATAAATATGGCCATCAAATCAGCACAAGAAATTAATATTATCAGTCATCAGGAGCTATAACAACATATAGTATTTCTCATCCACTAAGATGACTAAAATAATATTGTCCATACTGAGCAAGTATGGACAAAGACGTGGAGAAGCTGGAATTCCCACATAAGATGGTGCAACCACTTTGGAAAATGGCTTGACAGCGTATCAGAAAAGTTATCCCTTGATCCAGAAACTATATAATGTCCAAGAGAAGTTAAAGTCTTTCATTCAAAAACTTGAACAAAGTATTTGTATCATCTTGCTTGTAACATACTTGATCTTAGCCAGAAGGATGAAAAGAAACATTTTATTTATTGCTGAAAAGGTGGCACAACTCAAATGTTTATCAACTGATGAATGGGAAAATATGTAGCATATGAACACAGTGAACATCATTCAATAATAAAAAGACATAGTATTGATGCATGCTGCAACATACATAGGCCTTGAAAATATTACATCAAGAAAAAGCTCAGTTCCAAAAGAAAATTTACTGTGTAATCCAATTTAGATTGAGCATTAAGAAGTGGTAATGTGTATGGAGAGAAAATTGATTATGGTTACTTAAGGGTACATCAGAAGCAGAAGGAAATTGAGGAGTTGCTGCTACTGTTTTCAGAGTTCTTTCTGACAATCATGCAAATGTTCAAAACTGGTTCTGTTGGTTGTACAACTCTGAAGATATATATAGCATAGATAAAGACTGTCATTTAAATGGAAGGACACCTTGTATAGTGTGTGACTGTATCTCAAACTGCTATGGAAATGGAAATGCTGAGATACTTGACAGCAGAAGGTAGAGACAGTTGTGGGGAAGGGTGGAAAAGTCAGAGGTGGACCGGTTGACTAGGAAGAGAAATTTGGTAACATGAAGGACGAGAGCAGTAGGACTGGGAATGTCACAAATATCCAAGGATTTGAGTTATGATAACATGGGTGTGTGTGACTGGTAGGGATTTGAGAAAATGCAAACTACAGTACTCACAAGTGTTTTCACCTACTTTCAGTGGTTTTAATTGCATGTTTTCCTCTTCACTAAGTGGAAAATTTCATATTTGATTTATTGTCTGCTTGTGTCCCAGAAGACAAGCCTATTTTTGACACTGAAATGCAGCCAGTTGGACTTAAATTGTTGCTCAGCCTCCACAATTGCACCAGAACTTGCTTTTTACCCAAGAAGAGAAACTACTGGAAATTTACTGGCTTCGAACCATTTTTGCAAAATGAACTTGATATTGTCTTAAAAAATCCTTTGACGTAAAACTTTATAACTGTAAATTAAGCTTCCCACATCCAAGGAATGAGAGTATTTGATTGCTATGCACCAAAAGAAATTGAAGAGCACTTTACACCTCTGCCACAAGGTGGTGATCAACAGTTGTGGGTGGGTATTCCTAGCTTGGGGTTTAATGTAATAATTTTATATAAGCAGCAGAGAGGAAAGTATTAGAGGCACAAAGGTACAAAGTTAAGACAGGGCAGTCCTGCTCCACATGGACTGTGACATCTAGGACAGATGGTCCTAGAAGCAGAACATTTCAATGCAGTGTGCCAAGCACTGTATTCTAAGGAAACTCTGGGGTCTTCCGTAGAGAGGAATGCATCCTGCAGGCAGAACAAAATGGAAAGATTGATTAGTGGGGGGTTTTCAAAGGGGTAACCCAGACTTCAAAGACACATGTTCCATAAGCATACACATGCTCTCCTTTTCATATCAGGAACTAATCTTTATTAAATGATAAATGTTTTTTGAGCAACTTTTAAAGAAAACACATTATACTTACAAGCATTTTGGCCAGGCGTTTCAAATACAAGAAACAGATGTTGACTCTGGGGATGTCGCTCAGTTGTTAGAGCCCTTGCCTTGCATGGACGATGCAGCATATTCAATACCCACCTCCTTATGACCTGAGAGGACAGCTTGGGATGCATTAGACCTGTCTCCAACTTTTTTTTTAAGGACTGTAGAGATGAGATGGTTCAGTCAGTAAAGTGTCTGCATGAGCCATATGAGGACCAGAATTTGGGTCCCCAGCACCCATGTAAAAGCCAGCTCTGCAGCAGACACCTATAACCTCAACTCTAAGGGGGGCACAGACAGATGGAGGTCTAGAGTTCATTGGACAGTCGGCCTAGTGGAATAAATGAGCTTCCGGTTTTGTGAGGGGTCCTAGTCAAGAAGAATGGTGGAATGTACATGAGGAAGGACCTCAGACCGCCACACCACACACGTACACACACACACACACACACACACACACACACACACACACAAACAAACAAATGAACAACAAAGCAGTAGACAACTTGAGTCCAAACCCAAGAATGTGCTGAGTCCCTGAACCTCAGGCCCCACTCAATCAAAAGACTTAAACGAGGTCTTCTCCCCACACTATATATCATCTTTTCTTTGCTGACCTTGTTTCCTTCTTTGGCAGATAGAACTCACTGCATGTAGCTGAGGTGAGATGGGCATTGGTGGTCATAGTTCATTAGGTCTGAGCTTAGCAATTTGGGATAAAGAAATCTTCTCTCACATGGTTTATATAGATATCTAAGAATATCCGTCCGACCACACCTGCCCATCCAAGATGCTGAGCATGAAGAGAGTCTGTGCATACACAGGTCTGTGGTCAAAAAAATGTCTTTTTGGATATCTGTAGTCATTCTTCTTTAATAGGATATCAAAGCTTAAGGTTAACTTCAGTTTTTTAAAATATTTTTTAAAATTTTTTTATTATCATTTATTCAACTGTGCACATGTGCATGCACGTGTGTGTCTGTGTCTGTGTATGTGTAGAACCACGGACGAACCCGGGAACCACCATGGAGGCCTCCACCTCCTTCTGCCCTGGGATTCACAGGCTCCGCCCTACTAGGACCAGAAGCGCAGGCCGCCCCCGCTTCTGCCTGGTGTCTATACGTGGGATCTGGGATCCGAACTCAGGACCTTCCGCCTGCAAGGCAGAGGCTTAACCCCTGAGCCACCTCTCCAGCCCCAGTTTTTTAAAATATTTTTAAAAATAAGTTATTTAGTGTGTGTGTGTGTGTGTGCGCGCGTGCGTGTGTGTATCATGGGACACAATGTGTTAGTGTGGAGGACCAAGGGTAACTTTAAGAATCATCCTGGATTGCTTCTACCTCCTTCTGTCTTCTCTCTGGAATTGGTTGAAAGTGCTGGTCACACCCATTTCTGCCTGGCATTTTTTACTTGGGACCTGGGATTTGAACTCAGGACTTTCTGTTTGTGATGCAGAGTCATGACCCCTAAGCCGTCTCTCCAACCCTCGGTTAGTCTTTTAATAAGAAGATTTGTGGCATCTGAAGGCCTACCAATAAACTGTGCTCTGAGAAGAGAGATAGGAAATAAAAGTAATCTCGACCTCCTGAACTTCCAAAAGGGTACTAGTAACTCTTCTGAGAACCTCTGTCCAGAGCATAACAAGTGGGGGAAGAATATGTGACGACATCAGAAGCACTGCTCAGAACTTGCAGGTTGTGAAGAGAACTTGGAGTTTGCTGTGTGCACATTAGGAAGTCACTTTAGAGTTTGAGTCTGGGAGTGAACTGACCTAAGACTTAGAAGCTGTGTCTGTTTGTGATAGACAAGTTTAAATAAGCGTGCAGTGAGGAGGCATCTTGGACCACAGAGGACATGATGAGAGAGTTCTCACTTGATGTCCAAACCCCCATAGAGATGAAACAATTGGAAAACTTTCTTTGGCTATCTTTGACCCTGTGTTAAGGTTGATTAAATGTATGTAAGCAAAAGCTTTTTTTTCCTTAGAATGGGCTTAATTAACTGTTAAGGCTCTTGCTGTCTCAAAGAATCAAGTATCTCCAAGTAGCAAAGAAGCTTTGGGAACTTCCTGACCAATAAATTTAAATTATAAATTATTACATGACAGAAGATTCTCTATGAAGGCAGCACAGTTGTATTTATAGAAGATTAGAGGAAAGTTATGGGGTGGTACTTTGGGTTCCACATCTGTTTCCTTAACTATTCCATTTCATTTTTATTAATAGGATCTTTTAAAAAATCATATTATTTGCTAAGATCCTCGAGAAATTTCCACATTGCAAGTTATAAAATACTAGTAGTATTTATAGCAATAAGTAACTTTGCTCTCAAACTAGCTGTTGCTTTCCCCCCAAATTTACATATATATGCATATACATATACATGTATGTGTATATATTGTTCTGTTCTTTATCCATATACATCTGAATGTTCTTTGCCTTCTAATGTTATCAAATCCAATTGTAGGGTTAAATAGCTCCACGCCAACGTGCCCATCGTCCCTTTTCACCCCACCCCGCTCCGCCGGTCGGGACGCACACGCGCGATCCAGCCGGGCCTCACCGCCCTAGGACCCCAGGTCAGCCCACAGGGACCCGGCTCCGACTCCCACCATCCAGCCGGAGCCGCGCGGGGGCCGAGGGACGAGGAGGACCTCCCCCTGCGCCCGGGCCCCGCCCCAGCTGCCCTCGGGTTAAATAGCTCCATGCCTACGCACCCATCCTCCCTTTTCACCCCACCCTGCTCTGCAGGTCGGGACACGCGCGCAGTCCACCCGGGCCTCACCCCGCGCCCTAGGTAAGTCCCCGCCCACCAGTACCCCAGGCCAAATAATTCAGTTTAGTGAAATTGAGAGATCTTAAGAGTTAAAATGACAATGCCAAAGTCAAAGTGCAAATCCATGAGAAGCAACACTCAAGTAAACAAATTTCCCACTGAAGAAATTAATCCCATAATGTTAGACTCCAACAAGAACAAACCCGCGGAAAAAGGCCAAGAAAGCCCCACCCAGGATAACGACTTTCAAAATATGATCATTACCATGTTCAATACTATGAAAGAGGAAATCCGGGAGGAATTACATAATCGAATCAATCGCTTTGAAGAGCAACACAACAGACATCTGGAGGAGTTGAGAAAAACAGTGCAAGAAACAAAAAGTGGCATAGAGCAGTTAAAACAAACTCAAGCAGAGTTTAAAACTGAGCTAAAAGACAAGTTATCTTCAACCCAGAACGCCAAAGAGAGTCTTATCAACAGAACTAATGAAGCAGAAAACAGAATTTCAGACCTTGAAGATAAAGTGGGAGTACTAACCAGCTCAATGGAAGAGGTTGTTAAAGCCAAAAAGATACTTGAGAGAAATATCCAAGAGATATGGGACACCCTGAAGAAGCCTAACATGCGTATTCATGGAATACCGGAGCAAGAATCTCAAAATACCACCCCTGAGGAAATTTTTCAAACAATCATCAAGGAAAACTTTCCTCATCTAAAAAAAGAGAGGCCCATTCATATACAAGAGGCATTTCACACCCCAAACAGATAGGACCAAAATAGAAGCACACCGCGGCAAATAATAGTTAAAACACTCCACATTCAAGATAAAGAACTGGTGCTGAGAGCTTCAAGGGAGAAAAAACAAGTCACTTTTAAAGGCAAACCTATTAAAATAACAAATGACTTCTCAGTCGAAACAGTAAAAGCAAGAAGAGCTTGGAGAGACATACTTCAAGTATTGAATGAGCAAAAATGTCAACCCAGGCTGATTTACCCTGCAAAACTATCAGTCATGATCGAGGGAGAAAGAAAAATTTTCCAGCACAAAGACAACTTTAAGGGATACATGTCCACCAAACCAGGCCTTCAAAAACTGCTAGAAATGATACTCAAGCGTGAAGAAAAAAACAGACATATCCAGGAGAACAGAAGGCAAATATAACACCATTAAAAGCGAAGCAATATACTTATAAAAGCTACTAAACATAATAAATGTCTGGAATTAACAATAGTTTCTCCATTATAACACTAAATGTTAATGGACTTAATTCACCGATCAAGAGACACAGATTACAAACTTGGATTAAACATCACAATCCATCAATCTGTTGCCTGCAGGAAACCCATCTCACCACAAAAGATAGGCACGCTCTAAAAATAAAAGGCTGGTCAACAATTCTACAAGCAAATGGAAGCAGAAAACAGGCAGGGGTAGCCATTATGCTATCAGACAAAGTGGATTTCAAACCAAAAAAAATTATAAGAGACACGGATGGATACTACATTTTAGTCACAGGTACAATTCACCAGGAAGATTTCACAATACTGAACATATATGCACCCAATACAGGCCCCTCCACATTCATTAAGAAAACCCTACAGCGTCTAAAGCAAGAAATCAACCCCCAAACGATAATTCTTGGGGACTTCAACACCGCCCTCTCTACATGGGATAGATCAACAGGTCAAAAGCTTAACAGAGACGCTTTGGAACTTAATCAAACCCTGAAAGAAATGGACCTCACAGATCTCTATCGAACTTTTCACCCACGCACCAAAGAATACACATTTTTCTCAGCAGCACACGGAACTTTCTCCAAAATAGATCACATATTGGGCCACAAAATGAATCTACACATATACAAGAAAGTTGAAATTCTAACCTGTGCCCTATCAGACCACCACGGCCTAAAGCTGGACATCCACAACACATCAAACAAGAGAAAATACACTAACTCCTGGAAACTTAACACTATGATGCTGAATGAGAACTGGATTCAGGAAGAAATTAAAAAGGAAATTCAAGATTTCCTGAAAGTGAATGATAACGAAAATACAACTTACCAAAATCTCTGGGACACAATGAAAGCTGTTCTAAGAGGTAAGTTCATAGCTCTTAATGCCCACGTCAAAAAAATGGAAACATCAGAAATAAACAACTTAACAATGCAGCTTAAAGCTTTAGAGAAACTAGAGCAATCTGATCCCAAAAGCAGTAGAAGAGAAGAGATTAGCAAAATAAGGGGAGAAATATCTGAAATCGAGACTAAGAAAACGATAGAAAAAATCAACCAATCAAAAAGCTGGTTCTTTGAAAAAATCAACAAGATTGATACACCCCTAGCTAAACTAACCAAAAGCAAGAGAGAGAAAACCCAAATTAACAAAATTAGAAATGAACATGGAGTTATCACTACTGATACCCAAGAAATCCAGAGAATTATAGCATCATATTTCAAAAACTTATACTCTGTGAAGTTTGACAACACAAAAGAGATGGATGAATTTCTAAGTAAACACAACTTACCTAAATTGAATCAGGAAGTTGTGAATTATTTAAATAGTCCTATAACATATAAGGAAATTGAGGAAGTAATCTCGAATCTTCCCACCAAAAAATGTCCTGGACCAGATGGATTCAGCACAGAGTTCTACCAGACATTTAAGGAGTTAATAACACCAATACTCCTTAAACTGTTCCATCAAATAGCAAAGGAAGGAACACTACCAAATTCCTTCTATGAAGCTAATATCGTTTTAATCCCAAAACCTAATAAAGATTCACTTAAAAAAGAAAACTATAGGCCGATCTCCCTGATGAACACAGACGCAAAGATTCTCAACAAAGTCTTAGCAAACGGATTCAAAAACATATTAAAAAGATCATTCATGGGGACCAAGTAGGCTTCATCCCCGGCACACAAGGTTGGTTCAACATACGCAAATCAATTAATGTAATTCATCATGTAAACCAGTCCAAAGTCCAAGACCACATGATACTCTCGATAGATGCAGAAAAAGCTTTTGACAAGATCCAACAGCCTTTTATGATCAAAACGCTAGAGACAGTAGGAATGGAAGGAACCTTTATCAATATAATAAAAGCTGTATACAACAAGCCCACAGCAAGGATTATGCTCAATGGGGAACAATTGGAAGCATTCCCACTTCGATCAGGAACTAGACAAGGCTGTTCACTCTCACCACTTCTATTCAAATATTGTACTTGAAGTCTTAGCTGAAGCCATAAGACAAGAAAGAGACATAAGAGGGATTCAAATCGGCAAGGAAGAAATCAAGCTATCCCTATTTGCAGATGACATGATCTTATACCTGAGGGATCCCAAAAACTCCACCAGGAAGCTCCTGGAACTAATTGAGAAGTTCAGCAGGGTGGCAGGATACAAAATAAATGTGCAAAAATCAGAGGCCTTCCTATATGCCCAGAATGAAAGAAGTGAAAAAGCCTTGAGAGAAACCATGCCATTTACTATAACCCCTAAAAAAATGAAATACCTTGGTATAAACCTAACTAAGGAGGTAAAAGACCTTTACAATGAAAACTTTAAAACCCTAAAGAAAGAAATTGCAGAAGACACCAGAAGGTGGAAAGACCTCCCATGTTCCTGGATTGGCAGAATCAACATTGTAAAAATGACCATCCTACCAAAGGCAATATACAGATTCAATGCTATACCAATCAAAATCCCAAAGCAATTCTTCAAAGAAGTTGACCAAACAATCTCAAAGTTCATATGGAGGCACAAAAGACCCAGGATAGCAAAAACAATCCTGAGTAACAAAAACACAGCTGGAGGTATTACCATACCAAACCTAAGTCTATACTACAAATCCATAGTTATAAAGACAGCCTGGTACTGGCTCCAAAATAGACACACAGATCAATGGATAAGGATTGAAGACCCAGATATAAGCCCACAAAGTTACAGCCATTTGGTCTTTGACAAAGGGGCCCAAAGAATCCAATGGAAAAAGAACAGCATCTTCATCAAATGGTGCTGCAAAACTGGATCTCCACATGCAGAAGATTAAAGCTGGACCCGTACTTGTCACCATGTACAAGACTTAATTCCAAATGGATCAAGGACCTTGATATCAGGCCAGAGAATTTAAAAACCATAGTTGAAAGGATAGGGAACTCCCTCGAGCTGATTGGGCTAGGCCAACACTTCCTAAACAGACATCCAATGGCACAGTCACTGCTACCAACTCTCAACAGTTGGGATCTTGTGAAATTAAAGAGCTTCTGTTCAGATAAAGAGATTGTCACACGAGCTCAAAGGCAACCCACAGAATGGGAGAAAATCTTCACTAACCACATATCTGACAGAGCTCTACTGTCCAGAGTGTACAAAGAACTTAGAAAATTAAACTCCAAGGAAAACACTGGCCCAATTAAAAAATGGGCCCTGGAACTTCAAAGAAACTTTACCAGGGATGAAATTAAAATGTCTAACAATTATCTTAAAAAATGCTCCACTTCCTTCGCCATCAGGGAAATGCAAATCAAAACTTCCCTGAGATATCATCTCACCCCGGTCAGGATGGCAAAAATCCACAATACAAACAACGACAAATGCTGGAGAGCATGTGGAGAGAGGGGAACTCTCCTACATTGTTGGTGGGAATGCAGGCTCATACAGCCACTCTGGTGAGGCGTCTGGAGATTCTTAAAGAAATTAAAGATTGAAATGCCATATGACCCTGCTATCCCACTTTTGGGAATAACCCCCCATGCAGCAGAGGTTCGCCTCGATAGCACAAGCTCGACCATGTTCATAGCAGCACTGTTTACAATAGCAAAGTCATGGAATCAACCTAAATGTCCAACAGTTGACGAGTGGATAAGGAAACTGTGGTACATCTATACAATGGAGTACTACTCAGCCATCAAAAATGATGAATTACTGGAATTTGCTGGGAAATGGATGTCATTAGAAAGAATTATATTAAGTGAGGTATCCCAAACCCAGAAAATTAAGCGCCGTATGTACTCCCTAATAGGTGGCTCCTAGTACCAAACTCACCCAGCCCACAGTGAGACACTCAAAAGTAAACCTATGTAACACAGTAATTGCAAGGATTATGAACAAGAGAGATGGGTTAGGAGGGCCACACCAGAAACAAGGAGAGAGGAGACCATGTTACAGCAGAGAAAATAGGCCTCCATCAAGGTCTGCAAGTAAGTAATGAGAAACCTGGTTAAGTTCACAGACGTTCTTTCCTGATCTCACCAGAAGGGGAGGGCATATAGTCTAGCAGATAAAAAGTAATCATTTTGCAAATGGGTGATGGACCCCCTCCCTCAGTGAGGTTTCCTACTCTTATTACATCTACCCTTGAATGTGCTATTACAACAAGACTCCAGTTTAACAGCTTTTTGTCTCTGGCCAGGGGAGTGACATACAGTGCCCAGCAGAATGGAGTGAAGGGAATTGCAGGAGCAGCAAAACTGCAAAAGAAAATCAACAAACCACAATCCAGAACTTCAGAGACTCTATATCAATCACATAGAACTAGGACAGCCTAATCTCTCCCCATCCTGGAGCTCAGGGACATTTGCGGAAGAGGGGGCGGTAAGATTGTAAGAGCAAAAGGATGGGAGGAGCAATGATTTGCAAGATTCTCAACAATAGTTGGGGCCAAAGCAATCATAATGGGACTTTGCATGCCCTGCGCAATGTCCAGCGCACTGTTGCCCTCATAAAGTCTAGCATCTGTTAAGGGCACCGAGACCCCTGGAGGCAAGGGATTGACAGCCATAGTAGTGATCTTATGCTTAAGGGAAACAAGAGAAAGGGCTTATGGAAATGCCACTGGGTCCTTATATGTCATCGGAGAGGAGGACCCAGTGGAGAGTTAGGCGTACACAATAAAGGACTCTCTGGGAATTGGGGGGGAGGCACTGGGGGAAGGGGAGGGGGAGGAGGGAGGAGGGAGGGAACTGGTAAAAAATTTTAAAATGTATAATTAAATTTTTAATAAAAGAAATCCAATTGTACATATTGTCCTTATAAATGTCCTTATAAACTTTTGTTCAAGAAAAGTGTTTTGTGCAATTCTGTTTTTTTCTTGAGAATTTTTTTATTCTTTATGATTTCATGCATGTATACAAAGAGCTTAGGTAATTTTTACCCCAAATTATTGGACCTCTAACCCCCTTTCTTCTCCCACTGAAAACCTCTCAATCTTCTTTCACATTGTGTGTGCGTGTGTGTGTGTGTGTGTGTGTATGTGTGTGTGTGTGTGTGTGTGTGTTTCCCACTGAGTTTCATTAGGGTTGTCTGCATTATCATGTACTTGGGCACATAGATGACATATCAGTGTATGTATCACTAGCTTTTTTTCCCACAATCAGCATTCAGTTCAATCCTCAGGGAGTGGGAATATCTCACGAGATTTTCCTCCTCCTATGATGAAATGTTTGACAAGCCATATCTCATGCAGGTGTTATAGAGATAACCACAGCTGTAGTGAGTTCATGGTGCAACAGCCCTGTTGTGTCCAGAAAACTATTTGGTGACACTCTTTCCATAAATCAGTCCTTTGGCAATAATTAAAAAAAAAACTATGGTGCTGGGTATCAAACCCAGGGTCTTGCATAAGCCTAGTGAGGACTTTCCCATTGAGCCCAGCCCAGTCTATAAATTACTATCAGTGCTTCCTCTGCTGTGTTCCAAGTACTGCACAGAGTCTTTCTCAACATGCCACCCCATTCTGCTGAGCCTCTGTTTAACTGACAAGTAAGTAGCATCTTCAGCCCCCTTATGCAAGTCCCATGCAATATCTCTGTATAAAGCCATCAGTTAACTTCTGCCTCTCTCACTCTGACTTTTCCTAGTGTCTACTCTGTTAGCCCTCTATTTTGAAATCAGTACATCTCTGGGGTCTTATATTCACTGCATGATATATGGGCTGCTGTTGGCTGAGTCACACACAGTTTGCTACGAAGCTCTTAGTTTCTCTAGCCTGGGATTTTATGCTTAGGAAGTCTACCATAACACTTCTGTCCCTGTGAGCATGCACGTGCCTGGGCGTGCTTCTAAGACATGAAAAAGGATCGATTGGAGGAGGCACAGAGATCTAGAGGATGATTGACTATGGGGATGGAGAAGGAGGCACAGGGATCCAGGGGATGATTGACTGTGGGGATGGTTTGTGGCAAGGCACAAGCTCCCTTCAGCCTGATGCAGTTTCACAGGAGCATCTGTTTTGCCTCAAGTGTGGGGTCCCTTCAGGGGATGTTTTGAAAGGAAGCTGATCTTTTCCTCAGGTTTCTCCCAACTTTGCCATGTGGTTCGGCAGAGACCAGTGGCCCTGGACTTTCTGTACAAGCCTCTTGGGAGCACCAATTTACCAAGAAATGAGCGTGGATGTCCAATGGCTGTCAGGAGGGAACAATTTTCCTTCAATACAAATCCAAAACTCATTTGAATGCATGCCCTGCAATTACAAAGCCTTCCTGTTTTGGAACAGAGACTGGAGAGTGCACATGCAGTATGGAGTGTGGTGCCTGGATGTGTTTTAGAATGGAGAGTGAACATGCAACATGAAGCGTGGTGCATGGATGTGTTTTATGGTGTAGCATGTGTCCTTCTCTAGCATGTTAAGCATTTATGACTATCTGTTCACTGTTTGGGTGCAATATGGCTCTGATCAAGTTATATTTTCACTTCTGGGGCAACAGGCTGCCTGACATAGTCATATAATTTGGGTTTGCTTTTATAGAATGTTCACTCAATTCAGGGCATGAAAAGAGCAGATCTAAATAATTATCTTCTACTTTAGATGTATGTGCGTGGTATGTGTGCATGTTCATGTGTGTGCAGGTGCATTTGCATATGTGCGTGTGGGTGCCACAGGCTGACATCAGGTGTCTTCCTCTATTGTGCTCCTATTTCTTTACTGGGGCAAGGCCTCGTACTGAGCCCAGAGCTTGCCAATTTGGCTGTTCTTGCTTGTCAGATTCTTGCCTGGGATCCTTTATCTCTGTTTCCTGAGCTCTGAGATAACAAGTGAGTCACCCCACCCAATTTTATGTGGGTGCTGGAGGTTTGTATTCCAGTCCTCTTGCTTGCATAGCAAGTACTTTATTACTGAGCCGTATCTCCAGCCCCTACTTCAGCCATTTTTAATATGCTTAGTGGAATAAGGCAGCATGGTATCATGACTGATCCTGCGAACACTGATTCCAGCTCTCTGCTTTCCAGACATGTGGCTTCAGTTTTGCCTTATCTGTCAAATGGTTATGATCACAGATTCCCACCACAGGGCTCTCAGGAGCTCTACATTTAAACTTCCTAGTAGGTGTTGAAGAAGCACCTGGACCTCACTCAGTGTCTGGGCGTAGCGTATGTTCTCAATAACTCATTCCCATTCTTTACTCTCTCACGCCCCAGTAAATAAAATTAGCAAGTTACCCTCGTATAGAGTGAGTCATCAATGCATGTATTTGCAATCCTCATTTCAGAAGGAGCATTCTTCATTCATCTTCCTATAACTTCTTTTTTTTTTTTTAAATAGTGTACTTACTTATTTTTTTTCCGCTCATACAAACTTAATAGGTACCCCGGTCCCCTCCCTCCCTCTACCCCTTCCTGGACCTCCCTGCTCCCTCCCCCCTTTTCCCCTTCTTTTTCCCCCTCCTTTTCTTCCAGTGCCCCCTCCCCCCATCCCTGGAGCATCCTTTAATGTGTATGTCAAACTTTCCTCTGGGTCCTCCTCTCTGATGAGGTGCAAGGATTCAGTGGCATTTCCTAAAACTCTTTCTTTCATTCCCTTTAAGTATGGGAACACTATTGTGGCTGTTAATCCCTTGCTTCTAAGGATCCTTGTACCTTTCGTCCATGCTAGACTTTGAGGGGTCAGTGATATGTTGGTCATGCAAAGTCCTATTATGATTGCTTTGGCCCTAACTTGTGTGGAGTATCTTGCATATCATAGCTCCTCCCCATCTTTGGGCTCTTACAATCTTACCGCCCCCCTCTTCCTCAAATTTCCCTGAGCTTCAGGATAGGGAGAGATTAGGCAGGCCTGATTCCAGGTGGTTGATATAGAGTCTCTGATGTTCTGAATTATGGTTTGTTGATTTTTTTTTTCAGTTTTGCTGCTCCTGCAATGCCCTTAGCTCCATCCTGATGGGTATTGGATGTCACCCCCTGGCCAGAGAGAAAAAGCTGTTAAAATACAGTCTTATTATAAGAGTAGATTCAAAAGTAGATAGAATAAGAGTAGGAGACCGCGGTGATGGGGAGGGAGTCAGTCTCCCATTTGCAAAATGGTTACCTTCTATCTGCCAGACTATGCCCTCCCTTTCTGGTAAGATCATACCCCATCAGTTGCAAGTGACCAGGAAGGAAAGTCTGTGAGCTTAACCAGTTGTCTTATTACTTACTTGCAGTCCTTGATGGTGGCCTATTATCTCTGGTGTAGCATAATCCCCTCTCTCCTTGTTTCTGGCGGGGCCCTACTTCCCCTTCACTCCTGTTTATAATCTTTGCAATTACTGTAGGTATTACAGAGATTTGTCTTTGAATGTCTTTAAGTGAGTTTGATACTAGGAGCCACCTATTAGGGAGTACATACGGCGCTTAATTTTCTGTGTCTGGGATACTTCCCTCAATATAATTGTTTCTAATTCCGTCCATTTCCCGGCAAATTCCATTAATTCATCATTTTTGATGGCTGATTAGTATTCCATTGTATAAATGTATCACATTTTCCTTATCCGCTCGTCAACTGTTGGGCATTTGGGTTGATTCCATGACTTTGCTATTGTAAACAGTGCTGCTATGAACATGGTCGTGCTTGTGCTATGGAGGTTAATTTTTGCTGTATGGGGAGTTATTCCCAAAAGTGGAATAGCAGGGTCATATGGCATTTCAATCTTTAACTTCTTTAAGAATCGCCAGACGGCTTGCCAGAGTAGTTGTATGAGCCTGCATTCCCACCAGCAATGTAGGAGAGTTCCCCTCTCTCCACATCCTCTCCAGCATTTGTTGTTGTTTGTATTGTGGATTTTTGCCATCCTAACTGGGGTGAGATGATATCTCAGGGAGGTTTGATTTGCATTTCCCTGATGGCTAAATCTTCCTATAACTTCTGAAGGTTTGGCAAACAAATCAAACTGGGAGTTGAGGGTACCACCTTTTCTGGGAATGCAGAAATGCCACAAGGCCAGGGTTACTGGGCAGATGCTTTAAGTGCTGAGCTCAGTGTATCTTCCCAAAATACTCATAATCACCTCATCTCCCAGCATTGCTTTATGAGAAGGTGTTTTTCTAGATGAGCCACCCCTTTTTCCCCCTCACTAAAATAAAGGCATTTCAGAAGGGGGCATACAAGTTTTCCAGTTACTCCCTTCTGTGGTGCACCCACTTCTGGTTTTTGATTCCTAGCTGAGGATAGCTTCTAGAACAGGGAGAAGGTGCCTGATGCATGACACATTTCCTTGGGGAGTCTTTGGATAAGAACCTCTGAATTGAGAGTTAGCTCATGGTAGAGCACTTGCCTAGTACATGGAAGGATCTGGGCTTCGTCCCCAGCACCTCCTAACAAGATCTAAATACCCCGAGTGTAATTTCACCAGAACTGCTTATGACAAATTCAAAGCAGTCAAGATGGCTTAGCAAGGTGGATACATTTGTTACATAGCTACCTCTGAAGACAAAGCCCATCACTTTTTTCAAATATTTATTTGTTTAGAGAGAGATAGAAATCAACATATCCTTTGATCCCAGTTGCATCTAAGAGTTCTCCACTGTGCACACAATTGACACACATTTGAGACCCTCTCTCTCTTTCTCTCTCTCTCTCTCTCTCTCTCTCTCTGCCTCAAAGCAAAAGAAGGCATTTAATAGCTTCATTAATAGAGGGTGAAAATACCTTAGCCCAAGCATTGATACCATATCTCAGAACCTGACTAAGCCCCTTTCCAATTTTGTAGGCTTTTAGTTTACACATTCCCAAAGTTCTGTGGTAATCTCCTGTTTTGTTTTGCTTTGTTTTGTTTGGACAAAGCCAAAGGAAACTATAACAGGGGTAATTTTCCGCACTTTTACCATAAATTTTTAATTATCCACCAGGAAAGAAAAAAAAAAGAGCAGTAAATTGAATGTTCTCTTCTGAGAGACACGTGCAGAGAGGAAGGAAACTCCCAAAACTCTTGATGGTATCACTGGTCAAGGTCCTTAAACACAAACAGCGGTGCCATTCAGACTGCTGAGTGGCATTGGGAGGAATTGATAGATTCCTGTTTTTGTTTGAAGATGGAAGGGCATTAAAGTAATGCTGTTTGTGCTTGAACCTGTGAGCAGAAATGAGTGACTGGAAGTACTCCCCAAAAGAAACAGTACAGGGCCTTCTGTGGCGCTCCTTGTTTCTGACTGGAGAGAAGACATATATCATAAAGAAAGGTATATGTGTGTGTGTTTATTACAAACATAATGGGTGGTAGTCCCTGACCCTTCTTCTCCCTCCCCGTCAATTTTTAAAAATTAATTTTGTTTTTATTTTTACTCTTTTACATTCTCATACATGTAGTCAATGCATTTTGATCATAGCTATCCCTATCTCTCTCCAAATCTCCCTAGACATTTCCCTAGCGTGTCCACCACCTGTCTTTATATCCTAATTTTTTAAATTGGACAATATAAAATAATATGTAAGCAACAAAAGAAAATACATTAAGGTTGTAGATAGTTATGATTGAGTTCCTAGTTCCACATGGTTAAAGCTGAAGAACAATAGTTTTGTCCATCTTCTATGGGTCATGGTGTGAGCACACAGAACCCCAACCCAGGGAGGCCATCCACAGCATATGTACATGGAGTCTACCCCATGAGAGGCTTTCATGTTGTGAATACAGAGATAATGGAATTTAGGGTTTTGACAGACAGTATGTTACATCAGGCTATTAATCATTCAGTTGTCCACAGGTCAGAACACTGATTGTAGAAATAACTCATCTCACCTCTGCCACTGTCTGACACATATGGAACACAGGAGCCACATGTGCAGGGCCTCTAGGGGCAGAGAGGATAACTTTCAGAAGTCAATCTTTCCTTCTACAGACTTTGGGGGTTGAACTTAGGTTGCCAAGTTTACACACAGGCACCTTTTCCTGATGAATCATCTTGCCAGTCATGTGTGCTAAGGTTTCAATTATCTAATTACATATGAAACATTTACATGATGCATTTATACATCATAACTTTTCTTGCAAATTTTGCCTGTGTTTTTCCTGTTGGTCAAATCCAGATCATACTAAAAGATGCACCTTTAATTTCATAAGTTGCAGACACCTAGCATTCACTGTGTGTCTATCAGGCATTACACTAAACTTTCAAGTCTGACCTTAGAAGACATCAAGAGATAGGGACTTTAATATTTTATTTCATTGAGAGGGACTGGGTATTAATTCAATGGTTTAAGCACATTACACATGAGCTCTTTCTCTAAGCTCACCTCCAGTATAATTTTATGGATAAAGAAACTGAGAATTGGAGATGACCAAAGCAAAATGAGTGAGTGAGTGAATGAGTGAGTGAGTGAGTGAGTGAGTGAGTGAGTGAGTGAGTGAATGAGAAAGGCTATCTGAGATGTTAACTCAGCCCAGCCTCATAGTTTCTTTAGGGTACTACATTCTCACACATCTTTTTGTAGAGCGCTTGATTAATTGCCTAAGCTCAAGAGGAAGGAAGCAAAGTTCTAAAAGATGGCAGTATCAGACAGTTGGATTGGACTTCCTGATGCCCATTTTCAAATCATTTTAGACTTTCACTCTTGTTCTCCCACTCACTCTGCATGTCATCCCAGGACGTTACGAGGCCTTAACTCGATTGTCTCACCTGCAAAAGATGCAGCGGGATCAAATGACACTTAAATCCCTTCAATTTGTACATTCTGAGAGCATATATAGTTCCTGCTATTGGGAAGCCTTTCTGTAGATGCAAAGACACTGATAAGACTTGGTGTGAACAAAAGGTCAAAGGAGTATTGAAATATGCCTTCAGATGGCTTGGAGTCATTGTCAAGGGAACAGCAGCCGTAAGGAAGATGAAAACACAGTACAGACGCCATCAGAAAAGATTTTTTTCAAGGAGATTAAAAATGTAAGCTTCAGAAACTTCAGTCCAATTGGACTTGGGAAATTTTTTTTTTTAAATGTAGGAAGAACAAAAAAAAGCTAGAAATTTGGTTCATCTACAAGCCTCAATTATACTCTTGCTATACACATTTAAAATTTTTTTCTTTTTTGAAATTTTCATTTATTATATTTAGATTCTATGATTATCAAATTTCAGGTTTTTTCCTTAATATACTTTTTTTTATTTCCGATCATACAAATTTAACAGGTACACCGGTCCCCTCCCTCCCTTCACCTCCCCCTACCCCCGTTCCCCCCTCCCCTCCCCTCTCCCTCCCCTTCCCCCAGTGCCTCCCCCCCCCAATCCCCGGAACATCCTTTAATGTACATGCCAAACTCTTCTCTGGGTCCTCCTCTCTGATGAGGGGACTTGGGAAAATTTGTAAGACAGATTTTTGCTCTTTGTAAATAAATCAGGTATTACAAGATGTGTGGAAGTGAATGATAGCCAGGGGAAAAGATAAGAGCACAGGTCTATAGAACTTATAATAGGGGATTTTTCATATTGCTGCGTTCCCTCTAATAGTCCACACACATGTAGTGTGTAACATCATGCTGCAGCATCACGTTTAGTTGTGCTTTTTTTTTTAGTTATGCTTTTAGTCCAAAGCTCCTTGTCAACACTTCCGAATCTCCATATTTGGCAGTGAGTTTGCATTGATAGTGCACTCAATTAATAATTGGCTGGATAAATTTGTCAGTTTGGAGATGTTTGTTCACTCATTAAAAAGACACCTGCAACAACTCTGCTGAGTACTTCATGGGTCAAGTTCCACATGCAAAGAGCAAAGTGATGTTGTAATGCAGAGTACCAGCGACTCAGCAAGGCTCACCAGAATCAGGCCAACCTAATCTCTCCCCAGCCTAAAGCTTTGGGAACCTCACAGAAGAGGGGACGGTGAGATCGTTAAGAACCTAAAGATGGGAGGTTCACCATTGGGCAAGACATTCCACTCAAGGAAGACTGCTGCATCTAGGAACTCATTGCAGTGAGACTTTTCCTTACCAGACCTGCACGATGACTGACATACCAGCTTGCCCCCATAGACAACCTAGGAACTCAAGAAAGATAAGAGCATACAGAGGAAACCTTGGGGATCTAAAGCTAGATGAGTGAAGGGGAATGCCCCTATCAGTGGTAGGACGGCCTTAAGAGAGGCAAATTGGTATGCCACAGATCTTTTTTTAAAAAATTATTTTTCTACTTTTACAAGCATATTGAGTACTCATCCCTGCTTACCTCCATCCCCTCCATTCCCTTCATCAATCCCTCCCACTCCCTCCCACCCTCCTGCCTATATGTTTCTATGGACCCCATGGTTCCCACTGTCTTGTCTACTCCTGTGGGGTTCAGGCCTCTCTGGCATACCAAATTTAATCTGGGCATGGGATTTTTTCCACTACCCTAAAAAAAAAAAAAAAAAAAAAAAAGAACAAAGTGATGTTGGCTGGTCTTGTCCATGCGTAGTCCCACCAGCCTATTTATGAGTATATCAAATGCAAAGAAAGAAAGAATGCCTCAAGAGAAACTCTATAATGGAGTCTCTGCCACATTGGAAGGACCAGAAAAGAATCAAGTAAAATTTCAACTCCATAAAGCCAAAAGAGAAGACAGGATGGATAACTGTTGCCCTCAACTAGGTAATATTTTTGGCCCTACATATGCATCATCAGTACTCAGTGTGGATCATTTTCCTTAGGTATTAGGCTGTGTGTGTGTGTGTGTGTGTGTGTGTGTGTGTGTGTGTGTCTGTATCAGAAGATAACTATGTGTCCCTGTGGGGGGCCAAAGGTGACTTCAGGAATCATCCTGGATTGCTTCTACCTCCTTTTTGCTTTGATCCTGGATTTCTCAAGTTCCACCCACCAGGGTTGGAAGTACAGACCATCATTTCCACCTGGCATTTTTATGTGGGACCTTCTGCTTGGGAGGCAGAGGCTTAACCAATATTGTCTCTTAACATTTCCTCCACTGTTATAACATTTCATTAGGCTTATATACAATACCCTAAGATCACCTCTGGACTTATAGATAGAGGTGTGTCAAGTTCTCCAAATTAGAGAACAATGGCTCCTTTCAAAGACTTATAAAATCTAGTGGGAAAGCTGGCCCGAGTGACAGGGGAAGGAGGGAGGGTAAAAGAAGCACAGGCTGGGTTTTTAGTGTCTGTCTGTCACTTTACAGAGAACTGAGTATGATAAATGTGAATAATAGTGTCATGTTTGAATTGGTTATCTTCTTTTTTTTTTTTTTAAGGGAGAAAGGGAGGTTTATTCAGCTTACGGTTCCAGAGGGAAGGGACAGTCTCTCAAAGCAGAGGTGGCATGGTTGGCTGGCCGAAGCTGGAGGAGGCTAAGTCACCACAGACATCTTGGAAGCTGAGAGCTACAGAGTGTTTGCTGCAAAGGCAGACTTCTCCTGGAGGTAGGGTGGGATTAATCCACCTCAAGGTCCACCCCTTGTGACTGCCTTCCTCCAGCAAGGCTCCACCTCTCAAGGTACCATGACCTTGCCAAACACATGAGACTGTGGGGGGACACATTTCAAACCATGGCATTCCACCCCTGGCCCCCACAGGCTCATTGCCATCTCATAACGCAAACCATACTCAGTCCAACTTTAAAAGTCTTCATAAACTACAACAGTAGTCCCAACAGTCCAAAAGTCCAAAGTCCAAAGCCTCCCCAAATCTCCAAGTCCAACAGGCGAGCCTCTTGTTGCAATCATCTCAGTCCCAAAGGGCTTTGGTTTCATCCCTCCAGTGCAGCTGCCCATAGAACACATCACTCTCTTGGGCTGACTCCTCCCAGGATATACAGCTCTCTTTGGCAGGTGTCCCACTTTGTCTCTGGCATCTCTAACATCTTTACTTATCAGTGGCAAACCAGGCTTTAACTCCACAGCACAAACTGTCCTTCTTGGGTCTTTAAACTGTAGGCTTCTTGCCTTGTGATGCCTGGATTCTGCCAATTTTTGAAATCTTGGAGGAGGACTCCACGATCTCCTCCCTCTTGCATCCTTGATGCCTGATTCCAGAGGAAAGGTATAGTCTCTCAAAGCAGAGGTGGCATGGCTGGCTGGCCAAAGCTGGAGGAAGCTAAGTCACTGTAGACATCTTAGAAGCTGAGAGCTGCAGAGTGCTTGCTGCAAAGGCCTGAATCGGTTATTTTCTTATTCCTCCTCCTCCTCCTCTTCTTTCTCCTTTTTCTCTTCTTCTCTTCCTCCTCTTCTTTCTCTTCCTCCTGTTCCTCTTCTCTTCCTTCTCTTCTAACAAATACCAATGAAGTGCTTACATTGTCCAAAGCACTGCGCTAAGCTCTCAGAGACTCCAGAGACTCAATATTTGTGTAAATCTAACCAAAAATATGCAGAATATGTAAATTTGCTAGAATTGCCAAAGCTGAGCTTCTCAGATTAGGCAGGTCAAACAGGAGCAATGTATTTTCCACCCTTCTACAGACTCGCTGTCTGGGCTCAAGATGTCTGTTTTCCCTGAGTCCTCACAGGCCTCACTCTGGCCTGAGGCTGATCATCTTTGTCTGTCTTTGCATTTTCTCTGTTTTAATCTCCTCTTCTTCTAGGGACATCAGTCATCTTATACTGAGTGCTACCCATATATCTTCATTTTACTTTGTTATCTCTTTAAAGAGACTATCACTGATATAGTTACTCTACATGTTGCTGATAAATTCACAACCAAAGGACTTAGGAGAAAAAGGGCCTTATTTTGACTTACAATTGTCTGAGTTCACACCAACATCAGAGAGGGGCAAACTTCCCTTGCCAGACAGCATGTCTGTTCCTGTTTGACAAAAAAAGCCAACTTACTTAACCATCTGTATCTGTTGCTCTTTGTGCTGCTGTGAGATACCACTAAGGTCCTAACTAAGAGGAAAAAAGGTGGATTTATTACCATTCCAGAGGGGAGATATAGTCGTCCTTCATGCCGGGAAAGACATGGCTGGCTGACAGGACCTAGAGTAGGCCTAGATCACATCCATCATGGAGGAAGAGAGCTGTTGCATGCACGCTCAAGAGCAGGCTCACTCACTCAAGCAGTACAGGGCTGACTAACCTCAAGGCCCACCTTTGTGACTCCTTTATCATAGTTACTTAACAGTTGAGGGTTTGAACTCTGAGCACATTTGTAGAGAATTAATGATTGAGTTAAGCCCAGAGCAAACCTGCAGGAGATTGTCTAGCTGATGGGGAAGGCCCAGCCCATGTGGGTGGGACTAAGCCCTGGAATAAAATACAAAGAGCTGGTTGAGAGAGTTGGTATCCTTGTGTATACTTGGCTAGACATGCTGGTCTGGCAAGTAAGAATTGTCCCTCTCTCAGCAGCTCTTCTGCAAAGTTGGATGAGGAATTGTAAACAGTATATTGTAAAAGACTAAACCCCTTGTTCCTTTAAGCCATTTGATGGTGATTTACTAGCAACTGGGCAGGCAAACTGCAACAGCCTTCCTCCAGCAAGGCTCCACCTCCTAAAGGTGGCATGACCTTCCCATATACTGATAGCAGCTAAGGATTCAAACACATGATCCTGTGGGGGCAGCCCACACTTCAAACCCTGACACCAGCTCTCTCTGTTTTGTCCACCTGCTCAGGGATTGGTCTCACTCACCATGGATTGGGCCTTCTCTGTCACTTAGACAATCTCCTGCAGATTTGTTTATGGCTTAACTCATCAATTCTTTATAAATGTGCCTGGAACTGAAGCCTTAAATTGTCAAGTGAATACCAGCAACCAACTAGGACAACCACACAGCTTAGTCACATTCTGAGATACTAGGCATTAGATATTCAACATCTGGGTGACTGGGGAGATAGTTTAGTCAGTAAAGTACATCATCTCACAAGCATGAGGACCTGAGTTCAGACCCCAAGATCCATGTAACAGCTTGATATGATGACACACACTTTAACCCTGGCAGCACTGGGAAGAATTCTGATAACTTGTTGGCCATCCAGTCTGTTCAATCTGTGCCCCCCCCCAATAGATTCACAAGCACATATGAGAAGAGAACGAGAGAGAGACAGAGACAGAGACAGAGAGACAGATTCAACATGCGAGCTTTTAGAGGCAGGGCACAGATTCTGTCCACAATACAATTCTAGCCTCAGTCCCAAAAGAGGAGATGCTTATGGATCTCCTTCATTTAAGCTCCTTTTAGTGAGTTTAATAGGTAAAAGTAAATGGATGTTCTTTTGTCAAATTGAAAAGCAACTTAAGAGCCCAAGCATTAAAAAAAATTCCCTTCATCTCAGATTTTGTTGTTTGATAAAGATGGTGATTTTTCCCTTTTTTTATTTTGGCACTAAGTTGTGTTAACCAGCCCTGACTGTTTTGTTTACTAAGTCCTTAGTTACAGCCTGGAGTTGACGTAGAATGTCTTGCTCTGGAAATGTGTACACATTGTGCAGGCTAAGAGAGGAAAAAACACAATATTTTACTAGCCTCAGGCTGAGATTTATTATCAAGAGGATTTCAAGGGTATTAAAAAAGGGATGGATGATGCTGAGCAATTTTCTTCTAATGAGCATAGATGAATTGCTTGGATGTGGATGAGAGAAAATGATGTGATTTGGGGTCAAGGAGAGAGATGTGACATTCAGGTTATTGGTAATATTTATCAACAGGAAACTGCAAGCTTTTTGATAATATTTGTGTTTCCATAGAGGTCATTTTCATTTCTGACTTTGGCCTTGACCTATTTGACCCCTTGTGAGTGATAAGAAATAATGTAAATTCAATTTCTGTGCTAATTTTAGTATTACCACAGAGTGTTGGGGGTTTTTGTTGTTTAGTGACTTTGTTTTGAACAGCTGTGGATGTAACTCTGGGGTAAAGTACTTACTCATTAATTCTAAAGCCCAGGGTAAGAGTTTTAGCCTTGCAAAACAGCAAAAGTATGATAATAAATATACACATTTAATTTTTTTATTTATTCACAGAACACTAGATTGGCATAATTTCAAATGACAAAACTCACATTTCAAATCAAATAATATTAACTTTATCTTTGCTTTGGCCCCAACTATTGTTGAGAATCTGCAAATCGTTGCTCCTCCCATCCTTTTGCTCTTACAATCTTACCGCCCCCTCTTCCGCAAATGTCCCTGAACTCCAGGATGGGGAGAGATTAGGCTGTCCTAGTTCTATGTGATTGATATAGAGTCTCTGAAGTTCTGGATTGTGGTTTGTTGATTTTCTTTTGCAGTTTTTCTGCTCCTGCAATTCCCTTCACTCCATTCTGCTGGGCACTGTATGTCACCCCCTGGCCAGAGACAAAAAGCTGTTAAACTGGAGTCTTGTTGTAATAGCACATTCAAGGGTAGATGTAATAAGAGTAGGAAACCTCACTGAGGGCGGGGTCCATTACCCATTTGCACAATGATTACTTTTTATCTGCTAGACTATATGCCCTCCCCTTCTGGTGAGATCAGGAAAGAACGTCTGTGAACTTAACCAGGTTTCTCATTACTTACTTGCAGACCTTGATGGAGGCCTATTTTCTCTGCTGTAATATATTAGAATAGTTCCTAGGCATTCATAGAAAGTGATAGATGAGGGTTCCATTATTTAAGCACGACATTCATACTGCCTCCTCAAGACTTAGGGGATCATTATCACAGAAGAAGGGGTGAAATGAATTTAAGAGTCAAAGACAAAGAAAAAGGCTGTGACATGCCTTCTTTTTTTTTTTTTTTGCATGTGTAGGTATGGGTGTGTACATGTGTGTAGTGATGTGTAGACAAAGGCACTACGTATGCCTTTAAAAGTCCCAAGAATGATTTCTGGAATCACCCTGGATTGTTCTATCTCCTTATTGCTCTGGGGTTTCCCAGGCTCTGCCTTCCAGGGCAGAAATGAAGGCTGCTGCCATTTCTGCCTGATGATTTTATGTAAGATAGGTATCTGAACACAGGTCCTTTGGCTTGCAAAGCAAGTGCTTTAACCCCTAAGCCATCTCTCCAGCCCCCTATATGCCATCTTGTAAGCAAGACAAGACTTTGGTAATTGTGAGCTCACAGCAGCTGTCAGCACTGGGCCTTCACAGTCCAACTTAAAGACAACAGTGTGTGGGCAAAGGGCACAGAGGATCTTACCACTTAGTGCTGAACTAGTGGCAACTACAGATTCTGAGAGAGGGAGAGGCATACTATCTAGTTATGTGCCCATCAGTGAAACCACTGGACTCAAATGGTCTATTCCAAGCCTGTGTCCATACAGAGGACCCTAGCTAAATATGGTGGGGCACCAAACAAACCATAAGTCATAAATATGGAAAAGATATTTGTGGGAAGGGAGACCTGCAAGTGTAGAAGGGAAATAAGAGAGAATGTGGGAAGTAATTGAAACATAGTATATACATATATCAATTGTCAAGGAATAAAAGTTATTAATTAGGAAAGACAGCATTCATAAAACAGCTGAAGCCCCTGAAATAAAATAAGGTGTTTTATTCAACTGCTTTGTCTTACAGGTAAGAAGTGCTGAGGCAAGCAGATTTCTACATCTCTCAAATTGTCCTGTGACAATAGAAAAAATAACTCAAACATGGTTTAATTAGCTCTGACTGCTATAACTAAGATACAATGACAAAGTAATCGAGCAGAAGCTTAATTTCCATTAAGCAATGGAAACTCATTTCTCAAAATCTGGATGCAGGAAGTCTGAGGTCAGGATAGCAACATGGTGAGATCCTGATACAAACCATTCGCCTGGTTTGCAGATGGCCATCTCCTTCCCTGTGATCTCAATGCAAAAAGCAGAGAGAGAGAGAGAGAGAGAGGAAGTAATCTGCCTGCTGACTGTGCTCACAAGCACAATAACCCCTGCCTAAGGCTTCATCTACTCATGACCTAGTTACCTCCCACAGACCCTGTCTCTAAACCCTTCCATTGGGAACAGGCCAACTGTCCAATCCATGGCATCTCACTGGGCTGATTCCTGCCATAGATTCACAGAATATGTATTTATACTATGTGAGATCTTGGCGGTCATAGAATCCAAGCCTCTTGTGTTGATCAGTTTGTCATTAATTGGTCAATGAGCCTTGAGTAGTATCAGAAACTTAAAACTGCCTATGTTTCTTTGGGTGTCTAAGAGGCTTCTTCCTGAGCTTCCCCATACATCTGGAGTTGAGGATGAGCCCAGAGCTAGTGCATGGGGCTTGGATCGTACACTGGAAAGAACATGGAGTTTGGAACACCTCTTTTTTCAGTATTTATCTGTCTTGCACATCAAGGAAGAAAGACAGGACTTAAAGATTCCATCAGGAAACTAGACAAAGTTGGCATTGTAGCTAAGGGCAATAAAACAATTGAAATATTGTTTATCAACTGATTCATTATTGAATATTTGCCATTAGGCAAATGTGTGACAGACAGTTGGCATAAGGTATCAACATGGCATTTAGGAACTGAGGCTTTAAGCACATCTTTGAAGAATTAAGTAGTTAAGGTAAGCCCTAAGAAAGCCTATGGGAGGCTATTTAACTGATGTTAGGAGACCCATGCCACAGTCTTGGGCATGTGGATAGGGACAAAGAGAAAACTGGTTGGAAACTGACAGACTGAGAGATGAGAGGGTATCACCATTCAGTTCTTCCTGTGGATATGGTCTGACCAGTACCCTCTGCTCCTGAAGTTGGTGCGAATTGTACTGCTATGCTGACCAATTGTAAACTGGAGAACTATAAGCCTGAATAAATCCCCCATTCCCTTAATTTGTTTGGCATGTATGTTTATAAGCACAAAAAGGGAATGGGAATACCAACCAAGAATCAAGAAAAATTAAATTGCTTTATTTTGAAGACATTTTCCTGTCTGAGGTATGCTGTTACACAAAGTGGATTAAGATAGCTTATGTACCAAAATATTCACTAGAACTATAGAAGGTTCATGTAACAAAAATTTAAAAAGTTTAATTCCCAGAAATTTCATAGACCATTTATTCTTATATTCCATTAGTCTAAAGCTAGTCATGCCCATAGTAAAGGAGGCTGGGAAATGTTATCTTCTCCTGGGAGGCAATGGTCCTGTGTAAATATCAGTCCTTTAATTACTGATAGAGAAAAGATCAGAGACAAATTCAACAGGGTCTGACATGACTCCAGGCTCTGGAAAGAATTGTCTTGCTATTGATATTTCAGCTTTTCTTTTTTAATTAGAAGAAAGGACCCAAGTCTCTAGCCTTATGATTAAGATGACAGATTTAATAACAAACAGATCTGATGACACCTTGGTTCTCCAGTAACTCCCTGTGTGTAATTAAGCCCCAGTCCCCAGGCAGTGTGCAATAAATGTTGGCATTCATTCCTTTTCTGCTTTATTCCCTCCAAGAAGACTTATGCCCCCCAAAACATGTGCACTAAAAGATGTAGTTGAAGGATGTTTGCCTTACTCTCATCACTTCAATTCCCAAACAATGCACTATTTTTTCCTCCTAATTGAAGTGGCTATGCATCCTGTTTCTGTGGCTGCATAGAGATTCCCATTGCTCGCAGAAGCCTTTGCATTTGGAATTGAGGTTTTCCAGACACAAATGGCACAGCAGAACTCCAGAGTCTTAAACAGCTATTATAAATATGACCAACCAAGACATCTTTTCCTTCTATTGTGGATAACTGTGAAATCACTGGGACTCCTTTCAATCAGTATCATCAGCCAATGGGTTTTGGAATCAATTAGGTAATGAATGTGAATATTGATTATGTACTCCAATCTTGGTGTGGTTTTATTCTCTTTTCAGAAAGGCAATTTGGGTGTAGAGCTGCCTATGGTGACGTTGGTCTGGGAAAAAAAACAGCTCAGTAGAATATACTGGGTACCTGTTTTGTGCTAAGACTGGTGCATTATAGGAGAATCAGAAACACAAACAAAAAATATTAAAGTTGAGAGGCTTAGGAGAGAGCTCAGTCATAAAAGGCAAGCACAAGATTGACTGAGTTCAATCTTAGAACCTATGCTAAAAAATAAATAAAGTCAGGTTAAGTCCCAATGCTGGTAAGGCAGAGAGATTGCCTTACCGGGTGAGTTCCAGAATGGTTGATCTCTGCCCTGCACACACACACACACACACACACACACACACACATACACACACACACACACACCAAATAATCAGAGCCAGGTATGGAGCACACGCCTCTGTTGCCAGCTCTCCAGAGGTTGAAGCAGAAGCATGAGTTGAACGCCAACCCCAAAGTTTATATATTTATTTCTTACCAACATGGTTGCAGATGAGAAAGGAAATTTCCTGTTAAGTAACCTTCAAGAAAAGCCCTCCATGATTCTCATCATGGTCATAACCTCTGTTAACTTGCCATCTACTGTACCTTTACCGATGTCAGAGGTTGAGGTGGTCCAGTGTAATTGATTTGTAGGAGGAAGACTGATAAACTGACATTGCACCAATATAGACCCACGCAATCATGGGAGGATTTACTGGACAGTGAAAGGTTTTTTTTTTTTTTTTTTTTTTAACTAAGAGTCACTTAGGAAACTATGGTCTAAAAACATATTACATTTATTGAATGTACAAATGCTTATTTTTATTTGTTTGCTTTTGCTTTTTCCTTCTGAGATGGGATCTTGGGGCCTGGA
Source organism: Typhlomys cinereus (assembly GCA_023101885.1). NCBI lineage: Eukaryota > Metazoa > Chordata > Mammalia > Rodentia > Platacanthomyidae > Typhlomys > Typhlomys cinereus. The sequence continues at coordinate 5,207,687 of JALPQD010000052.1, forward strand.
TGGTCTTCAGGTGCTGCTGCTCTTGCATCTGCTTCCCGAGTGCTGGGATTATAAGTATGTATCACTACGCCCCAACACACATTGCTAGTTAAATAAAATCTCTCTTGGAAGATAACATAGAAAAATAAGACCATGCTTTCCACCCAGGACAGGTGTGTGTGTAATCCTTCTGTTTTCCTTGGCTTCTGCTTGCTTGCACGTGAGTTACTCAAGGCTGCTTTGTTCGGTTTCTCCTTTGGGGGATTTGGAAGAGTAACTGGGCTGATAGGAAGCACACCAGGTTGCCTGAGATGTGTCGTATACTTACCTAACTTGTCTTCATTTTTTGCTCCATCTCCGCTTTACCCAGTTTGTTCCCACTAATTGCCAAGGGCAGTGGATCACTGTCAGTGCTTGTTTTACTGCCCTTCCCCACCTCTGGCCCCTTTGACACTTCTCTCTCCTCTTCCTCTTCTTTGTTTTTGTTCATCTCACTGACTGCTTTCTTCTCATCTATAAGATTTTAACTTTGGGGTCTCCACTTCCTCAGCAGCCCTTTAGAAGAGCTGGTGGTCTTTGGCTCCATCCTCACCTTCTTTTTGTTCTTTACATCACCTTTCTTGACAAATTATTCAGTGTTGTGGCTCCAACCACTGCAGAGTTCAAGCTAATAGGGACTTTTATTTTTTCTTCCATCATTGTACCGACACAAGCATGTATGGCACAAGGCTTTAAAATAGGATGCAGTAGTCCCCCTGTTTGAATCTCCCTCCATCAGTTACTTCTGCTATTTCTGGCAAAATACCTGATAAAAGCAACTTGAGGAAGAGCTCATTGTTTCAGAAGGGATATAGTCCATCATGGTGGGTAGTTCATGAGGACAGGAACTTGAGGCACTGTCAGCAAGCAGAGAGCAGACAAGACCAGATCATAAAAATCTCAAGGCCTGTCCCCACTTCTGCCAGGAAGGCTCTACCTCCTGAAAGTTTTTCAGTCTTCCAAAACAGCACCATCAGTTGGAGAGCAAGCATTTAGCACATGACCCTCTGGAGACATTTCATTATAAACCACAGCACACCCTGCGTTCATGGCTGTGCTCCAGAATCAACAGCTTTTTCTTTTCTTTTCTTTTTTTAAATTTAGTGTACAAAATAATGGGCTTCACTGAGACATTTTCACACATACGTATCATTATAGTCTGCTCATATTGCTCCCCTATGTCCTCCTTTGACTCCTCTCTTCCTGATGGTGACTTTCAAAAATATGTTCATAATTATTAATTATGCATAGTAATGGGTTTCATTATGATATTTTCATCCATGTACATAATGTGTTTCAACCATATTCACCTTAGTTACCTTCTCCTTTCCTCTTCCCACTTCTTCTTCCCAACAAATCCTCTCTTCTATTTTTCTGTTTTGTTTTTGTTTTTAATCTGTTTGTTTGTTTTGTGAGCCAGTGAGTTTCCTTAGGGCTGCTTGTGGATACATTGGCGAGAGTTCATTTACAGGACCATGGGCACACTGCCAGTGGCTACACCACTGAAGAAAATGTTTCTCCCTTCTCCACCAACCATTAACTTCACATAAATCCACAGGGAGAGGTAAGACACTCCACCTTCCAGGCCAGGGAGCTGATGGGCTCAGTCCTGTGCAGATTTTGAATGGGTAGCTACAAATGTTGTCAGATCAATGTGTATCATGCCTGAAGTCCATGTTTCATGCTTCTCTTTTTCTCCCCTCACTTTCTTGGACTCTTAGTCTTTCTGCCTGTTGCAGTTTGCCTGTATGGTTGCTGATAAATCACCATCAAATGGCTTAAGTGAACAAGGGATTTATTTTTCTCTTACAATTACTAGTTGCAGTTTGTCCATCTTAGCAGGAGAGTTCACACCCATGCACCAGGGCTTAGGGAGATGGCCACACCATCTCTACACAACAGCTGACAGAGGGACGATCCTTACTTGCCAGACCAGCATGTCTGGCCAAGTGTACAAAGGATGCCAACTCTCTCAACCAGCTCTCTGTGATTTATTCCAGAGCCTAATCCCACCCATCATAGGCTGGGCCTTCCCCATCAGCTAGACAATCTCCTGCAGGTTTGCTCTGGGCTTAACTCAACCATTAATTCTCCACAAATGTGCCCAGAACACAAACACCTGTGCCTAACTATGACACTCCAACCCTTGTCAACTTGACACAAAAACATAGCACTTTTAAACTGCAACCTTCAATTCTTGTTCCCACAGATGTTAAAAATTATCTTTTTTTTTTAATTTAATTATACATTTTAAAATTTTTTACCAGTTCCCTCCCTCCCCTCTCCTCCCCCTCCCCTTCCCCCAGTGCCTCCCCCCCAATTCCCAGAGAGTCCTTTATTGTATACGCCTAACTCTCCATTGGGTCCTCCTCTCCGATGACATATAAGGACCCAGTGGCATTTCCATAAGCCCTTTCTCTTGTTCCCCTTAAGCATAAGATCACTACTATGGCTGTCAATCCCTTGTTAAAAATTATCTTAAAAATATAAATACATTTCATAGGCAAGTTTAAAACTCCAGTTCCAACATTTTAAAAGTTTGAAGTTTCTTAACCTTAAAATTGTATTAAATCAGAATAGATAAAACTTTAGAACAGATAAAACATTAAAACAGAAGTATCTTGACATAGTAAGAAAAACTTAAATTAAGATCAAAGTCCAGCAAATCAAATACCACATCCTTTACTTCAACGTCCATCTTCTGTTGCTCATCACGTAGTCAAGGTGGCTCAAAGATTCTAGGGATTCCCAGTCCCTGTTTGCAGCTCAAAGTTGTAGAAGCAGAGTTCCTCTGAACCAGGCTGAGTCTCCACTCACAGCTGTCCTCAGTATACATCTGATGGTTCTGGCATCTCCAATACCACTCTGAGTTCGTCTCTGCAGCTATAAGCTTCACCTTTACCTCGAAAGACTCTAGGCTTGCCACTTGGTACCAAGCTTTTGCTGCTCTCCATGAACCCTGTAATCATACACCAAACCCAGCACTGGGGATGCTGCCAGATTTCAAAGTGAGGTTGAAACGTAGCTTGGTCCACTCGAGCTACAGCTGTACCAACTTTACTCTTTCTAGGTAGTCGAAACTTCCAAAGGGCAAGAAATGGCTTCAACTTGGGCTTTTGGCCCCTGAAGGAATCTGGGTTTTCAAACCACTGAATTGTGATATGATGATATTCATGTCTTCCACCATCCCAGTGCAAGTCACTAGGTTTTCCTTCATTGATGTTCACCTCTCCAATAATGGCAGCTGTTCTGCTGCCTGTCCTTTCCACATCCACCAACACAACTCTCCTCTATCAAGCAAACCAGTCTATCGTCTTTAAATTCAACTTAACCAGAGTCCTTTTTCCCTTCATCACAAACTGGGCCCAAACAATCCATAACTCTCTCAGCACTGCTATTTTCCAAATGGCACATTAACCTTTGTAGAACGGTATTTGTAATCCACAGTCTCAAAATCTTCAAACATTTCAAACTTAGTCCAACAAAACCGTTCAAAAGTTACAAAATCCACATAGTCAGATTTATCAGCAACACCCCACTTCGCGGGTACCAAATTCTGTTGCAATCAGCCTTCATGGTGGCTGATAATTCACCATCAAATAGCTTAAGAGAACAAGGAGTTTATTTCCTTACGATTGATTACAGTTCTTAGAACAGCTTGACAGGAGAGCTCACTTCAATACCAGGGCCTAGGGAACTGGCCACACCGTCTCTACACAAAGGCTGAGAGAAGATAGATCCTTACTTGCCAAACCAGCATGTCTAGCCAAATGTACACAAGCATGCCAACTCTCTCTACCAGCTTTCTACATTTTATTCCAGGGCCTAATCTCACCCATCATGGGCTGAGCCTTCCCCATCAGCCAGACAATCTCCTTACAGGTTTGCTCTAGGTTTAACTCAACCATTAGTTCTCCACAAATATGACCAGAGCTCACACTTTCAACTGTCAAGTTGACACCTGTGCCTAACTATGACACTGCCCCTTCTTGCTCAATGTTCCCAACCTTAAAACATGTCACAGAGATGTTCCATTTATGCTCCGATTTATTTTATTATTTTATTGTGTGTGTGTGTGTGCGTGTGTGTGTGTATCAGAGGGCACTGTGTGTCCCTGTGGAGGACCAAGGGTGACTTCAGGAATCATTGCTTCGCTCTGGGACTTCCCAAGTTGCACTCACCAGGGCCAGAAATGCAGGGCAGCTGCTGCTGTTTCTGCCTGGCATTTTTACATGGGACCTGGGATCTGAACTCAGGACCTTCTACTTTCAAGACAGGGTCTTAATCTCTGAGCCATCTCTCCAGCCCATATGCTGGGATTTCAACAGTTGTTTATGCTTGGTACTTTGCTATGTCTTTTCAGTCATCACTAACCACTGTAAAAAAAGTAAGCTGCTTTGATCAAAATGGACAACAGTATTACTGTGTGGACATCAACATAATTATTTAGAAGGCCATTTGACTGGCACTTCATGTCTATTTAGTAAAATAGGGGTATTTCCTCACTATGACCTGTCAGGTTTACAGTATCACATGTGGATTCCCTTCTGTGAAGTGAGTCTCAAATTTGTTATTTCTCATAACAGACTCGCCACCATTGCACCAGTGGGCACATATTTCCTGGCCAGTTGGTATTGGTGTACACAGGGTCCAAAGCTTAGTAAGCTATTATGGCAGTTCTTATATAACCTTATTGGCCTGTTGTGGCACTATGAGGGTTAGCCATTAAGATGGAAGCTTCAAGACAGTTCTAGCTTGATTTATGTATGTCCTGCAAAGCATGTGTTACCTTCAGCAATATGGTCTTGCTAACTAGCTTTAGTAGGCAACCAAGAGCAATGGCATTTGTCTGTATTGCTTTATAAGCTCGGAGATGGGAGTAGGGGGGTCCCTGACCAATAATGCATAGGATGGTGTGCCAATTAGATACAAATGTCAACTTAACAATCAAGGCATAAGTCTTTAAGCACATATGTGAAGAATTAGTAGTTATAGCAAATCGTGAGCAAACCTGTGGAAAACTGTCTATTTGATGAGGGAAGATCCAGCCCATAGTGGGTGGGACCATTCCCTGGGCAGGTTGATAAGATTCAGAGTGTTGATTGATAGATAGACATTTTTGGCAGACTTGCAATCTGGCAAGTGAGAATGTTTCCTTTCTCTCAGCAATTTCTTTTTTTTTTTTTTTAAGAATAAAGGTTCTTTTAAATTTTTTATTATTATTATTATTTATTCAACTGTGTGCATATGTGTGTGTACGTGCGCGCGCGCGTGTGTCTGTGTGTGTGTGTATGTGTGTGTAGAACCACGGACGAATTCGCCAACCACTATGGACGCCTCCACCTCCTTCTGCCCCGGATTCATAGGCTCCGCCCTACCAGGACCAGAAGCGCAGGCCGCCCCCGCTTCCGCCTAGCGCCTTTACGTGGGATCTGGGATCCGAACTCAGGTCCTTCCGCCTGCTAGGCGGAGGCTTAACCCCTGAGCCACCTCTCCAGCCCTCTCTCAGCAATTTCTATGGCTATGACGTGGCCAGTTCCCTCAGCTTCTAGTGCTGGTATGAACTCTTCTGTCAACCTGGTCTGTGAATTATAACCAGAATAAGAGTAAATACCTTGTTCCCTTAAGTTGTTTGGTCATGGATTTATTAATATCATCGTTAGATTCAGGCGTCAACTTGACAGTTGAGGGTTCAGAGCTCTAGGGCACATGTGTAGAGAATGTGCCTGAATGAGCCTGCAGAAGATTGTCTATTGATAGGGAATACCAGACCTGTGGTGGGTGGTACTAGTTCCTGGGCAGGTGAACAAGATGAAGGGAACTGGTTGAAAAAGTTGGCATCCTTGGGTATACTTGGCCAGATATGCTGGTTTGACGAGTAAAAACTGCCCCTCACTCAGCAGTCCTGTGGATGTATGGAAATGGTACGGCCAATTCCCTTGTCCTTGGTGTTGGTAGCTGCTCTCCTGTCAAGTTGGACGAGGACTGTAACAAGAATTGTAAGCCAGAATAAAATTTCCTTGTTCCCCTATAAGCAACGTGGCCATGAATTTGTCAGCAACATGCAGAGTAATAACAGTCAGTAGCAGGAAGAAAAAACAAAACAGACAATATCCTGCAACTAGCACTGGGATTCAAGTGCCATTTATCTTATGGTTTCTGTACTATTTTCTAGTTCCATCTCCTAAGGATGACTTTTAAGTTGGTTTAAGTTGCTTCTTTGATTCTTTCCTGTATTTCAGCTCTATATTTCCAACTGCCTGCTTTGTATCTTTCTCCAGGAACACAACATACTAAAAAATTAGCTTTTTCCCTCCTATACTCTTTTTTTTGAATCAGTTAATGCAAGACATCTGTCAAGAAACCTCTTTGTTTTTTTCCTTTTAGCATCATCCTTTCAGCTCAGTCACAAAGTCCATTTGGCTGGCAGATTCCCCTTACCCCCTCACTTGATTATTTCCACCAGGTTTGCTTCAGCTCTGTTCTGTCTTTGACAGCCACCCCAGCCTCCCACTGATTTCCTGCCTCTATTCTTTCTCCTCTCCAGACTTCAGTCAAAATTTTATTTAATCAATTAAGTCTTTCCCCTGTTCAACTATGTTAAATGGAGGAATCCTGGCTAAAAATGAGAAGAAGCCCATCCAAGTTTATCTTTCAGAACTAACTGGGGAAAAAAGAAAAGATTTATCTTTAAAGAATTCAGAAAATGTGTACTATCTCCAAACTCTGAAGGATATTTGGTAGCACAGTAAAATTAGGTTCTAATTTAGAGAACCTATTGATAGAAAATTGATACTCCCTTAGATGTCTCTAAAAAAGGGCAGGATATCATCGAGGAGAAAACTATGCCTATGGCCTATGGCAGTGGACTAAGTGACTCCCCATGCTTCTGGCCACATTATGGACATTGCGGAAATGTGGTCAATAGAGAATCCTGTGGATGTATGTGGTTCCATAGGAATTGTCAGTGATTGAAGATACTGTCGGGAACCAGCGGGATTGTGTCAGAGTCCACAATAAGCACGCCCATCATCAGACACTTGTGGGTCATGTGGCTTCGCTGTGTCTCAGGTAGAGCTTCTTCTTCTCTTACCCAGCCAGTCCAAAAGGGGGAAAAAACCAAACATTAAAGAAAGTAAAAGCAGATCATATGTTGAAAATGAGAAAATAGAGGAAATATTAAGCAACAGAATATAGAAGAGAATTAAAAGAAAATATATGTATCACATCAGCAAATTGAATGGGAATAATATTTTGTGTATGTGTGTGTGGGTTATCAGAGGCATCATGTATGCCTGTGGAGACCCAAGGGGTGACTTCAGAAGCATCCTGGATTATGCTTCCTCCATTTTGCTTTGCTCTAGGGTTTCCCATGCTCTGATGTCCAAGGCCAGAAGTACAGGCCACCACCAATTCTACCTGGCGTTTGTACATGGGATCTGGGATCCGAACCCAGGTCCTTCTGCTTACGAGACAGAGGCTTAACCCCTGAACCATCTCTCCAGCTTCCAGGAATAACAATATTTTAAAAGAAAACTATAATAGGTCATAAACTAAAGCCTATTTTGCTTCCCCTAGGAAAAAACAAGCTCTTTCTAAAATGCTTTACAGTTATTTTTTGGTGAGTGTGTGCACCTGCGTGCTTGTGCCTCAGCATATGTGAAGTATGAGGGCAATTTGGGAAGTCATTTTTCTCATGTCACCATATTGGTTTCAGGGACCAAATTCAGGTCATCAGATGTGGTGGGAATGCTTCTAAGTCATCCACAGTCTTGGAATAAATGCTCTACATGTCTAAATTATATATTTAAACAGTGATGGTCCTAAAAGTATGAAAGGAAGCATGAGTGAATTTTAAAAGAATACTAGAATGAAAGAGACCTATAAGCATCATGAATACCTGCAGACAGTATTCAGTTATTAATGTATAGAAAGAGTCCTAATTAACAGGAAGGAAAAAAGTACAAAGGAATAAGACTATGGCAAGGAAAAACAAAAACTTTATTCTCAGAAAAAAAGTACAATGGTTGATAAATGAACATGTTCATCTTCATTTAGCTAGCTCAGCTAAAGAAATTGCAAGGCAGAGCGAGGAAATAAACAAGGCTTATTTATCAGATTGGCCTACATTTGAAAGCTTGATAACAAAATGATGAAAGCACAGGAGGAAATAAATGTCAGGGTATTGGAGCTGGAGCATGAATGGATGCTTTTTTTTTAATGGACAAGTTAAAATAGCACTCAGATTTCAAAAGTACACACTCTTTGAGTCAGCAATTCTGGTTTAGTAGTTTTTCCTATAAGGACACTCAGATAACAAAATGTTGTAGTAATAAACAGTTCAGAACAACCTAGAAACTACCCATAAGGACTATTAAGACATGAAGGCATAACAGCATAATGTGTGAAATTTACCCAGTTATTTAAAATAATGAGGAATTATATCTGCTGAAATGGAAAGACTTAATTAAACGCCATAATGTGAGGAAGAGTTGCAGCTAAGAATACAAATAGTCATATACAAGAGGACTTTTAAAATTTATATGTGGAAATCTGCAGCAGAATCAACTGCTTAACACTGGTTACTTCTGAGCAGGAGACCCTTAGTCTGGCATAAAATGAGGGATTTTAAAATTTATGATGCACTTTTGTACTGTTTGAAGATTTTTTTTCTAAGTGCATAATTTTCATAATGAAGGTGGAAAAAATCAAGAAGATGCAAGAGAACTGTTTGCAAGTGTTTTTTAATGACCCCACATCATATCTTAGTGGTTAAGTCTAAGTTCTGTCATAGAATGGTAAGTTCTTAGTAAAGTAGACTAGTTACCCATGCTTGCCCTCCTTCCCATATCTGTGGTTCTCCAGCCACGTGCAACCCATGTCTTGAGCCCACCCTGGATTTATTCATTTCTGCCTTATGTGTGACATGTCTCTTATTCGCTAGCAGAAAATGCTTATGAGGTCCAACCTAACAATTCCATCTACGTTGTTTTGTAAAATCTGTATTTTTTGCATTTTCATTTGCTTGTGTATGTTTTGAATGTGTGTGGACGTGTGTGTGTGTGTGTGTGTGTGTGTGTGTGTGTGTATGCAAGCATGTGTGCTCATGCCATGGGAGTGCAAAGTTGATAGCAGGAATTGTCCTTGATCATTCTTCCACCTTATTCTTTTGAGTTATGTTTTCTAATTAAACCCAGAGCTCACTTTAGGGCTATTACAGCTGTCAGCCTACTTTGGGGATTCTCAGGCTTTGCCTGCCAGGGCTGGAATTGTACATGAATGCCATCATGCCTACCTGGCATTTTACCTGGGATCTGAACTCAGGCCCTTTAGTTTATGTGGCAAGCACTCTGCATCTCTCCCTTCATCCATCTTGTTTTTTATAGCAATAAAAGATAAGAAGGTAGAGAATTCTGCCTTCTCGTTCATTCTCAAACTAAGGGGATGGGTGAAACTGAGTCCTCTGTACCGTATGCTGACTAAATCTTCAGGTGCTGGGCATAGTATGCCTTTCCGGGGACTCCCAAGACAGAATCCTGTGCTCAGTAATGTTTGGGTACCAACTTGTGAAGAATGAAACGTCATTCCTCAGAAGGAGGGAATACAGAAACAGTTTAGACAGTTCTGCCAGCATCTTTGACATATTATGTTTGGTCATAGAACCGATTTCGTTAGGGTCCTCGTTTGGTTGATGAAGAAACTTGAGGCTCAATGACATAATGTGATTTTTTTCCCAGTCAGTGCTAGAAGCTTGGTTTCAAATTTGTGACATTCTGTCCAAAGTCTGTGTTTGTGTTCTGGAGAGGGAGGAGGTTCAGGATAAAGCAACAGTGCCCGCCTCTTCTCTTTTGATGCTGAGTTGATAAGGAGCTTGACTGCGGGTAGGGACATGGAAGAACAACGTCACCAGCAGGGATGGAAGCAAAGATCAGTGACTGGCCCCCTCCGCTGTACATGGAATTTACGTGTTAGTTCTCTTTCTATGCAAGGCTTAGCCCAGGTCCCAGACCCTGGCTTTCCAAGAGCCAGCTGGGGTAATTCAGTTTTCTGGACTATCACAGAGCAGATGATGATTAATTCTTGGCACACACAGCAGTAGGAAATGTGAAACACGTGCCTGTTCGGGGTTCCTTCACATGTTTCTAATCAACCAACCAGATTTCACTTGAATCTTTTATGGCTTCTTTGAATTTGTAGTGAAATTGAAAGCCAAATGCAACTTTGGACCAATCTGTGGTTGCTATAGGAACTGCCCCCTTTCTCTCATCCACTGAGTGAAAATTATTATTGCAGTAAAAACCTCTTAGTCATACTTTCCAGGGGGTTGAAATTTCTTACCTTGTCATATGGATAACTACTGTGTCACGTTAGGGTAGTGTGGTAAGGTATATTGAAAGGGATAAATGGTAGAGGCGACTCTGAAATGTGATGTAGACTTTTTCTCCTGAGGTGAATAATCACTTGGGGTGCTAAGATATCAGACAATCAATAGCCACCCACCCCAGTGACCTATTATTTTTCTATTTTTTTTACTTAGTTATATAAGCTCAATGAGTAGGTATTCTTGCCCCCTCCTTCCCTCTTCTCCCACTCCCTTTCTTCCCCTCTTCTTTTCCCTATCTCTCCCTCCCTTCTTTTCCTCCTTCCTTCCCTCCTCCCTCTTTGCGTTTCCTGCCTCCCCTCCCACCCTCCAGACCATCAGTTTATGTGGACCTGGAGTTCCTTCTGAATGGTCCACTCTAGTGAAGGTTCAGGATTCTATGACATACCTTGGGGCCCATTCTTGGGTCATCCACTAATATGGGAACTCTGTTATATCTGTCTAACCCCTTGCCTCTAAGGATCCTACTGCCTGAAACCATCTCTCTGAGATCTGTGCTAATCTATGGGAGTTTGTTGATGTTAGCCATTGTGCAGGTCAGCCATTGTGCGGTAGCAAGTTTCTGGCTACCGCAGCCCAGTCTTAAGTGACATATCTTGTCCATCGGTGGACCTTCCCATATTTAGGCTCCTACAATCTTGCTACCCCTTTTTTTTGTTCACAATAGTGGTTTTTGCACTAGTGTTACTTACAGGCATGGATTGGAGTTGGGCAAGAATCTGCTGAAATTTCTATGTTTTCATGTGTTGGAACAAAATATTGGACTAAAGACACATGGATAGTGGTAGAATTAGAGACAGTTTATTAAGAAACAGGGCTGCTGAGATGGTTTAGGGGCAGAATCCACCTGCCATGCTGCTGTGAGAGCAGGAGCCCTAGAATCCATGTGAAAACCATGACGATACTGGGGCTGCCTGGAATTCCCAGGGCACACTGATTAGCTGTGCTGAGCTCTGGCTTCAGCTGAAAATAAATAAAGGGGAATGTGATTAAAGAAGACAGACACCTAGTGTGGACTTCACACCTCCACATGCAGGTACACACATGTGCTTGCACACACATGCAAACAGACACATGATATGTGCACTCCACATGAGAGAAGAGAGGGACAGGAAAGAAAAGAAAGAGACAGGGGAGTTGGGGAGATGGCTCTTTGGTGGGTAAAAGCACTTGCCACGTAAGTTTGAGGACCTGAGTTTACATTCCCAGAACCCATGCAAGTACAAGTGCAATACTGTATGCCTGCAATCCCAGTGCAGCTGTTTGCCTACATGATTGCTGATAAATCACCATCAAATGGCTTAAGGGAACAAGGAGTTTATTTTATTTTTATTTTTTAATTAATTAATTTATTTTTCCCCAATCATACAAGCTCAATAGGTACTCCAGTCCTCTCCCTCCCTCCACCCTTCTCCTCTTTCCCCCCTCCCATCCCCTGGAACATCCTTTTGTGTGAATGCTAAACTTCCCTCTGAGTCCTCCACTCTAGTGAGGTATAAGGACTCAGTGGCATAGCCCAGAGCCCTTTCTTGGGCTCACCTTTAGTATGGGAACGCTATTATGACTGTTAATCCCTTGCCTCTAAGAATTCTAGTGCCTGTGATCCATGCTAGACTTTGGGGGGTCGTTGACATGACAGTCACTGTGCAGGTCATGCAAAGTCTGATTATGGCTACTGTGGTCCTAACTTGTACGGAATATATTGCATATCGTTGGTCCTCCCCATCTTTAGGCTCTTACAATCTTGCTGTCCCCTCTTCTGCAAGTTTCCCTGAGCTTTAGAATGGGGAGGGATTTGGCTGGTCTGGTTCCAGGTAATTAGGGTCTTTGGTGTTCTGGAATTATGGTCTGTTGTTTTCAGTTTTGCTTTTCCTGCACTGCCCTTGGCTTCATCCTGATTGGTATTGGAGGTCATCTCCTAACCAAAGATAAAAGGCTGTTTTAATGAAGTTCTTACTATAAGAGAAGGTTCAAAGGTAGATGGAATAGGAGTAGGAGGGGATTTATTTTCTTATGATAATCCGGTTATAGTCTGCAGTCCAGCTTGACAGGAGAGCACTCACAAACACCATTGCCAAGGGAACTGGCCACACCATCTCTACATAATGGTTGCTTGCCAGACCAACATGTTGGGCCAAGTATACACAAGGATGCTAACTCTCTTAACTAACTCTCTGTATTTTATTCTAGAGCCTAATCCCATCAACCATGGGCTGGGCCTTCCGCATCAGCTAGACATCTCCTGCAGGTTTGCTTTGGGCTTAACTCAACCATTAATTCTCTAAAATGTGCCCAGAGCTCAAACTCTCAACATCAAGTTGATACCTGTGCCTAACTATGACACCCAATGTAAGCTAGGAGAACCTCTACACGCTCACAGCCATATAGCCTGTTTTTTTTTTTTTTCAGTAGCAAAATTCCATGAGACCTTTCAAACAAGGTGAAAGTTAAGGACTAACACCCGTGTTCTCTGACCTCCACATTTGCTGTGACTTATGAATGTCTGCAAGTGTCCCTCTCACAACAGCAATATGTACATGAAGAACCTTGGGATGAGGGAATAGCTAGAAGTCTCGTTGAGGATCGAGCAATCCACAGTCACTTCTGCACTTGGGCCGGTTGTGATTTTCTGTAATAAGTACCTTTCACTGCAGAAGGAAGCTTCTTGGTTGAGAGCTGAGTGCTCCTTCAATCCTTCAATCTAGGGGTATAATGACATGGTGCACAGGCTGGTTAAAAAAAAGCACAGATGATTGATCTAATGACCACTATTCACTTTCTAATTACCCTCCTGAGGAGGGGAGGGGAGGGGCGAAGCTAAGGCAGCCTGGGGAGGCAAGTTTTTTGCTCATTCAGATGGCTTCTGAGGATTCCACATCCTCCTTGGTCATCCCAGTTTAGTTCTTCTTTCTGTCTGTCTCCCTGTCTCTCTGTTGTCTCCCACCTAGTCTTTCATCTCTCTTTCCCACTCCTTCCCCACTTCCACATACTTTTATTTCTTATGAAACCCACTACTTAAGCTGAACATTTTATTTTTTTTCCCATTTTATGAGTATGGGATATGTGTGTTTTGTTTGTGGGTAGTCACATGTGCTTGCATGTTTGTGCATGCATGTAGAGACCTGAGGGTGGTATTGAGAAAAATCCCTGATTGCTCTCCTGCCTTACTGTCTTGAGGCTGAGTCTGCAGTAGGGTTAGCCTGGCTAGCTGCTTGCTCAGAGGATTGTGAGTGCTGTGCCTTCCAGGGCTGGAATTATAGGTGGGTTGCCATGTTCATCTGATACTTTACATGGGATCACATAGGAACTCCAGTCCTTTTGCCTGTTTTGCAAGTGATTTAACTGCTGAGCCATCTCTCCAGCCTTGAGCTGAATATATCTGAACGCAAACTCCTTGTCTTCTCTTGGTTCTGGGCTGAGACCTGGGATCCACTTTCTCCCACTCTCCTCCTTCCTTCCAGTAATCTTCCATTCTTAATCCATCCCAAGAGATTTTTATTCTCAAATGTTTCTTTATTCTGGACATCTGTGATCATTGCTGCATTCCCTTCTTTGTTTCAGGTGTCCACTCTCTCTCTCCCCTGGACCTTTCTAGGGGATGCCATGTTCCCACAGCCTCAAGTGGAAACCCCTTACAATGACTAGAATCTTCTGTTTTAATGTCTTCTTCTTTGGTCTTAATGTGGACATTAATGTGGATATTAAGACCCAAAGGAAACAATGAAGTCTGGCATTTTTAGTGCATAAAATTCAAAAGTTGTGTGTTTTGTATAACTGAGATAAATGACCAATTCCTAGTACTCTGTTTCTTTCAGTATGCTCTATGAAGGCAGATAAAAATCCACTCATGGTAATACAGGGCCTTAGATAATAAGAAACATGAGTTCAGATTTTTTTAGCATATTTCTCTATTCATCCATTTATTCATTGGCTCCTTTGATCAGCAGGTCATCTCTTAAATTTCTAGACAAAGAGGTTACAAAGTTACTGATTACAATCCTTCTCAAGGGAAAACAGATAACAGATAAGAACTCCCATATGAAAAACACATCCTGCCTTTTGCATGCATATTGGGGGCCTAACCCAGTCCCAGAGTGTCAGGGATGGTTAAGTGGAGTAGGAAGCTGAGAATGCAACTTACTGTAGGGAAGACAGGAAGGAAAAGTCCCAGCAAAAGGAGACCATGGCAGTGGGTCAACAGGAAGTGGGGAGGAACGAGGACAGATAGAGGGCAGGATAATCAGAGGTAGCAGACTTTCCTAGGGAGGCAGGTCTGGTACTCACCGGATCTTAGAAAGCACTGGATAATTTCCTGGGCTTGCGGTTGGGTCCTTTAACTAAAGATCCTTGTCTGTATGCAGCAACCTTCAGCAGGTTATGCTACTGACGTTTACCAGTCAATGTCTTATCTTCAGGAAAGCTCTGTGGGGTATATTTAAACAGTAAAATCAAGTGACAAGATTATAAGTTTAGGAAGATATCCCCGACTGCAGTATGATATCTCAAATTCAAGTTAAGGACAGTTGCTAGGAGATGTGACTGTCAAGTTCAGATAGGAGAAGATGGTGGCCTAATCTAAGATAGTGACGTTCCTTGAATTCAGTTCCAGGACTACTAATTAAAGAAAACTTCTGCAGTCTGCAAGGAGCAAGGTAGGAATTGCAGTCTTGTTCTTTCTCATTAAAAATTTTGCCTGCAGCATTATCAACATGGCTTAATGGACGAAAGTTCCTCTAAATAAACCTCATTGATGACTGGAGTGCAGACACTACCCAGGTACACAACCAAATGTGGCTGATGGGCTTCTAAAAATCCCGTAACTACATGGGAGATGGAGACAGGGTTCACCGGAAGTTTGCATGTACAGCACAGAGTCAGAAATTACAAGACAGAACCTAACTAAAAAAGACCCAACTCCCAAAACGCTGTCCTCTGGCCTCCACATGTATGCTATGACCTCTCTTTTTCTGTCTCTCTCTTTTTCAATGTAAAAGTGCCTGACTAGCTCAGTTGGTAGAACATGAAACTCAAATAAAATAAAATAAAACATAAAGAAACTAGAAATTAAGCCTGAGTTGGCTGGGGAGATGGCTCAGTGGTTAAAGTCTTTCCTCACAAACAAAAAGTCCTGAGTTCAGATCCACAGATCTCACGTAAAAATGCTAAGTGGAAATGGTGGTAGCCTATAATTCCACCCTTTGGAAGGAAGATCCTGGGAAGCCCCAGAGCAAAGCAATAAGGTGGAAGAGCAATCTAGGATGATTTCCACTGTTACCCTTGGGCCTCCTGGCACACACACTCAAGTGCCCTCTTGTTCATTTCCTCCACATAAATGCATGTACACACATGTATATGCATATGCAGAAGAAAACAATAAATAAAATAAGAAAAAAATAAACTGATGGCTGAGAGACACATTGTAGTGGGTTTAGTGGATCATGACTTTCACTCAGTAAGGCAATAAATGCTATTTTATATTCCTGACAGTTTTATTGAGATTTAACCATTATTACAAAAAAAGCTACACATATTTAACAGATACAGTTCATTATATCTGAGGATACACAAAACCCTCTTGAAACCATTACCACAGTGAAGGTAATAAGTGCTTGCATTATCTCTGTTAAATAGAACAAGTTGCCTCTGTGAGTGTCCCCTACTTTCTTTTGCTGGGGAACCACCTTCCCTGAACCCAAGGAGGACGTTCATGTCCTTCTGACTGGCAGAATCTTCATGAGGCCATTGAAGAATCTCATTCATTACTCGAAAACCATTCAGACTGTCAGGGTTGTGAATCTTCCTGAGTTAAAGTTTTCTAGCTCCTTGGTCAGCCTGGTAGGGAGGTGTGGGAGGGCATGAGGGTCAGCATAGTACTTTAGAGGAACTCAAAAGTACAGGACACTAATGGGCAAAGCTGCTTTGCAACTGTGGATGGTCCATTTGAATATCTCCAGCCACCAACTTGGGGTGCTTGAGAAAAATCCTTAGGTTTTCTCTAATTTTCCAGACAAATTTAAGTCAATACTATTTTTAATTAATTAATTAAATGTGTGTGCATGTGTGTGTGTGAGAGAGAGAGAGAGAGAGAGAGAGAGAGAGAGAGCACTGTGTGTCCTTGTGGAGGATCAAGAGTGACTTCAGGAATCATCCTGGATTGCTTCTGTCTCCTTTTTGCTTTGCTCTGGGATTTCCCAGGCTCTACTTGCTGGGGCCTGAATTACAGGCTACCACCGTTTCTGCCTGACATCTTTATGTAAGACCTGACATCCCAACTCAGGACCTTTTGCTTTCGAAACAGAGTCTTAACCTCTGAGCCATCTCTCCAGCCTGTCAATGCTGTTCCTAATCAAAGGAAAAATCCCTATTGGAACAAAACAAAGTCTGTCACCAGAGTGTTCTCTGTGGGACACCCAGGTGATATTCTCTCTCCATTCCTCATTTTCTCCTCTCCAAATTCCTTCATGAGTTGAAATCTTATGTTTCTATGAAATGTTTCTATTTTGAAGTGTCAGTATATAGTAGGTTCTCACTAAATATCTTTCAAGTAGAGGAATGAATAGTGAGAAAGGTCTTTATTTTGTAGTTCACAGTATGGTATTAAAGATGGTCATGTATACAACAGGCAACTGGACTCTGGTTTAGTGTTCACAGCTGGGGAGAGAAAGATAAGGAATGCGAGGGAGCTGAGTCTAAGCAGACGTCTGGCAGACGTTTAGGGAAGACCACCCAAAGCAGTGAAAGCTGGAAGGTGCACAGAGTATTTTTCTTAGGTTGAAATAGACTCTTGAGGCAAACATGCAAGAGCTGAGCCCTTCCCCCAGAAGCTAATGATTTGGCTGACCTATTGGTGGAAAAATCAGTATATTTTGGGCTGTTTGCCACTATGTCTGATAAGGACAGAGGAGTGTATTCTAACCTTGGATTGCCTGGAGAGGTTTAATCATGTAAGTGCCAATTTCAGGTGTATTCAAGTGATATTTCAGGAGGGCTTAGTAGAGGATGCCATGCACAGGTGCCCCTAAGAATGGTAGCAGGCTGGGGAAGAAATTGTGGGAGAAGACAGAGTGAAAGAAGTGAAAAAGCCCTGAGAGAAACAATCCCATTTACTATAGCCCCTAAAAAAATGAAATACCTTGGTATAAATCTAACCAAGGAGGTAAAAGACCTTTACAATGAAAACTTTAAAACCCTAAAGAAAGAAATTGCAGAAGACACCAGAAGGTGGAAAGACCTCCCGCGTTCCTGGATTGGCAGAATCAACATCGTAAAAATGACTATCCTACCAAAGGCAATATACAAATTCAATGCTGTACCAATTAAAATCCCAAAGCAATTCTTTAAAGAAGTTGACCAAACAATCTCAAAATTCATATGGAGGCACAAAAGACCCAGGATAGCAAAGACAATCCTGAGTAACAAAAACACTGCTGGAGGTATCACCATACCAAACCTTAGTCTATACTACAAATCCATTGTTGTAAAAACAGCCTGGTACTGGCTCCAAAATAGACATGCAGATCAATGGATAAGGGTTGAAGACCCAGATATAGGCCCACAAAATTACAGCCATTTGATCTTTAACAAAGGGGCCCCAAAAATCCAATGGAAAAAGAATAGTATCTTCAACAAATGGTGCTGGCAAAACTGGATCTCCACGTGTAAAAGATTAAAACTGGACCCGTACTTGTCACCTTGTACAAGACTTAATTCCAAATGGATCAAGGACCTTGATTTAAGGCCAGAGACTATAAAAACCATAGTTGAAAGGGTAGGGAATTCCCTCGAGCTGATTGGGCTAGACCAACAGTTCCTAAACAGACATCCAATGGCACAGTTACTGCTACCAACTCTCAACAGTTGGGATCTTGTGAAATTAAAGAGCTTCTGCTCAGATAAAGAGATTGTCACACGAGCTCAAAGGCAACCCACAGAATGGGAGAAAATCTTCACTAAGCACACATCTGATAGAACTCTGCTGTCCAGAGTGCACAAAGAACTTAGAAAACTAAACACCAAGGAAATTAATGGCCCAATTAAAAAATGGGCCCTGGAACTTAAAAGAAACTTTACTAGGGATGAAATTAAAATGTCTAACAAATATCTTAAAAAATGCTCCACTTTCTTAGCCACCAGGGAAATGCAAATCAAAACTTCCCTGAGATATCATCTCATCCCGGTCAGGATGGTAAAAATCCACAATACGAACAACACCAAATGCTGGAGAGGGTGTGGAGAGAGGGGAACTCTCCTACATTGCTGGTGGGAATGCAGGCTCATACAGCCACTCTGGCGAGCCGTCTGGAGATTCTTAAAGAAATTAAAGATTGAAATGCCATATGACCCTGCAATTCCACTTTTGGGAATAACCCCCCATGTAGCAGAGGTTCACTTCGATAGCACAAGTGCAACCATATTCATAGCAGCACAGTTTACAATAGCAAAGTCATGGAATCAACCCAAATGTCCAACAGTTGACGAGTGGATAAGGAAACTGTGGTACATCTATACAATAGAGTACTACTCAGCCATCAAAAATGATGAATTACTGGAATTTGCCGGGAAATGGATGTCATTAGAAACAATTATATTGAGTGAAGTATCCCAGACCCAGAAAATTAAGCGCCGTATGTACTCCCTAATAGGTGGCTCCTAGTACCAAACCCACCCAGCCCACCTAGAGACACTCGACGATAAATCTCTGTAATACAGTAATTGCAAGGAGTATGAACAGGCGGGATGGAGTAGGAGGGCCACACCAGAAACAAGGAGAGAAGGGACCATGTTACAGCAGAGAAAATAGGCCTCCATCAAGGACTGCAAGTAAGCAATGAGACATCTGGTTAAGTTCACAGACTTTTCGTTCCTGATCATTTACAACTGAGGGGGTGTGATCTCACCAGAAGGGGAGGGCATATAGTCTGGCAGATAATAAGTAACCATTTTGCAAATGGGTGATTGACCCCTCCCTCACTATGGTTTCCTACTTTTATTACATCTACCTTTGAATATACTCTTATTACAAGACTCTAGTTTAACAGCTTTGTATCTCTGGCCGGGGGGGGGGGGACATCCAATACCCATCGGGATGGAGTGAAGGGCATTGCAGGAGCAGCAAAACTGCAAAAGAAAACCATAATCCAGAACTTCAGAGACTATATCAACCACCTAGAACTAGGCCAGCCTTATCTCTCCCCATCCTGAAGCTCAGGGAAATTTTCGGAAGAGGGGGCGTTAAGAGTGTAAGAGCACAAGGATGGGAGGAGCAATGATATGCAAGATACTCCACACAAGTTATGGCCGAAGCAATCATAATTGGACTTTGCATGCCCTGTGCAATGTCCAACACACTATTGATCCCACAAAGTCTAGCATTTGCTAAAAGCACCAAGATCCTTGAAGGCAAGGGATTGACAGCCAAAATAGTGTTCCTATGCTTAAGGGGAACAAAGGAAAGGGTTCAGGGAAATGCCGCTGGGTCCTTGTCTGGCATGCACATTAAAGGATTCTCTGGGGATTGGGGGAGGGGAGGCACTGGGGGGTGGGGAGGAAGGGGTGAGGGGACGGTGAGCAGAGGGGTTGGGGGGAAAGGAGGAGGTGGGGAGGGAATCGGTATACCTATTAAGCTTGTATGAGCGGAGATAATAAAAAAATGTTAAAAAAAAAAGAAATTGTGGGAGAAGAATGAATAAGTAAGATACCACCTCCAGGAAACCAACGTATTCTTTCTTCTGGTTGGGCAGAGACTGATAGAAACGAGCTGGTCCTATCTCCTTTGTTCATTAAAAGTTTTTTTCTTTTATTCTGTTCCTTTTTAATGTTAACAATCAGAAATTTATTCATTCTTTCATGATTTCATAAATACATAATATACTTTGGTCATATTCCCTCCCCATTACCCTTTGCTATCTCCTTTCCCCTCTCACTAACCCTTTCACTATCCCTCCAGGGCCCCTCTTGTTCTCCTGTCGTGTGTGTGTGTGTGTGTGTGTGTGTGTGTGTGTGTGTGTGTGTGTGTGTGTTTGTGCGTGCGCGTGCGCATGCGCATGTGCATGTGCATGTGTGTGGCCAGTATATTACGTAGGGTTGTTGCATGTGCATGGCCATGCCCATGGGAGAGGGCTAGTGAGGCAGAACAGAACCATGTGGAACTCAGTCTCTTTCCCGTTTTTTCCTGTGGTGATAGATTCATCTTAGAGCTCAGGAATGTGAGCAGCTATGTGAATTTGCTGTCCAACTTCTTTTATTTAAGTTTATTATTTGACAGGTTCCTAGATGTATACTGAGCAAGTCATTTTCACCCCATATTACCTGATCCCATCTCCTGTCCTTTTCCTATTGAAAACCTTCTTCCCAACCAGTCGCCCACCTACTTTCATGCCTTTTTTCCCGCAAACAACGTTGAAAATTCAGAAATTCTTTTATTTATTTATTTATTTTAAAGTTTAATTTCTTTGCTTTTTTTTATTATTTTTCCACTCACACAAACTTAATAAGTACCCCGGTCCCCTCCCTCCTTCCATCCCTCCCCAAACCCTCTTGCTTCCTCCCCCCATTTCCCCTTGCTTTCACCCTCCTCCCTCCTTTTCTCCCAGCGTCCCCCTCTTCCCCTCTCCCCCAATCCCTGGAGCATCCTTTAGTTTGAATGTCAAACTTCCCTCTGCTTCCTCCACTCTAATGAGGTGTGAGGACTCAGTAGCATTTCCTAGAGCCCTTTCTTGTGCTCCCCTTTAGTATGGGAACACTATTGTGACTGTTAATCTCTTGTCTCTAAGGATTCTAGTGCCTGTGACCCCTCTAGACTTTGAGGGGTCATTGATATGTCAGTCATTGCACAGTCATGCAAAGTCCTATTATGGTTATTTCAGCCCTAACTTGTGTGGAGTACCTTGCGAATAGTTGCTCCTCCCCATCTTCAGGCTCTTAACAATCTTACTGCCCCCTCTTCCACAAATTTCCCTGAACTTTAGGATGGGGAGAGATTTGGCTGGTCTGGATCCAGGTGATTAATGTAGGGTCTCTGATGTTCTGAATTATGGTTTGTTGTTTTTTTCAGTTTTGCTTTTCCTCCACCGCCCTTGGCTCCATCCTGATAGGTATTGGATGTCACCTCCTAGCCAGAGATAAAAGGCTGTTAAAATAGAGTCTTACTATAAAAGTAGATTCAAAGGTAGATGGAATAAGAGTAGGAGATGTGGTGAGGGGGGATCAGTCTCCTATTTGCAGGATGGTTACCATCTATCTGCCAGACTCTATACCTTCCCTGACTGGTGAGATCAAACCCTCTCAATTGCAAGTGACCAGGAAGGAAAGTGAGTGAGCTTAACCAAATGTCTCACTACTTACTTGCAGTACTTGATGGTGACCTATTTTCTCTGCTGTAGCATTTCATGCCTTTTTATATGTTCATGACCCACTGGTTTACAGTGCCAGAGGGAACATAGTCCATAAAGGTGGGAACTGCACAGCAGAATGCATGGTTGGAGTCAGAGGCAGGAGGCTGGTTCAGGCCACTGCAGCGACCATCAAGCCAAAGAGCAAACTGAGAGGAAGCTGGGCTGGGCTATCAAACCTCAAGACCCTTCCCCCATCATGTGCCTTCTGCCAGTAAAGCTCCATCTCTCAAATGGTACCACCGCTTTCCCAAACTTTAGTACCAGCAAAGGATTCAAACACAAGAGCCTGTGGTGGGGTGGCAAGTAACTCACATTCAAACCATGACAGAGATGAAAAAAAGTGTTTTTTTTAAAAAACAGGGACAAAGAAGGTCTTTGCCCTTAGGATTATATATCCACAAATGTTTTTATAAACGATCTTGTGATGCTAGGAGTGAGTTTGTAGGCACGACTCTGAAGAACTTGGTGAAGGTAGATCTGAGCAAACTTGTAGGGGACCTTTGTAACGTGGGAAAAGCCAGCCTGAAGCCCAGCGTTTGGGAGATGGAGGCAGGAGGATCAGAAGCTGAAGGCCTCCCTTGTCTACATAGCAAATTTGAGGTCAGCCTGGCTACAGGAGACTCTGTCTCAAAACAACAAGAAGGACACATTTCAAGGCCTCTGCAAAGCTAAGGTCTGAAATTTGAGTAAAAACTGACCTTGGGGAATGTGTGTTCCAGGCAGGCAGTCAGTGTGTGTGTGAGTGTGTGTTGTTGTTGTTGTTGTTTTGTTTTGTTTGTTTGTTGTTGCAATAAACAAGACAGTCAAATCGGTTAGATACAGCTGTGTCAGTTTGACAGCTAGGAGTGAGTCCGTAGGCATGGTTTGAAGACTACCTTAGTCAAGGTAGATCTGAGGGGACTATGTAACTGATGTGGGAAAACCCAGCCCATACTGGATAGGCCCATTCTCTGGACAGATGGATAAGAAGACAAAGATCTGGTTAGATTTGGGTGAACTAGACAGTATGCCCATCTCTCTACTCTTTCTTTGGTTATGAGTGGCCAGTACCCCCAACTCCTGATGTTGGTGTAACTATTCTGCTTTAATCGACAGGAGCCAGAAGCCAAGAGCATGATGACAGCCTTTGTGTGGATATATAGTTATTAAAACAACTGACTCAACAGACAAAGGAGCTTCCCTATGATATGAAATAAAAGAGAAAAGAAGGGTTGAGGAGATAACTTGGGGGTTAAAGCCTTGCCTCACAAGCACAAGTTGCTGAGTTCTGATTCCTAGGTAAATTTCCCATGTAAATATACCAAGCAGGAATGATGGTGGCCTGTAATTCTTACCCTGGAAGATGGACCCTGAGAAACCACAGAGCAAAGCAGTAAGAAGGTAGAACAATCCAGGAGGATTCCTGACATCGACTTTTAGGCCTTTCAGCTATATATACTCAAGTGCCCTCTTGCATACATTCACATACACATACCTGCAAAAAAATGAAGGAGATAACACCTTAGGAAAAAATGAAATTGTATGGGAGGTACCTAAATGCAATGATATTTTACTTATCTCCTTGTATGGTTGGAATCAAAGATGCTGAATGGCATGTAATAGTTGCACCCTAAATATCCACAGAATAAATGGACCAATGAAATCAATAGAGAAAAGATTGAAAGGATATTCCAGGGAACATGAGAAGTGGGAAAATGCACGTACAAGGAAAGGCACTGCTGAAGTACCAGGAGTTGGAAGCAGAGATAAGTTTTTTGATACAGAGACAGGAAGTGTAGATTCCTCCTGATACTACTGCATTATGTGGGAAAGAGGAGGCTGTTTACTAAAAGCAAGCCAGGTGGACATGGCTAAGATCTGCAAAGATTGGTCAATGGTGGTACCAATGGCTATGACTGTGGGATGGTGTGGCGATCCAGTGGATAACATCCCGAGTGGATGTCTGCAGATGGATCTGCAGTAATAGTTCAGGCAAATGAATAAACAAAGACTGAAATCCATACTAAGTCATAAAGGAAGTCAGGTCAAGAAGGAGCTCAGTGATAAGAAGAGGAAGGAACCGAAAACAAACCTCTTAGGAGTCCAAAGCCAGAGGCTGGAGAAGGGAAAAAGCTGGAGAAGAGAACTGAAAGTACAGGGATTTTCCAGTTACTCTGTGGGAAAGCATTGTGCAAGGTGAAATGCTTTACAGTGTGACAGTGGCCACCTCTATGTAGCAGACTGTGCCTGTAGGAGAGCGAAGGAGTTTCACTTAACATGATTTTGTAATCCTCACAGTATATGCCACATCTCCATTTCACTGCTGAGAGACCTAGTCTTTCTGAGGCTGAATACACGGCTTACATTTTCATAAACAGAAAGAAGGAGCTTCAGGTGGTTGATGAAGGTATAACTCACAACCCCTAGACTATACTGACATAAATATTTTTCCTTCAACAACATGCAGCCCTTCATCCTTTTTGTCTGAGTTGATAACTCCGGGCTAGTTCTGTCAATCCACGGAGCAGTGCAGGATGAAGTCCAAGTTTCCTACAGTGACACACGACCTAGGTTGGAGTCCAAAGTCATATTCTGCGCTGTGGACACAGGCTTCCATGCCATCTGCCCCTTCTGACCTCAGCTGTGTTCACGTCTGTGAAGTATGGCTGCTGTTGTTCTCAGGGCTGCCTAGAGCCGTGATGGCCTGCCTTCCTTGCTCGGAAATTCCTGGCTGACTCCTCCAAGTCCTTCCAAACCGACAGTGACTGTCACCCGCAGTCACGCTGTTAGCTGAGCCCGTGGGCATTTCATGGCGGCAGCCCTCTATCATGGCTTTCCTTATCACACTAAAATTCCCCAGGCCTCCTGACTTCTTGTTCAGGACTCTTTCCATATGCTCACAGTTCCTAACCTTGGTTTTAGTGTGTGTGTGTGTGTGTGTGTGTGTGTGTGTGTGTGTGTGTGTGTGTGTGTGTTGTTATTTTTTTGGCATGTTTGTTATTGAAGCAAGTCACATTCCATTGCCAACACCAGTTTCAAATTTGTAGCAGTCCTCCACATCACTAAATGAGATTGGTGTGGTGTGTGTGTGCTTTAATTGGGGTTGAATCCAGGGTTCTCTGCATGTTAGGCCACAGATCTGTCATTAAGCAATAACCGCAGCCCTTACCATTTGGAAGGTCCTAAAGAAAGGAAAGAATTGGGTTTTTACAGTGCTTAATAACTGGTGTTAGTTGTCTCCCAAGAAGTCCTTGCTTGGATCTCTAGGATCCCAGTCTGAGTCCCATAATACCTTTTCAGCTTGTGGTAAAGAGCCAAATGCATGCAGTTTAAAAATGTGGTCAATACATTCAAGATATCTGTGGGTATCAATGATCCAAACCTCTACCCTATTTATTTCTAGCCCTTTTATAATTACAAAATTAAAACAAAGTTTATGCTTCATATAAATATATGTTGTTACGTTAGAACAAGCCACCCAGAAGAGACTGGAGGCAGGCCGACTAAGGTATCACCTTCTAGTTGGATGACTGGGCACATTCCCACCCCTGCTATCACTTTATGTGTGAAATAGCAATAACAGGCAAGCTCCCAACACATTTTGGAAGTCAAAGGACAGCACGGTTCTGAAAAGCAGCACGGTTCTGAAAAGTTCTTTGTAAACCATAACATTCTAGAGAAAAACAAAGATGCTGGTGTTACTTAATTCCTCAAAGTCCTTGAAGGAACTTTCTAGAATGTGTACCCGGCAGCGTTCAGGGACCAACCACCGCAAGCCAGGAAAGTCCCATAAACCCTCGTGGAAACAGGGCTTGAGTCCTCCGGAAGGAAGAAGCAAGGCAAACCAAGCTCCACAGAGACTCTCCTGGAAAGATGAAAAATTAACCAGGCGCTGCTGGGGGTGGGGATGTGCAGGGCCGAGCTGGAGGCCGCGTCTTCAGCGTCCGGACACTTTCCTTCCTCAGGGCCATTTTAGTCAAAGGTCATGTGTGTGTCTTGTCAAAGGCTAGCTTCCAATGGAATCACTGTCCCCTGGGATGCGGCCCCCTGACTACATGTGCATTGGAGAAATCCCAAAAGCCAAAGGCCCGGCGCAAACAAGCGCAGTGGGGAGCGGCAGTTCTGGCTCCGCTCCCAGGTCTCGGCCCCGCAGCTGAGCGCCCCCGGCGGGAGCGGCGCTGAGACCCCGCAGCATGACCCGCCCGGCCGATCGGGTACGGTAGGCACCCCTTTCTGCCCACACTCCAGGATGGGGGTGGGGGCTCCAGGGGCGACGCGGCTGCTCGGTGAAGCAGGGAAATCTTGCAGAGGGGCCTTCGCGGCGATGACCGGAAAAATGGTCCCCGTTGGGCTGCGTTCCCGGGCACTCGGCTGGAGCGCTTTCCTGGCGCACACATGCGGAGTTTAACTCATTTCGAGTTGCGGTTGCCAGAGAATGTTTGGGTTTGCAAATACGTATCTGGTTTCAGGAAAACAAGCGGTGAGACTTGCAGAGAAGGACTGGGGACTAGTTTTGGGCTCACCACCGCTCGCGTCTTGCAGAGAGGGGGTTAGACCCCTTGGCCATAGCCAGTCACGGGGTTCTGTGAGCCTTATCTTCCTGGGACCATCAATCCCATGGGATTTTGGTTGGACAAGCGCTTGGCAAGTCTGGGAGCTTCCAAGCCATCTACTGTAGTAAAGTTCTCTGGGCTCCTGCACGTGCCCCAAGCAAACCACCATTTTCCGGGTGAGGACCCCCTTCCCGACAGTCATCCCTTCGCAGACCATGAAAAGAGAGATTGGCACGGGCAGAGCCAGAGCAGCCAGTCCCTGCCCTCTTGTGCTCCCTTCTCTGAATCAGCCCTTCAGATGATTCTGGCTAAGTTTGGCGAATAGAGGAAGCCCCCCCTCATTCCAACCCTCCCCACACCCCCCACACTCCCGCTTATCATGGCTCTGGGTGCTTTTTAAATCCGGAATTGTAATTCTCCAGGGGTAAGCCGAATAGGAGTGGTGGGTCAAAGGGTTTCAGGGGTCTCGCTGGGCTGCTTCTCTCTGGTTTCAGTTTAACAGGTTAAACAGGGAGTCATTTCTTGCTGATAAAGTGGATGAAAACAAAGTGATGCGGGGCTCAGCAGGATCCAAAGAGGCCTTTTCTGGCTTTTGTTTATGTGTCTACCATGTACCCAATTCCCCAGAGGGTGGGAGGTTTTCCACAGTTCGTCTATGGCTATTGATTGAACTTCTTCCCTCCAGTGGCCCAATCCAGCTGCCCCACTTCAAACCTCACCCTACACCCCCCTTTTCTCTTTTCTTTTGCCTTAGATTTCTGGAGAGAGCCGGTGACATGACTTATTTCAGTGGCTTCACGGAAGATGTCCATGTCAGGGCCACCAAAGACCTCTTTGTATTACAGCAAAACCAAAGAGCCTTTTTAAAGCCCTTCCCACAGGCTTTTGGTGGCATTTTGAACAGTTGGTCATACCTCTCCCCCTCTCTTTTAGAGGGGACTCTTTCTTGGATCCTTTGATAAACAACCTCCTTTGTGCCTTTTTGAGTTACTACTTGAGGGCTCCCTTTACATCCATCAGTAACCCTGCGCGTCTCCCATTGGTGGCTGTCATGCAGGCTCTTCAGACTCTAGTCTTCTCCACCAAGGGTATCAGCCACTAAAGACATATGGCATGGTGTCTATATCCTGTACTGATTTTTCTTTCCAAATACCAGCTTTTTTTTTTTTTTCCAAATACCAGCTTTTAAAATGAAGCATATCTACTGGGATTAGCATGACAAAAATTCAGTTTGTCTTCTACTATTTATTTATTTACTTTCGGTACTGAGGATTGAACCTAACTAGCACCTCGTGCATGCTTGTCAAGTGAGCTACATCTCCAGCCTTCCTGAATTTGTCTTCTCTGTCCCGTTCCAGGTTTGTTCTTCCTCTTCTATTTTCCATTGTGTTAAGTGGCATCTCCACTTGGGCAAGCTAGACATAGCAGAATTATTCTAAATTACTTCCTGTCTTTCATTCCTTTTGTTACTGTGTGCCTCCTGAGCATAGTTTTAGCATGCATGCCGCTGTGTTTCTGTTGTTTTAAGTTTTATACCATGCTGGTTATAGCTTCCCAGGAGTTTCATTTGGGGAAAGACGTGTGTTTCCACCTGTATTAATTTCTTTTCTGATCACTGTGACAAAATACCTGATAAAGGCAAACTTAAGGATGGAGGATTTATTCAGGCTCACTGTTGGGGACACTGGCCATATGGAGAAAAGCTGGTGTTGGGAGCATGAGGTGGCTAGTTGCATTGTGTCCATCTCTAGACAGGAAAGAGGGAGGGAAAGAGAGAGAGAGTTGGAATTTTCTTTTCCCCCTTTTGTATTGAGTCTGGGACTCTTCCCATGGCATGGTGCCACCTGTACTCATGGTGTATCTTTCCTCCTCAGTTAATACTCTCAGACTGTGCTGTCACAGACATGACTGAAGATGTGGTTTTTAGGTGTTTCTAAAGTCTGTCAAGTTGGCCATGACAATGAATCATCACATCACTTTAGACTGCCTAAAATAGTCTTTCTAAAACATGGCATTCTTTTTTGAATATACTTAGTGAATTCCTATACTTTTCTTAAGGCATAGGTTCTCTGCAGCTTGCCTTTTACCTTACTCATCAAGTTCAAATCCTATCACTGCCCACATTTGATGACCTTCTTGCACATGGCACACACATCAGATACAAATGTAGGTGTACGAAACTAAATATGATTTTGCTCCTTTGTACTCCTAGGCCAGTGTCTTGCCTCATTTTTAAAAAGATTTAACTGACAGTCATCTTTTCCTGGATACTCCCCAGATAATCTCTGTTCCTCATCCTCCAAAATGGATTAAGCTCCCCTACCATATTCTTCCTCCTGTCTTGCTTTCAGGTCCTTATAATTCTTTGCTGTAGCAGTCTATTTGTTTGTCCTCGAGTGGATTGTAACATATACAGGTCAGAGAACAACTCTTTGTTTAAGTATCATTTTTGTACTAGGATCTTTTGCAGCCTAGTACCCCATGTCTCAGTTAGGATGTTTCATGGATTCTTGTAAATGTTTTTTTTGTTTTGTTTTTGAGATATACTGTCATGTACACCAGGCTGGACTTGAATTTTGTGTGTAGCTGTGGATTCTTCTGATCCTCCCGCCTCTTCCCCAGGGCTGGGATTATATGCACACATTACTGAATCTGAGTTTATGTGGTACCTGGGGATCAACATCAGGACTTTGAGTAAAACTAAGCAGGCACTCTACCAACTGAGCTACATCCCTATCCTGGAATTCTTGTGAATTCTTAGGTAATATTTGTGAATAAGGGTTCTGCTCAGGCATTGGGTTAGATGACAGAGATACAAAAGCATAGGTAGAAAATTTCTAAGATACAACATTGTGAAGACTAGAAGTTCATCATGATTAGCAGAAAAAGCCCCAGTCTTCCAATTATTTTAAGGAGGAAGGGTTTAGAATTTCTGAGTATTTGAGATCATGCTCCAAATCTCTGTCTACCCTCTAATCCGCCTCTGAGTTGGAATGTTTCTCCTATTGCTCCCAGCATCTATCCCAACCTTGCCAGAGACTTGAAAGACTTTTTTGAAATTTTGCTTTTGTGGCTTCAGGAAGACAAAGAAATCCTCCTAAGACAGGAACCTGGCTGAAGACAAGAACAGTGAAAGAGAAGGTATCCAGGACCAAGGGGGATAAACAGCCAAGTGCTCTCTGGACAGTGATGGAGGCTTTGGGAGACTAGCAGTGAGGAAATGTGGTCCTGATTTCATAAGGAGACAACTATGTGTGTTCCGAAACTCTAGCCAGAGAGGTGAATGGTGATTGCGTTCTACAGGGAGTTATTTAGATTTCAAGCTGTTCTTTAGCTGTCTGGGGAGATGGTTCTTCTGAGATTTGGGTGCATACTTCTCTTAGGAAAAAAATGACAGAAGACAACTTAGAGTGCTGTGCATAAACTTTCAAGGAGTTCACCAAGTCTGCCATTCAGTCCCTTTGGTGGTTATGGACGTCTGTTTAAGAATCTTGAATCCAAAGGCTAATTAATTCAGTAGATATTTGAAAAGAGAGAGTGGGCAGTGGTAAAAGCCAGCAGAAGTCAAATTATACATGTTTTTCTGACTTGAGAGGATCCGGTAATGAGTGCTGATGACCACGAACTTGGAAGTCATAGGACGTGGGCTCACATCTCATGTCTGGTTATTGCTACCTGTGTAACTTTCTGTCTGAGCGATTATTTTGCTAAATATATATCACATGAATATGCTCACTGGAAATTTTACCCAAGATGAAGCATTTGGAAGCACATGGATTGTAGCTATACTTAAAACATTGTTAGAACTTTGGTTGCAGGAAGACCCAAAGCTCATTGCATTCTTTTTGGATTGTAGGGTTGCATATGGACTGGATTAAAGACTGGCTGAGTTCATTCAAGAAAAGGAGATTTGATTGGCAGAGACATTAGCATGTGGATGTCTTTAGTGGGGTCTTTAGTGTCCTTATCCGTGATTATTTGTCATTGACATCCATGAAGGCAAAACAGGATCAGTTTGACTTAGAGCAAAGGCAGAAAGATTAGGAGTTCGGAAGTTATCAATATTTATAGTGTACTTTATTTTCTATTTTTGGGGAAAGTGTGCAATTACACATGTAGCATGTCTGATACATGGGTTATAAAAGTCAATTGCAAATTGTTGTTTGTGTGTATGTAGGATATGGTGGTGGTGGGAAGTCAAAGAGACTGAGAAAGGGTAGAATAAGAAGGGGACAGATATAGAGAAGGAGGAGGAGGAGAGAGAAAGGAACAAATGGGAAAAGTTGAAGAGAGAATTGATGTCTTCATATATGTTGTTGGCACAAAAATCAATAATAAGATGTTTTTTCTTTTTAATTTTCCTTTTTTTTCTTAGTTTCAGAAGCATATTGAGTACTTATCTCTTCCCCCCTTCTTCCCTTCTCTTCTTCCTTCCTTTCCTCTCTTTCCTTCATCAGTTCACCCCACTCTCTCCTACCTGTCTGCTTCTATGGACCCCATAGTTCTCTCTGGATTGTCTGCTCTAGTTGGGAGTTCAGGCCTCTGTGACAGACCAAATGGCCCTTCCTCAGGGCACCCCACTTATAGGGGCATTCCCCTTTACCTCTCCAGCCCTAACCCCCAAGGTTTGCACTGCATGTAAACAGTAAGATTTTTTTTCTAAAATATAGTTATGTTTTTAAAAAGAGGCCTAGAGCATAAAATATAGAATATCAAAGTCAGTTTACTCTGTACTCTAAGAACAACTTTTAGAATAAGTGTATGCAAAGCTGAGTGCTACATTAAGTTACTAGCAATGATTATTTCTAGCCCCTACTGTGTGCTGCCCACCGTATTGTAAAATACAGACCTGATGGTCATGGAAGCTGGAGTGGTAACAGGGGCTACTTTAGGGTATTGTACCCTTTGGAGAATGGGGAGGCCATGACGGTCATCAGCTGGATAGCATCACAAAGGTTATGTTTTGGAAAGATCAATTGACTACAGAGTGGACCATGAGCTGGAGGGTGTCTGATGGGGGGGGTCACTGGAGGCACTGTAGTAACATATCTAGAAAAAGCAGTGGTCCAGCTGAGAAGGGAAAATAGAAAGAGGTGGGTTGGCTCTAAGCTCATCAGGAGATTAAATTTTAAGGATGATTCCGCAGGAAGGATGGAACAGACCATTCAATTTGTGAAGGAGAAGACTGAGAAAGGACAGATACTTGTCTTTATAGCTTTCATTCTAATGTGAAAAAGAGATTAACATGAGTTGTCTTTAACTTGACAGGACTGTGCCACATGGGGAAAGAGGAAACAGGGAGATTAATTTCGGCAAAGCATTTTCTAACAGTTGCTCTGTGGCACCAAATTTTTTGCTGCACAAGATGGATAACTGTTGGAGCAGCAGGAACAAGGCTTGCCAGGCTGGAGGGCACTGACATGTCTGGTCTTTCTCAAGATCCCCAGATTCTGTGTACAAAGTTCAAATATCTGAGCTTGGCGCTTAAGACTCATTGTGATTCAGTCTTGATTGGGTGGCATGTGCCCTGGTTTCCTGGTGCAGTCATGGGGTAGGCCTGCTTTCTCCTGGTAGCTGTTGAGGGCATTCTCTTACATTGTCCAGAAGACCACGAACATTGCGAATGTCCATATCTTTGGTTTACTTTGCATGATTGATTCCATTGCATCTTTTCAGAACATCCGTGACTTATTCAAGCTCCACTGCTTGTGCCCTCTCAGAGCAGAACCAGCTTGTTGCTGCCAGAGTGTTTACTCATGTTGTTTCCTACATCAGGAGTTTCCTTCCTCAGATCCTACAGACTTCACAGAAACCACAACATTTCCTTGTGTTCCAACCAAAATCACACCACACCCTTCATCAAACCATTTCTCTTTGTCTTTTTATTTTATTTGTAAATTAGGCCTATTTACAACAAGTTGCATTATCTCACCAACTGCATCATTATTACACTTTTTTGAGTTTGAACTCCTTTCCTAATGTACCATCATCTTGAACTTCAGTTCTAAGGTATATGAAAAGTCTGTTGTCTAGTAGAGTGAATGCAGCTTTGTCTAAGGCAGTAGCCTTTCACTGGAAAAGTTGCTTAGTAAAAGTAGTCATGTTTTATTGTGTAGGTGATGCATGCATTTGCTACAAAGAAGTAGCAAAGAAAATTATTGATAGTCTCACTACCTAGAGATAAGCACATTAATAATGAATGAATATCCCTTCTATATTTTTTGTGCTTCTGTGTCTCAAAAATGGAATCATGCCTATTTTCTTTCTGGAAACTGTTTTGCACTTAAAGACATACAGAGAGTGTCAGCTTATGCCATTGTGAGTTTTTTACAAGCATCGTCTTCAGCAAGTGAGGTTGTATTCCATTCTATTGCTGCCTTATTTCTACAGTGAATTTCTTTATTGTTACAAGTAGTGTTGTGATAATGGTACCTGCAAGACATAGATTTATACAGTTATTCTACATAAAACCCTGACATTTTTGAAATAGGAAAACAGTTAGTGACATAAAAAAAGATGTTGAATTGCTAGGGTTGCATTATTTTTAATTGACAGTCTCACTATGTAGAGATAAGCACATTAATAATGAGTGAATATTACTTCTATATATTTTGTGCTTCTGTATCTCAAAAATGGAATCATGCCTATTTTTTTTCTGTAACCTATTTTGCACTTAAAGACAACCTGTTGCTTCTGGGCTGAACACAAGGGAAAATAGTGACACATTTGCCACAGAATAAAGTAATTCTCCCGAAACATGGCCGCGGGCCAGTATTTTTGTGTTTAGAGAAGGTTGTAGGCCATGGACTTGGATCCTTATTCTAAAGTAAATAATCAATCACCTTGTACCCTTAACAAGCAGAAAGGTCTCTGTTGTAGAGTGGGACCTTTTTTTTTATATGAGAAGAGAAATGTCCCTTGACTCGAAAGTACTGTGAAAGTTTTATCATTTTCAGCAAAATAAATGAAAGATGTTATTATAGGCTGAATTATATTCACCCTTTCCAAATTCGTATGTTGTAATCTTCACCTCTTAGATCCCAGAATGTAATTTTGTTGGAGGACAGGGTCTTCAGAAAAGAAGTCAAAGTAAGTGGTATGGGTGGATCCGGACCCAATGTGAATGGTGTCCTTGTGAAAAGATGAATCTTTGACACAGAGACATCCATGGAAGGAAGATGATGTGAAGAGACATGAGGAAATGGTGGCTCTCAACAGACCAAGGAAGGAGGCTTTAGAAGAAACCAATTTCGGTGACCCATACCTTGACCTATGACCATCAACTGTCAGAATGTGCGTTAGTGCATTTCTGTTGGTTCAGTCACTTTCTGTGGCACTTTGTTATGTCAGCTGAAGATGTCTAGTGCACATGTTCTAAGATGTAATGCCTTCAGCATGCATCACCTGGTAACACTCAGCTCAACCTTGGCTTATTCTCTGGTCACCAGGGATCTTGCTGTTGTTCCCGAGAACATCAGGTTCTGGTGTTTTGTGGCATGCAAGTTATAAAGCATCTTCATGTCTGTGATCTCTTTTGAGCATGACCAGGGTGTCTGAGATGAGGATTTTTTGTCATCTCTGTTTTAGAGCGGGGAAATGGACATTCAAGGAGACTAAGTTGAATTGATTGAATTTGCACTATCTGGAAGTGGTCGAGTCTTCTGACATGAGATGCTATGTTTTTCTGCAACATGAAAACACATCTAGCTTCTGTAAAATTTGAAAGAATGGGGACTGCTGTCCACATCCCTCCTTTTCCCCATATTTCCCCTGAAATGGGCTTTATTAGTGAGTTTGTTGGAATATATCTGACACCCCGAGGCACCTACTCCACCCACATCCTTATTATCCACTATTTACCAGTGGACTTTGATCTAGGCCTCTGTTTATGTTCACAGAATATTTCTTCTCCACTCAGAGGATTTATTGATGGACAAAATAGGCTTTTTCAATACACAATTTGATTACCGACAAATCCAACTATAAAACTTTGGCTATGTTGGATATAATTGAGTTTTTCCATCATTAATACTGTTCACATATTAATTCAACATAGTGACATGAGGGTGCCTAACATTTTCCTGGAAGCTGCTTGATTTTAATCAGCAGTAACAAATGCATGATTGTTGCACACTTTCCTTGGGTGACCTATGCTTGTTCTTGGCACCCCTGAGCTCAAAGCCCTGGGTTGTCTCACAATGTTTCAGTGGCTTCTCCCCAGGGGAGTTATTAGTTATGAACCTTGGGGATAATTCCATAAGAATGCAATTCCTTTCCTCCCTTAGAGAACAAAATGTGGCTTGTGTTGATTATCCTTATTACAGAGGTTTCCAAATGGTAATCCATAGTGATGTAGGATAGGACAGATAGGATGCCAGATCTAGCAAAAACAAACAAAACAGACCACACCAACAAAATCCCAAGATGCCCCAGCTGAATGTCATATGAACAATGAATACTTTTGTAGAACAAATATTTCTCCAGTGCTGAAAATGGTGAAAGAATTTTATTTAGTCATTCTAACTACAAGGGAATACTGGAAATAGAGTATTTTTAAAATTTTAATTTATTTTTGCGTATATGTGTACGTGTGTGTATCAGACGGCATTGTGTGTCCCTGTGGAGGACCAAGGGTGGCTTCAGGAATTATTCTGAATTGCTTCTACCTCCTTTTTGCTTTGCTCTGGGATTTCCCAGACTCTGTCTTCCACAGCTGGAAGTGCAGCCTGTCACCATTTCTGCCTGGTATTTTTACATGGGACTTGGGATCTGAACTCAGGTCCTCTG
This sequence comes from Typhlomys cinereus, assembly GCA_023101885.1. Lineage (NCBI taxonomy): Eukaryota > Metazoa > Chordata > Mammalia > Rodentia > Platacanthomyidae > Typhlomys > Typhlomys cinereus. The sequence goes on from JALPQD010000052.1 coordinate 5,242,798, forward strand.
CTTGTCAGGCAGAGTCTTAACCCCTGAGCCATCTCTCCAGCCTGGGAATAGAATCTTAATTCTTTTTGATATGTCAACATTTCATGAGTCTATAAGGCAACTGTGAATTCATTCCTGTCAGACTTCAGACTATTGGCAAGATTAAAATTCTTTCATTTTTAGTTAGGGCTTCATTATTTTGATCCAGTTTGAAAGCATTGTTCATGCTGAAATAATACCATTTTAGATAGTTTATTTTCTAGGAGTCTTGCAAATTACTTGCATCTCATGTGACTTCAAAACCTGGAGTTGGCCTATAGGCCAAATCTTGTACTACCTATTGTTTTTTTGGTTTGATTTTGCCTTTTTGTCTTAAACATTGAGTCAAAGTTTTACACTATATTTGTAGGACAGAAGAGAGCAAAAACAGGAAGTTTGTTCACAGAACAGTTTTAGGAAAGGAGCTCTTTAGAAATAGAAAAGAATGCTACCAGCTAGGGATACAAAATAATTGGTTGAGTGCTTGCCTAACGTGCAGGATGTCCAAGTTTTAATCCCAACACCTCATAAACTAGGTATGGGTAGTATAGGCCTGTAATGCTGGAATTTGGGAGGTGAGGACAGAAAGATGAATAGTTCAAGATCATTTTCAACTACATAACTAGTGCAATACCAGCTGGGGATGTGTGAGGTCCTGTCTCTGAGAAAACACAACACAACACAACAGAATGTCAGATGTAGTATGAGCCATCTTAACCCCTGAGCCATATCACCACCCTCTGTTACTTATTTATGTAGATGACATGATAATACCCCAAATGCTGTGTACAACATGGTGTTTGCTATTTCTAGACAGTGTGGGATGATTAAGACAAGCAAATTAATGTGGACACTACCTCACAACCTATTATTTTTGGTGAGAGCATTTAAAAATTTACTCTTTCAACAAATTTCAAGTGTACGATATGAACATTATTATTAACTAGTCACCACTATGGTATGTCTCTCATGTTTAAATGAAACTTTGATCTAAAGAATTTATTGTCCTTTTTTTTTTTTTGCTACCTCTGTTCAAAGCTACCCTTTCAAGGAGTTACCTTTATTCCCATGTTTAAAAGGAGCAAAACTGATACCTAAGTAACTTAGAAAGGTTTTTAATGACTCTGAGAAGTCACACCAAAGTCTGCCCTAAACTACCACCATCCAAGAGTAGAATGTTCATTAAATTTGGTCTTCCTGGATTTAACAATATAAAAATGCTTGGTAGTTTCTAACTAAATATCTGTCCATACCCAAAGAAAAGATTGATATATTGGGTTCCTGGCTAAGCATCATGCTCTAGAGTCATACTGTTTAAACTTTTTATTTATTTTATTTTTGCATGCACACGTGTGTGTGTGTGTGTGTGTGTGTGTGTGTGTGTGTGTGTGCACACGCGCGCTTGTATTTATCAGAGGGCACTGTGTCCCTGTGGAAGACCAAGAATGACTTCATGCATTAACCTGAATTGCTTCTACCTCCTTTTTGCTTCACTCTGGAATTTCCCAGGCTCTGCCCACCAGGGCTGGAAGTGTACACCGTTTCTGCCTGGCATTTTTTCCATGGGACCGGGAATCTAAGCTCAGGTCCTTCTGCTTGTGAGGCAGAGTCTTAACCCCAGCCCAGTCACACTATTTAAATCCCAGTTCTGTTACTTAATTTTTCTGTACTTAGTCCTCCCCCCCATAAATTCATAGCAGTACCTATTTGCATGATTAAATGAGATTATGACTCAGAAGAAATGACATGAGCCCTGAACATGGGGCACAGAGACATCGATTAGTGTTTATTTCAAATCACTCTTATTTTAGAGTACAGGGTCTATAGGAACAGAAACAAAAAGACTCATGGAAGACGGCACACCAAAGCATCTGCCATAGTTGCTTGCCACAGTACCTCAGTGAGGAATGTTCCAGGGCACAGTGGCTTCCTGTCAAGTAACAGCTAGGCAAGAACTGTTCCATCTTGTGTATATGATATGATTTTGGCTTGACCACATCTTAGTCCCTTGACTGGTCAGACAGGCCTAGGAAAGGTCTGTTGTGAGGTGGTACAGACATCCCACCACTGTTTGCCAAGCCTGGACCTCTTCTGTCACATTTGATACGTAGCTTCCTGGAACCCTTCCAGTGTCTTCAGATGGACAGAAATGCCCGCAGAGGTGCTGGAGAGTGACTGCCTATGTGATACAAGACAGTCTGTTTTCCTCAATCTGCAACTCGATTCTTAGATTCTAACAAGAAAGCAAGTGTGGATCAAGTCTACTGATCTCCTGAAGACATTGGGAGATAAGGCTGTTTCCAGAGTAGGAAAGGAAGAGAAGGCTTGAGACATTGTTTATGAACCACAGAGAAGACAGTTAGCATGAAGTAAGTCAAGTTCCAGCCATGATGTATGCAGACTCTGCTGCAGTAAAGCCCTGTGGATGTGGATGGACATCAACAGCAGGGGCTTTGCAAATCCTCCAACGAGTTTTGGAGGTCTAAAAGCAGGAATAAGAAAACAGTATTGATTTCCAAAGTTAGCACTCTTCTATGATCTCAAAAATTTTTGCAAGTTCTGGGCTTGGAGGATCCAGGGTGAAAGGGATGGAGGGAAAAGTCCACAGCACTTTGTAGAACCAAGGCTAGGAGTAGCGTCCTGATGAATTTTCTCCTTTGACACAGCTCTGCATACTCTGCATTTTCTTTCCTCCTCCCTCAGCTCCTTCAACAACTTACTCATCCGGTGTTAGTTAAACGAATGCCCCTGTGCACCATCATTGCGTGAGGATCCGGGGATGGAAGAGAAAGACATCACTTGACAGTCTACAGCCCAGTGGAGAGGCACAAATGCCAGGAGTTAAGGAAGAGCTGTAAGCCATAAACCTAGAGGGAAAGATTAAGAACATGAAAGAGGGGTCAGTGTAGTCAGGGAAGACTTCCTGTGGCTGAGGTGAAGAGCAGTTAGTAAGCAATGACATCGAGTTTGGGAACAAGATTTGTATGATTCAAGGAACTATCTACTTTTCATTGGATCTTACACGCAGGTATCTATATTTAGCCGTGCAACAGCTTGAACAGCAGGGGAAAAAAAGTCGTTCCTTCATTTGCCCATTCCGATCATTTGTTTCGGGTTACCCATGATGTGCATATAAATGCAAAATGCCAAGTCCTTTTTTTTTGCAGCTGTGAACGCCGGTACCCAGTCACGTCGAGAACAGCATTGTTAGGCTGCAGTCCGGGTAATGTGAGAGTCTCCAGGCTCTTCCAATTCATCACAATGCCCCCTTTGCTCTATAGGATGACTGCGGTCATTAGTATGCAGAGCACACATGCTCCACTCCTTGCTTGCTTTCATTCCTAGACAAACATGAGTCTAACAAAGAGGCAAATGTGTGTGCCCAGGTCACAAATCTGGTTAGGAGCTGTGGGTTTTTCAGGGAGGTTGCCTTGACGCTAGCAAGTTGCCAATGCGCTGGCGACCAAGAATAGCACTGGTGATGTTGTTAATTAACCACCGGCAGGGGATGTTGGGAAAGGCTGAGCATTAGAATCGGTGATCATCTTCTTTTTTGCTGTTTGAATTTCTGTCTGGGAAAAAGGGAGATTCAATCCTCTTGGTGTCAGACTTTGTAGGACGTTTGGTAGTTGATGCAGACATAATTCCTGACGTCAAGGAACCTCCAATCTAGAGGGTTAAGAATTTCCAATATAATGAACTGGAATGGAGGAAACGCAGTGAGGTGGGAAGGTTGTGAACCTGAAGACGTTTAGGTGGGGATTAAATTAACCTCGCTCTGACTTTAATCAAATGCCAACATCTTTCTGAGTCTGAGTCTTTGTTTCTTCATTCATAAAATGGAGTTATAGCACATGTTTTCATGTCTTTCTCCACTGACCTGAAAGGATTTGAGTTGACTTTAAAAGGAAAACCCACCATATTTACTAATTGTGGACCATAAGTATGCTTTCAGTATTGCTTTGCTTATATATAAACCAAAGATTTGTAACATGTGTTTATATAATATATAATACTTATATAATAGTTCATTTTCTGATTATTGTCATGTGCTATAAAGCAAAGGATCAATATCTGATATTCTCCCAAGTAATAAATTTTTGGGATTCAAAAAAATGGCATTTTTACTGCCTGGTAAGTATTGTTGCCATTGTTTTTGTATTTGTTATTGTTATTACCACAATACAACAAAGGCCTATCACTAACTAATGGTTTTAGATTTTAATTACCCAAGTTCTTCATTTCCACTACTTTACTGATGCAATTCGAAAGCTAGATACAGGCTAATATCACTCTTAGCACTTTGCTTTATTCTTTACTCAAAGGCTTTATCTCCAATTGATGTACTCATATAGGTATGGTCTCTCGCTCTTGTGTGACTGTAGTGTGAGCTCCGTGAGCAGGTATTTGGGTTCTTTTGTCAGTTTCTGGTGTCTTTTGCACCTAGAATGGTGCCTGAAACACTTAGGGCATATTTGCAGCATGCACAGATGAATGAAGAAAAGAATGAGGGGCACACTCTTCATTAACCAACCCACTAATAGTGGTCCAGCATACACTGACTGGCATCAGGCATAGTATCATTATTCTTGCTAGATTCTGAGAGTGCTCGAGAGGATGCAACTCCCAGCTCCGTCAGTTGGCCATCCTTGTTCTTAGCAGGGGCATCTCAAACTGCACTGTAGGCGAATGAAACAGTAGAGGCATTGTGAGATCACATGAGACTGACTGCGAAAATAAATGTGTCAGAATTTTGACCATGTCTCAGGAAGAAAGGAAAACAGCTGCAGAAAGGGTGGGGGAAGCTGAGAAAAGGAGAGACAGCTTTTTTTTTTTTTTTTTTTTTTTTTTTTTTGTCACACAGAGCTATAGGCTACAAGTCTGTGATAGAGATGTACTCAATCCCAAAGTCAGAGACATGTAAACCAGCAGTATCAGTCAGAAGACACTATGGAGAGCATGCTGAGAGAAGGATCCCAACCTTCTGTGGGTGGAAAAAGAAGGAATGGCACTTTGCTTTCCAATTGGGCATTTATAGTTCAATATTTGTCCACATCTAGGGTAAGGTTGGAAGAGGTATCAAAGGTGTCGCAAGTTTTTATAAGTAAGGTTATAATTTTTTCTACTGTACATTAAAAGACTATTACATTTTTAGTCTCATGACTGTTATATTACAAGTTACAGAAAATGTCACAGAAATGGCTGGATATACAAATATTAAAATTTTTAGTTTTTGATGTTTACTTAAATTTTCTTGCTGTGGCAGGGCCATCAACCCAGTTGACCTCCATCTATGTAGCTGGACTCCAGTCCCCCTGCTTCTACCTCTCAAGTGCTGGACTACAGACTGGCACCAGGAATTATACTTTCTAGCATCTGTTCTATTTCTCAGCTTCAGGATGCGTCCAGAAAAACCCCTCATGCACTGTTTCTATCTTGAATGGTTGGTAGAATCTCATTCAAAGGTACTGTGACAAATGTGCTACAGTACAGCGGACTACAGCAAGAGAGCACTTAGGAGCTGGGCCTGAATTGGCAAAACAACTTTGTCCTGTGATGGGCAAACTTGGACAAGTGACTTAACCTTCTGTGAGCCTTTGTAAAATAGGATGAACCAACGTTGCATTTTCAAGCTCGTTGGCCACATACAGAGAGCTCGCCTCTGTGTAATGTCTGAGATGTTCTAGGAGCTTCATCCATGGTGGCTATTGCTATAGACAGCACTGCATGCGTCATTTGACTTAATCCCAATATCAAGAGGGAGAAGAAGGCACTATGGTCATTGCCATGTTCATTTGGCGAACTGGAAGTCTAGGGAGCTTCCTCAGCTCACCCAAGGCCACATGGCCAGCAAATATCCAAGTATCCAAGCTCACCAAGTCTGACAGCTCAGGATTTTGGTAATTAGCAACTTGTATAACATCTGTCTCAAGAACAGCAGAAGGTTAGCTGGACCAGGCGAGGCCCAGAAGTTCTGAACTCTCTTGCATAATAACCTGCTGACAATCTGAGGATTTTGGCTTTAAAAAAATGCGCTGGCCTTTTGTCTACAAGGGATAACAACAGAGTTATAATGCTAGAAAAGGCAGTGTAAGGTCAAGTCTATGCCTGTCTTCTAGAGCCTGTAGAGGAATACTGCTTTGCCTTTTGGAGAAAAAGATTTTGTGAAAGGTATTTCTCTCTTCTTAGCCAATTCATGATGAATATTTCCTTTAGCTGACAGATTAAATTGTATATACCAGTCTTCTGATGCTCTATATCAAATAATATTCTGGGTGTATTTCCTCCACGAGATGGAGGTCCGCACAGGAATTCTTACTTTTCAGTTTTTTTAACGGGAGTGGGGGGATCCTCAATTCTGGTTAGTTTGATTAGAGCAGTCTTTTTCTTGTTATTATATATAGAGAAATGTGCTCCCTAGCAGAGTTTTGTGAAGAAATGCAAATAAGAAATATCCTAGAGTTGGGAAGGACCTTAGATATTATAGAACTGATCATCTTCTGAGTTTAGACACTTTACAGGGAGGGATTCCTGACTGTAATCACCCAATCTCTGCTTGAACTGGTGACTGAGCTTATTGCTTGAAAGAAGAGTCATCTCACTGGCCTTCTTCATGTCCAACGGGAGATAAAACAATTCCTGCAGAAACCATCTCTTTTAACTTTTTTCAAATTGGCCCTGTGTTTTCTTGTCGTGCTGTGCCGAGCCACACTGGTTTCCCAGAACATACCCTGACTGTGCTACCTCAGGGTCTCTGCAGTTTCTGTCCTAACTTACTGAAGGCCCCGTGGCTAGCAAAGTCATCTTTTCTTCCAGGTTATGTTGAAATGTCTTCTTTGTAAAGAGACAATATATTTCCTGACAATATATTTCTTCTACTAAAGCGTGGGCTCCACAGGACCCAAGGCATGCCAGGCACTGAATAAACCTATTTTTCTTTTTTTCTTTTTGGTACAAAGATTTGTTGAGTGAACACATGAATAAGTGCATTAAGGAGTGGGGTAGATGACAACGGTCCTCCTGGTCCCCTTATGCCTCACTCAGTGGTCCCAGCTCTGCAGTGATCTTCCAAAATGAGATATCCAGAGATGAACATCATCCAGTTGGAGTCTGGGTCATACCAGGCTCAGTAGTTCCCCCTCTGTCAGAACTGGTCAGTAATCATGTACTGAAGGGGCCCAAGGTCACATGGGGTCACTTGGAACTGTGCTCAGCATGGGCTTCTATAGAGCTCGACTTTCCCAAAACTCCCAGCTGTCTTTTGTGTAAATCATTATTAATGCTGATTTCTCTCGAGTGTGAATATGTAATCTTACTTTTTGATCTATTTCAAGAGTGTTATTCCATTGGAGCTATTGGATTGATCTCTTTCTGTCTCTGTCTCTCTGATTTTTAAGTTCTTGGTTTTGGCCTATCAAGATGCATTTACATGTGATTTGGTCCGTGGGTTAGAGTCCACAGCAGTTAGCCATCACGAGCTGTTAGTTTAAGAATATATTCTAAACTTGTGACTCAGGAATCAGGAAGCTATTACCTCACCTTATGGAAGTCCCTGGGGAGTTGCCTTTTCCGTGATGCACAGCTCCTTACTTGGTCGCTGATCCTGGAATGAGGCCTTTCTACTGTGGTGCATGTCTCTTGAAAGCAGATTCCGTATGTGCATCAACGCTCCTTTCCCTAAGAAGGTGTCTCTCTGGGACTGGAAAGCTTTCCAGACCCCCAACCATCTCCTTAGTTAGGTTTAATGTTCAATTTTCCTTTCAAAGTGTAGTGCTGGACAAGAGGACCCAGTTCTTAACTACAGATACTGAGTCTTTTTTAAAAATTTAATATTATCATTATTATTAGTAGTAGTAGTAGTAGTCGTGTGTGTGTGTGTGTGCGTGTGCGTGTGCGTGTGTGTGTGTGTGTGTGGTATGTGTGGTGTGTTGGTATAATGTGTATAAATGAGCATGCGTGCCATGGCGTGCACGTGGAGAACAGAAGGCAGCATTATGGACTTTGTTATCTCCTTTTACCTCTGTGTGGGTGTTGGTGAGTGACCTCAAGTTGTCAGGCTTGTGTGCAAGCAGCTTCACCCACTGAGTCATCTCCCTGGCCCCAGACCTTGAATCTTAATAGCAATAAACTATAAATAGAATGTGAGGGACAGTTTCGGGAATTTAAGAACAATAATATTTTGCATTTGGAGAACAAGCAAAAAAAAAAAAAAAAAAAAGCCCAGCCCCATGAGATAGAGTGGAGGCATACTCACCCCTCCACTCCGCAGTTAGTAGGACAGAAGGGCTGTGTGAAGGCTGTTGGGGTGCTGAGGTGCATAATCTGGGGGATCAACACGGCTCACCCAGCAATGAGACATTTGATACAGTAAATTAAAAATCATTTTTAATTGTGCTAACAATGAATTTATGTGTTTTCATCACCCATTTCCTAATCCCCCATCCCATTCCACCCAGTCTCCCCTCAGGCCAGTTTCTCTCCCTCTCCCACGTCTCCCTGGCTGAGCAATTATCTGGGTCGCATCTAGGATGCCTGAGTGAATGGTCCACTGGTGGATAAACCGTGAGGAGCTCCCTTCTTTCTTGTCTAGCACCAGTCCCTTACAGTCTTTCAGGATACCATCATGTCTCGCATGATCCTCTCTGTTGCACAGTGAAATGTTGGAAGGTCAGTTTTTATGGAGATCTAATAAAGTAGACATCTTTGCATTGAGTTCTTGGTTATGGCTCCCTTGATATGAACAGGCGCTACTGTCAATCGTTACCTCCCCCATCTTCCTGTTCTTACATTCTTGCCCTTCTCTCTTGCACGAAATTTACCGAGCCTTGAGATAGGGGATATTTTCATTAGCATTGATCCTTCTATAGTCTTAAAGAGAGATTTTGAAGTAGCTAAGTAGGTGAGGAAGATTAGAGGCAGGTGAGTCAGGAGCAAAGACTCAAAAATTTTCAGGCAAGGAATGCACATGGTTCGGTCCCTGATGTGGAACAGATCCTAATATGTGGCAGCTGGTTTGTAGTAAGGGCTTGTACTTTGCTAGACAATTCAGACATATTTTATGTAAATAGTTCATTTATTACAGTATTACTATCGTCAACATGTATGAAAACAACCTCAACTATATCATCGGACCACCTGCCCAAAGTCAAGCTCCTATTTATTGGGAGAGTTTTGTTTTCTCCACAATTTCCAGGGAGGGTTATAAAACCAGAAAGCTCTGAAAGGACAAGGCTCTCCATGTAAAAGAATCTGAGTCTCTCAAGTACAGAGGAGCAGATAGATGCTTCATGAGTCAGCCTCATGTTCCCTAAGTCCTAAGAGAACAGAAACCACAGAGTACATATAGTAATCGCTCACACACACATACACACACATATCCAGTGGCCAGAATCTTGGGCATCTTAAGCACATTCAAAGTTCTCACACACTCAGAAGAAAATTCTAGTCACAGTCACATAATTTCCCTAAAAATCCTTGGAAAACTAGAATTTCAACCACTCATGGCATCTTGGCTGGACACAAGTATAGGAAGCACCCTTTAGAATGTTAGCATTCCATCTTTCACCATCAGATATGCCCATGTTGGGTCTGGGGTTTTTGTAGAAGCTCTTTGCCAGGCAAGGGTGTTCCCTTCCTTGGGCTGAGTATCCTTAGCTATTGTTTGCTGCCAAGGGGAACCACAGACCACAGCAGCGACAGTTTTGCTTCCTCTCTGAGACAGGTCATTGTGCTGATAAGCATGTGACCATGTCATTCCAGGACCAGTATAAACTTCCTTCTAGATCTGAGTTCAAACATTTTTCTTGACTTGAGGCTTAACTCCTCAGGACTTTCCTGAGGTATTTGCCACTGTGGTCCAAAGCTGTGTCTTCAGAGCTGTGTCTAGAATCACTCCACTTTTGCCAAATAGGGGCCACTCATTTTCTCTTGGAGGGGGGGAGTAATTTATAACATTATAATTTTAATTTTTAAAATATTCATTTGAGTGAGAAATGGGGTAGGGGGGAGAAAAACGCATGCATGCATGTCATGACACATAGGTAGAGATCAGAGAACAACTCTCAGACATCTCAGTTATCTCCTCCCACCATACGAGCTTCTGGGTATCAAACTGAGGTCAGCAGATTTGTGAGCAGATGCCTTAATTTAACTCTTTGAGCTATCTCACAGGCTGCAGCATTATACATTTTAATGTCTCCATTAAGAAAAGAATTTTCGGGGGCTGGAGAGGTGGCTCAGGGGTTAAGCCTCTGCCTTGCAGGCGGGAGGTCCTGAGTTTGGATCCTAGAGCCCACGTATAGACGCCAGGCGCCAGGCATAAGGGGGGGGGGGGGGGGCTGCGTTTCTGGTCCTGGTAGGGCGGAGCCTGTGAATCCTGGGGCAGAGTAAACAAGGAGGTGGAGGTGTCCATGGTGGTTCCCAAATTCGCCTGTGGTTCTACACACACATATGCGCACACATGCACAATTGAATAAAATAAAATAAAAATAAATAAAAAAAAGAAAAAAAAAGAATTTTCCTGGAACCTGTGTTACTGCTAAGCACCTATTTTACATGCCTGGTACTTTGAAGGATGCTGGGAGCCTGACAACGGAGGCAGACTTCATTCTCCACCTTTAGTAATTAGCAATATTTGTGTGTTTTCTATACTTCAAGCTCTTGGTTATTTAATTAGCATATGTTACACAATTTGATCTTCACATTAGTCTTGTCTGTTGAGAATTATTTTTTTTCAAGGAAATGTATATTTTAGAGATGTTGAGTCCCATGTCTGAAGCAATAAATCTCTAGTGTGTTGGACTGCAGAATCCAAAGTCAGTCTATGTACCAGAATGTCAATTTCTTTTGCTCTCTGAGAAGTTATGCTTTTATTGGTGGAGAAGAGTTACTCTAAATACCAACAATGACACCAGTTATCTCTGGAGAGAGAACAGATGACTCTCTTGGTCACCCAAGAGACCCAAGGTCCTCTGTGTCCTTGAAGGTTGAATAGGGGGAGCTTTGGAAGCTCTACCACTCATCAATCTGCCCCTGGGAGTCAGATTTGAGGATAAGTTTGGGCATCAGAACTTCTCAATCAAGGCTCATGCTTAGAACAGAACTTGAATAGACTTGACTTATTGATTTTTTTTTTTTTTGGTTTGGTTTTGTTAATTGCACTTCTTGAATCCCCAGGATTCAGAAATTGTGCAGTAGGGTGAGCATGGTGGTCCATGAGATGAGGCCCTGACTCCCTCCCCCTACTTCAGGTGGAGAAGCTCCATGTTTCATCATTGTTATTTATTCTATGGTTTTATGTGATGAGAAAACCAAAATGTTTAAAAAAACAGGTTGAAAACCTACCATGTTGGCCCTAAACCCTGCTTTGCAGGTAAAGGAACACAACAGGCTCGAAGTTGTACAGCTAGTTAATAACAGAGCAAGAGGTACGATTCAAATTTCTTGGTGTATGATGATTTGTGCAACCAACATCTATCATTTGCTTATTATATCCCAGGCAGGCTGCAGAGCTCTGGGGAGTGTGGGATGACTGATCTCTGCATTTGAAGTGTGGCAAGGGGGTAGATAGATATGTGAGAAGTTCTGGAAAATGTGGGGACAGAGCAATTGCTCTATCTGGTAAGGGTAGTGTCACACGCACACTTGGGGGACCTGTGCCGCTGACTTCTACCTCCCCGGAGGTCTATGCCACCCAGCAATAACCACACAACACGGGGGCTTACAGATCGACGTATTCCTGGGCGCAGGTCTCAAGCCGGGACCGGAGCTGGATGACGGGCCATTTCTGTGCACTGCCAGAGCGGAGGGGTCCCAGATGATCAATGGTCATGTCCTCAGGGTAGCAGGACATACTTTGGCTGGAGCTGTGTCCGGGAGATGTTCTGTCCCTCCCGAACAGAGGTCCCGGTTCTCGACCTGTCTCTTAAATACAGTTTATTATCATGCCAATGTACAACCACATTACATCATCGGGGCACATGTCTGCTTATCACACCACAGCTAGGCCAACGCAGCAGCCCACTTATCTATCACACACAGTTACACACAGTTGTTTTTACCTCATTTGAATATCATACATAGGCTTCCTCATTTATTATGTCTTCTACTACTCTTTCCAAGTCCACATCCATTTCTTCCTCACTGAAACTTTCCTCATGCTCTCCACAGGTAGGTCAGATGAGGCCACACCACACAAAGACATGGGACTGGAATTTTCATAAATATATCAGAGTTTGCCAGGGAGATTAAATGAAAAGGGTATTCTAGGCCAAAATAGCAATCTGTATTAAATAGTGGAGGTGTGAAAGAGCACAATTTAAGAAATAGCAAACATTTTCCTTATTAAGACGGCTACCATCTATTAAGCATTACTCTAGGCCAGGCTTTGTGCTTGGTGATTTGCCGGGATTACTTTATGTAATACTCTCAAGAATCCTGAGATAGATGCAGATGAGAAGACTGAGTCTTAGAATGGAGAAATAATTTGCCTAAGGAGGTCATGTGAGGTCTCACAGTCAAACAGGGATAAGAGCTGGAATTTGGATGTGGAGAGCTTCATTTTGGGTTCGAGATCCTATATGCCTTTCTAAGCCATTTGGTTTTTATCCTGTAGTCAGGGACTTTCAGGCTTTTCCCAAATCAGCCTGTTGGTCTCAACCCCAAACAGGGGCTCTGCTTCCAGGGTTTTCTGGTTCAGGTGGTCCTTGGAAGGCTTCCAGGATGCACATTTGTGACCAGCTGCCGGGGGTTCTGACTCCGCTAGTTTAGGGATCACACTTGGAGCACTGCTGTGAAAGGGAAGATACTAAGTTTGGATGAAAGTCATCACATCTGCCTTTTATTTGGGGCTGGCCATGCGGTTCATGGGGGCAAATCACAGGTCTTTGAGGATTCGCTTGGTGTGTGGAGGAGGTAGAATGAAGAAAAGGACAATTATGAGACATCTTTCTTTGTGTGTGTGTGTTTGTGTAGGTGTATGGACACACATGCACTGTGTGCATGTGCATATGGAAGCCAGAGATTGATGTGGGGGTGACTTCCCCAGTCACTTGCCGCCATATTCACGGAGGCAGGGTCTCTTGCTGAACCTGGAGCTTTCTGAACCTGGAGCTAGTCTGGCTGGTCCGCTAACTCTGGAGATCTCCTGTCTGCTTTCTGAATGTTGGAATTAGAGGTGGAGTGCCACATCCATCCAGCATTCTGGGGATCTGAACTCTGGTTCTTGTGTTTGCACAGCAAGTGCTTTATCCACTGAGCCATCTTCCCAGCCCCGTGAAAGGTCCTTCCGAGGTTTTTCTACAAAAAAGAAGGTGAGAGATGAGATGAAAATTCATCACAAAGGAAGTCAGCAAAAGAATTGCCATAGAATAAAAAGTGGGTTTAGTATTTTCATGAAACAAACAACAAAGTTGTTAGTGTCAGCTGGCTTTGAGTTAACTGAATTTTCAGAAGTGTTGAGTTGAGGCCCTCGTGTGGTGTAATAGAGAGGTGTTAGGATCTAGTGGGGAAAGGATGATGGCTCAGTCACTTACTTCAGATATTTTGGAAATGTCACATCTTTGCACCTCCAATTCATTTTTTTTAATTGTTATTCTTTTTTTTATTAAAAATGTAATTATACATTTAAAATTTTTTTTACCAGTTCCCTCCCTCCCCCCTCTTCCCCCCGAACCCCAGTGCCTCCCCCACAATTCCCAGAGAGTCCTTTATTGTGTACACCTGACTCTCCACTGGGTCCTCCTCTCCGATGACATATAAGGACCCAGTGGCATTTCCATAAGCCCTTTCTCTTGTTCCCCTTAAGCATAGGAGCTCTACTATGGCTGCCAATCCCTTGCCTCCAGGGATCTCGGTGCTCTTAACAGATGCTAGACTTTATGAGGGCAACAGTGCGCTGGACATTGCGCAAGGTATGCAAAGTCCCATTATGATTGCTTTGGCCCCAACTATTGTTGAGAATCTTGCAGATTGTTGCTCCTCCCATCCTTTTGCTCTTACAATCTTACCGCCCCCTCTTCCGCAAATGTCCCTGAGCTCCAGGATGGGGAGAGATAAGGCTGTCCTAGTTCTATGTGATTGATATAGAGTCTCTGAAGTTCTGGATTGTGGTTTGTTGATTTTCTTTTGCAGTTTTGCTGTTCCTGCAATGCCCTCAACTCCATCCTGCTGGGCACTGTATGTCACCCCCTTGGCCAGAGACAAAAAGCTGTTAAACTGGAGTCTTGTTATAATAGCACATTCAAGGGTAGATGTAATAAAAGTAGGAAACCTCAGTGAGGGAGGGGTCCATCACCCATTTGCAAAATGATTACTTTTTATCTGCTAGACTATATGCCCTCCCCTTCTGGATCTTTGCACCTCCAATTCAAAAGAATTTATTTTTAAGATAGAGGAAGAGAGAGAGAGGTCAGAGGATAACGTTTGTAAGTCAGTTCCTTCCTATCATTACATGGACTTCTGGGGATTGAACCCAGGTCGCCAGGTGACTTCACTGACCGCCACACCTCCATTTTCTGACTGCAGGAAGAACAGACAGTAGCATCTCTGCCTTTCTAGAGACCCTAGAAGGAAAAGTGCAGAATCCTGAGCCGCAGTGATGAAACTTGGAAAAACAAGCACCTCTAGCTTCTCTCTACCATTCATGCGCTGCACAGTTCCCATAGAAAGTAGATTCAGGGCTGGAGAGGTGGCTCAGGGGTTAAGCCTCCGCCTTGCAGGCGGAAGGTCCTGAGTTCGGATCCCAGATCCCATGTATGGACGCCAGGCGGAAGCGGGGGCGGCCTGCGCTTCTGGTCCTGGTAGGGCGGAGCCTGTGAATCCCGGGGCAGAAGGAGGTGGGGGCGTCCATGGTGGTTCACGAATTCGTCCGTGGTTCTACACACACACACACACACACACACACACACACACACACACACACACGCACATGCGCACAGTTGAATAAATAATAATAATAAAAATTTAAAAAAAAAGAAAGTAGATTCAAATACGAAAACTTCCCTTAGCTCGCCCACATGGGGCCCATCTTCTCAAACTGCTGTAATCTTTCTGTGTTTGTTGGATCTTTAATCTGCAGCTGGGATCAAGCAGTTATATTGAATTGGACTTGCAAAATGCTTTTTAATACGCTCTGGTCGGGAGCAAAACTGAGTTATTTCCTCATTTGTATGATTAAATGTATTTTTTATGTTTAAGATCCCAGGTAATACTACCTCGATTGTCTTAGATGACTTTGAACACTCTAGACAAATGTTTTGAAGCTATTAGCAATATCCTTTATTTTAATGAATTTTAGGGTACTAGCCAATAGAGATGTGCCTTAGAGATTCCTTAGAAGCCACTTAAGACACAAGTAACTCTACTGTAATAATTGGTAAGTTTTCATTTAACCCGAGAGTCATACATCTCCTACCCCTTGCCCCTCTGTTCCAACACCCAGTTTATTTATAAATGGTTCCCTGTCGTTTTCATACGCTGTACCTTAAGCATTGCCTCTTTAGGGCAAGTTGTCATTACCGTTGATCTGGATTGCCGGCATTCCAAACCCATCTCCTGTACCCATCCTCAGTTTTTCTGCAAGGCATACCCATACAATAAAGAGATTAGCTTCAGAATCTGATTAAATGTCTACCTTTTTAAGTCTTCAAAGGGATTCACACTGCTCTAGGGATAAAGGAAATACCACACAAGTTACCTGTGAAGAAACACACAATGCACCTCTCTAACCTTTGTACTCTTGGCTTACTCTCGGTTACACTTGCTCTTTCTTCTTTGCTCAGACTGGCTGCCTTTGGGCCATGCATGAGTTTGGCCTTCATTCTCCATGAGACCCTTGTGAATAAGAGAATATATTCTCTTTTCTGCATCCAGTTATTAATGTGCACCCTTCAGATCACAGCTTGGCTGACTCTCTACAAAGACTTCTGTGATTCCCCTGATCCCCGACTAGGTCAAACCTGAATTCTGTGTCTTCGACAATATTTATGCATATACCACAGTTGTAATTTCATATTTATTTCTGTGTTTATTTGATTCATGTGGGGAACAGGGATGATGTCTGCTTGAGCTTCCAACATAGAACCACTGGTACCCAGAACAATGCTTGGTTCATGTAAGAGCTCAGCAATGAACAGACATCCCAAGGGTGTTTTGGTGTGTAGTTTATGCTTTAATTCCATAGGGAGTAGATACAATACAGGAATATTTATAATGTAAATTAAAGACACCGTAAAATGACAATTTAGTTGCAAAATAGTTAAGAGGAGAAGTCCTGTTTGCATTTGAATGGGAATTGGAACGCGTATCTGCCATAAGAGTTGCTTCTGTGATTTAACATCTTAAGCTACTGTGTCCTGAATCATGGGCGCAGGACCCTGCTTGTTACTGCTTGTCAGAATATCCTGTTATATTTAGACTTGGCCATCTCTTTGGTTCAGATTCTTGTCCATTGTTTTCAATTTTGAATTTTCTGATAGTTCTCAATCACAGCAGAATTTTAAAGACAAGTCTTTATGAGTTTTAAAGTAGTGCTGTTCTCCTACTTCTGTAGTGACGTGTTCTAGTTACTTCTGAAAATCATGTGATAACCGTTAGCATCCTACATTATTTAAGAATTATTCTTGTTGGAGGTGGTGGTAAGATGATTCAGCAGATAAGGTGCCAGTTTACAAACCAGGCCAACCTGAGTTCAATCTCTGAGAAGCCCACATGGTAGAAGAATTGTCCTCTGACTGTTACCTGTGCAATATAGCCTCTCTCTCTCTCTCTCATTTACAATATACAAAATACATTATTTAAACTTTTTTAAAGAAAAAGTTTTAAAAATGAATTATTCTTGGAATAATGTTAAGCCAGGTTAGGGTGTGTCAATTCAGTACAATAATAAGGTCAATATAGGTAAAGTTTTCATAAGTTCAGTCCAATTTCAAAATTGGGGTGAAGAATGACACCTGTCAATCACTTTTCACTGGTAACCAACCTGAAACTGTCTTATCTAGATCAGGGCTTGGAAACAAGGATTCCACAGGATTCTTTCTTTCTTTCTTTTTTTTGTATTATTATTATTCCGCTCATACAAACTTAACAGGTACACTGGTCCCCTCCCTCCCTCCACCTCCCCCTGACCCCCCTGCTCCTCCCTCCCCTCTCCTCTCCTTCTCCATCCCCCAGTGCCTCCCTCCCCCAATCCCCAGAGCATCTTTTACTGTGTATGCCAAACTCTCCTCTCCGATGAGGTGCAAGGACCCAGGGCCATATCCCAGAACCCTTTCCTGTGTTCCCCTGAAGCTTAGGGACACTACTGTGACTGTCAATCCCTAGCCTCCAAGGATCCTAATGCTTTAGTCCATGCTAGACTTTGAGGGGTCAGTAATGTGTTGGACATAGTGCAGGTCATGCAAAGTCCTAATATGATTGCTTTGGCCCTAACTTGTGTGGTATATCTTGCATATCATTACTTCTCCCATCCTTGTGCTCTTACAATCTTACCGCCCCCTCTTCTGCGAATTTCCCTGAGCTTCAGGATGGGGAGATATTAGGCTGGCCCAGTTCCAGGTGGTTGATATAGAGTCTCTGATGTTCTGAATTATGGTTTGTTGATTTTTTTTTTGGTTTTGCTGCTCCTGCAATGCCCCTGGCTCCATCCTGATGGGCAGGATTATTTCATGAAAAGATAGGATGTGTATTTCAATAAATACAACTACTGTATTGCAAGTAAACAATGCACGTGCGCATACCTGCTTTGTGCCCCCAGCAAAGTAAATAAAGTGCTGCTCTGTGGCTCCTAACATGGAGATGGTTCCCGCACAGGGGTTGCCCACTGCTTGCCGTTAATAGAGCGAAAGTTAAAGTATGGCAGTGAATAATATCATTAAAATAGTTAATATTATGTTATGAATTAGGCCAAGCGGTGGAACATGCAGTGCATTGGTTAATGAACCCAGAGGAATTTATTCTCAAGTTCTGTGTCTCTAGCTGGTTTTTGTATGACTTTCATCAGCACAACCTATCATGTCATTCTCATTTGCCCCTCAGATCTCATGGATCTGAATCTTGAGGAGAAAACCCATAGATATAAATATTTTTATTTTCCCTTCAACCTTGCCACTCCAGACAATTCTTGTGGTCAATAAAAATAAAGAAGTACAGATTGATTTTGAGGCTGAGAAGATTGTAAGATTTAAGGTTTTAGATTTTCTTCTGCCAGGGGGCAGTGTTCTCTGAAATACAGCTGGTTTAGTAAGCCATGCTAGAAGTTAGGGAGTCTTTCTCGGGCTCCTTCTTGTTTGCTGAGAGAGTTCTGTGTATCATTCTACCAAAGTCTTGACCAGTATAGAAGTTCAGCTTTCTTAATTTAGTTCTCTTAAAAAGATTTTTCCGGTCATTGGTGATGAATTTCGGAACCTCCCATGTACATTATCAGGCTTTTAGGGAGTAACTGTATTACACCGTTGATTTGATGGCTTAGGTGGAAACTTTGACTAACGTCCTGACAGCTGATCTGGTAATTTGTAGTAAAAATCTGCTAACTATGGATAGTTGGTGTGGATGCAATGAGTGTGTGTGTGTGTGTGTGTGTGTGTGTGTGTGTGTGTGCATGCATGTGTATGTGTTAATAAGTTCCTGGTATAGCTGGTAGCAGAATGTTTAACAAATAGTGGCTGAGCTTGACCCTTTTGGGTGATGGGTAACAATCTAGTACTATAGAGAAGCTAGGCATCAATTTGACAGTGAGGAACAGTCAGACTTCTTCACATAGCTAGTCTGAGTGCCAGAGAACAATACTATAAAATAAAGAGATTGGTATTCAATTTTTGAACTCTGTGTTTTTTTTCTCCCAAGGAAAGTCTTGTTCTCAAGGTGGACTTTGCAGGCAAATGCCAGAGAGTCTCATGCTGTTGGTGTCTGGCGAGGCTGGAGAAGACTATAGGGAAAAGGAAGCCTGTGTGTTTCTAGAACACTTATAGTATTGTAGCATGCAATGAAATAATAGCATGGCCTTGATGCTTTCCTTTTGGTTTATAGATTCCCCTAAAACAGCAGGCTTCCATCTCGAAACTGAATGTGCATGGTAGAAAAATCTCACATGGGGTTAACATCTTTTAGAAGTCTTGCTAAATAATCAACTCCAGATCAGTCCAGTGGGGTACACAAACTAAATCAAGAGGCTTACATAGGTAGATTCGCAAGCTTGCCTGCATCCTGAGAATGCTAAGCTGAAGGGCAATCAAATGCCTGGTAGTGTCTTTTCAATTAGCCCTTCAGAAGATTCTAGAGTTTACAAGGAAACCCAGGCTGACTGTGCGGTCCAGTGATAAACAAGTCTTTACTTTTGTGCAGTCAGGTTTTCTGTAGAAGTCACTGGGCATCTTTGCAGTGCGTTTACCAAAGGCTCCTGTTTGTTTAAGTAGCGCCTAGGCACTTGGTGGGAATGACAGACCCCAGGCCTCACATGGCCAAGCCAAAAACAAGCCTTCCCTCATTTGAATCCTAAAGGCATATAATATTTAAACAAGTTTCAGATTTAGGGCCCTCTAAAAGTGGTGCGGTTGCCAACTTACTAAGGAAGAGAACTTGAATGCACACAAGTGGGCCTTTGGGAACGAGATGATAATTTATCTGGGAATTCTTGCTGCCTTCCATGCGAAATTCACTGGCTAATAAAGCTGCCCTTTAGGGTCCTAATGCCTGCTCCTTTCCTCACACCCCAGCCCAACCTCCCCTCCCCCAAACCACTGACTTTTAATCAGGAATGGGTAGAGTCTGAAGCCAGTTTGTCTTTCCTCATGTGGAGAAGAACTTCATGCAGCTTTGCTGGCGTTCCCAGTGTTTTGATACAAGTTACTTTTGTAAAGTTGAACCTAGCCGTGGGGGCAGGGGCACAGCGCTATCTCCAGTGCGAGTTGCAGTTCAGGAGATTTCATCCCGAGAAATTTCCCGAGCAATCAAAAGTAGCTGAGAGGGTGGTTCGTGCAGGGCCAGGGTCGATCAAGCTGCCAGAAAAATAAATAAATGGGGTGAGACAGGGAGAGCTATCAGGTTTATAAATTGTAAGATTTTTTTTCCTTTTCTTTGTTTTGTTTAAATGAAGCCAGGGGGTCGAGGATGTTGAATAACTACATTGTAAACCCTTAAAAGCTTACAGCCTGGTGCAAAGTCTTATACAGCTCTGTTTCATTTTTATCAGATCAAAGACATTTGGTTTCTTTTTTGACAAACCATGTTTTTGTGAGGGAAGGAAAACGGACATGCACTGTTATTGGCCACAGCTACATAAGAAACCCTCCAGCTGCCAGGGGTGCCACATGAAAGTGTCTTGCCAGAGGGGAGGGGCCGATAAGGGGGGAGGGTGGGGACACGGAGGATAGTGCCTTAAACAACTCTTAGGCTTAGAGCTGCAATTTGCAAACGGGCTGTGATGTAATCTAGCTCCGAACGAATCGGATGAGCTTGTCAACTTCCCAGGTGGGATTGCTTGTGGTTAATAGACTGCACCCGGAGCCCGGCAGCAGAGCATCCAGGGCAGGCTGGGAGCAGCCTGCGGAAGACTTTCCAAGAATCTTCCGACATGGCAAAGCAAGGCTCCGGGGAGTCGAACCAGGTAGGAGGACCATGCAGCTTCGGGGAAACTTTGGATTTTCCCATTCGGTTCCTTTCTTTTTTTTTTTTTTTCTTTCTTTTTGCAAGCGGATTTTTTTTTTCTCCTTGTCCACAAATTCACGCAGCACCTGACGATGCCTTTTGGAAGTTGTAGGATTTGGGTAGTTGGAGTCATTTGAGCTGCCATTGTGTGATTTGATTTAGCTCTGTTTTGTGTTTGACAACTCGATCTTTCTCACCTTAGGTAATATCCTTGCTCACTTTTGCCATCGGTGTCAATATCTGCTTCGGATTCACGGCAAATCGAATTAAGAGGGCAGACACATGGGACGAAGGACCTCCTACAGGTAAGAGGAGCAACTGTTGGGTTTTTCCACGATTTAAAAGCATTATGTGCTAGATAATTCAGTAAACCCCTTAAGAAATTCATCTTTAAGATGACCTTGCAGGACAACTAAGTTAGTCCTTAATTTCTCAGTGACAAACCATTTGTGTCTATTAATTCAGGCAAACAAATGTAGTTTGGATTAGAGGACATTTGTTATTGTTCCCTAGTAACTGAAACTTTATACCCTGAAGTTGTATAATTACCAAAATGAAAACTTGTTTATAAACAAAGTTAAAAGAGCTATTATGAGCATGGGTATTATATACCCGTATATATACTGGGATCAGATGAATGTGATATGTTGTGATATGGTAGAGAGTCTGTGATTTGGTATCAGAAAGCTCAGCTTGAGAAACAGGAATTAATAAAGAGCAAAGAGCTTTCTTTACCAAACTTTAAAACCTTAGAACTTAATTAATATTGACCCCAAACAGACAAACCCATAGGACTGATGTACACCCATTGTGTTTTCTTCTGGCATGGGGAAGGTATGTCTCGCTAGCGTTCCCTGACTTAGCTAACACAGCCAGAGAGAAAGCTTTTCCTTTCACAAGGCATGAGTGGGTTTCATAAAGGAGCTCCTTGTGCAGGCGGAGGGGCTTAACTGACCAGGTCTTAAGCAATGAGTTGGTTAATTTCCTGGAAATTGGAGCTGCTGGAGGTTTGAGAAATAGAATTTACATTGGAAATCATGGGCACTCTAGGGGGCAATATTTTCTTCTCTTGCCTAGACATCCTAGCATGCTGTGTCCGTGAATTTTATTTTTCTCTATATTTCTTGATTGGGCCACTATAAAAGACCACCTGTCTCTTGCACAGTGTGCATTTTTATTATCAAATGAGATATGATATATGCATTGATGGAATACTAAATGTTTCGTGCATCAAGCAAGTTAAACATGAGTTTAAGGGGTCAGAAAGGGAAAAGAATGATACTGTAAGTGGGTGAGTTCAGGTGAGACATGGTTTGGATTAAAAGTGAGAAAAATTAAAAAAAAAATGCAACCCCAGTGAGCCAAATGGGCGAAATGAGTTGCATTTTGTGTGGGGAGGGAAGAGAAGGGTCACTGGGCTAGAAGAGAATTCTGTTTTTATTGGTAGCAAACGCTGTCTTCAAAGACCTCTTTGTCACTTCTGTTAATTAACACTGACTGTGACTAACTGACAGGGGACCCGTCCTTAGTGTGTGCATGAGGGTCTGTCAACATGGGGACAGCCCACTGCTGGGTCTTTCAATACCTCCTAGAAGGAACTTTTTTTTTTCATCCTGCTGATACTGAAGCTAATAGGTGTTGTTTCCTTCACCAATGCATAGAAATGAGTTACCCATTATTTCCAAAGTTGACTTTTTTGGGGGGAAGGAGTTCTGAAGATCCTAACTGGAACTCTGGGTCCACATTAACTGTGATCCTGGGCACATCCCTTATGGAATATCTTAACTGTGAAGAGCAGCCTAAATGATTTTTACTTTTCCTTCTGAATTAAAAAAAAAGTTCCTAATTCTACCTATCCTCTTTCATTCCCTCCCTGTTAGATGTATGTGTTGTCTACTGGAAAAACTTCAAAAGTATAGATTAAGTGAATTGATCCTTGAAAATATTTCATCTTATAATAAATTGTTTCCATATGTTATGAGAAACAGACACAAGAGTGAATGAATCCCTGTTACCTCTGGAGAGAACATGGAAAGAATAATATTAAAAGTGGGTAAATAAAGTGAGATGAGGTATAGTTGAGTTGAGAGCAAGAAAATAGATCTTACAATTACATTAAATTGCACCCTATCAGTTCAACTGTTTTAAACTATAGATGATTTGTTTCTTGAGTTAATAAAATTAGTAATAGTTTTAAGGTTTTATGATGTGTAGTAATGGTTTATTAAACTTCTACCTATGTGAAGCTTAGTCTTTGGGTACAGTTCAAGTCTGAATTTCAGAGTTTTGATAGACCCATATAATTTACATTTTTGATTTTTCTTTTGATTTAGTTTGCCTGCTGATCATGCACAGTGATTGATTTCTGTTTTTTTTAATATTATTATTTTCGCTCATACAGACTTAACAGGTACACCAGTCCCCTCCCTCCCTCATTTCTGTTTTTTTTTTAAAAGACCAAAGATGCACTTGCAAACTTCCATCTTTTTAAATGCCACATGTTTATGAAGATTGTCTCTTAAGTTATGTAGTGAGTATGGTTTGAATGGTTATCCTGACTATTAACAAAGCTTTCATATCAGAAAGCACAGGGAGGGGTTGGGGGTGATTAGTGGGGTGGTGGTAACTTTCCTTACATCTATTAGAGTAAAATTCTAGAAAGGAAACCCTCATGTCTGCTTTTTAACAGCACTCTCTGGGCTCCAAGGAAGCTCTGCAAGCTTAGTGCTTCCAGGTGTTTCCAGCAAACAGAAGAGCACAGAGGGGGTTCATTCATCTATGGCACCTTCAGACTGGCCAGAGCAAAACCCACCAATCCAATGCTTGCAGCTTCTTATATAGTAAAGGTAGCTGGGGAGGGACAGAGGCAGAAAGGGGGTGCCTCAGTAACAGCAGAGAGCGATGTGCGTGAATCACCTTCCTGCTGTACAGTGAACTGATATGCTTAGTTAAGGCTGTGGCAATGCAAACAAATGTATAATTAATTAGCTCACACACTTGTTAGTTGGAGTTGTTGTTAGGGCATTGGAAGCAATGGGGGGTAGGTGTTCTCCCACATCTTAAAAGATCTACAGATTTTTCACGAGGTATAAAATGAACAGAGTGAATTAGAATCTTTTGGGTAGCAGACACTAAAGTCAATGAGATGACAGAAATCAAGCTTTAAAGAAAATGTAACAAAAAAAAGTACATTTTAATTTGACATCTTCGTCCCAAACATCAGATGGTGTCACCTGATTTGCTTTGAAGGACCTACTGATGTCTGTGCATTGTGGACATGTGTCTGTGATGTTGTGGAGCAAGGAGTCTACTTTGTAGAAACTAAAACTCAGCCCCTAGGTGGAAATGGATACTCTTTGAAATCAAAGCAATTTAATACTTCAATGACAAAGCGGTATGTTGTGAGCTTGTGAATACTTGGCTAATAAAAATCTGATAACTCAGTCCAATTTATCATTTTTATTGGCTTGAAAGGAAAGTTGGAAAGCACATGAATGAGTTTGTAGGTCAATATGAAATGAAAAATGACAGTAGCAATTTTGTTAGAAAACAGAAAATGGTTATTAAGAATGAGAAGGCTTATGTTCCTTGATAATTTTAGGAACCTCACTGTATAGTGGAGCTTAATTTAAAAAATGGTTTAGCAGAATGTAGGAGAATATAAAGCTGTCAGTCATGATCATATGGAATATACAGTAGAGTGTCTTTTCATGTAAAAATTGTGGAGCTTAAGTTCAGGAGTGGAACTGTCTGAATCAGAATCCATAGGACAGACTTTCACTTCTCTGGTGGATGGATTTTGGTGTAGTGATTTTTCCCCCCATTTACCCTAATATTGTTCAGAAACCTCTATCTTGTTCATATGCTCTCTCTATAAATCTATGCTGTGAAGTGATAACACCTCCTTGCTTTCCAGAAGATCTGCCAATTATTCAGATTTATGCTGTTGACTACTATGGAATGCTATTCGTATGATTTGGACAAAGTTTTCAGCTTTCCATTTAAATTATGTAGAAATCTATCTTGTAGTTTGTGAGGTCTTTCCCCACAGGCACCTAGTTAGTGTATGTATAAATGTTTTTGCAGTACAGGTGTTTGGAAACTTTCCAGGTAGGCTGATCTCTAGAGCGCTGTTTGTTTCTATGCGTCTAGAAATGTGGCCTTTCACTCATAGTCCAGCGAGGACCACAGGAGAAAGTTTACACTGAAAGAAAATCTCTGGAGCAGGTCCAGGCAAGAGAAGGGGCGTTTTCCCACCTGTGGGTTTACCCATGGAAGGGCCAATTGAAGTACCACAGAAGCCAGGTACCTTACTGGCACAGGTGCCCCAAAGGGAGCCTGGTCGTCCACACATGAAGAGGGACGTGAGTGCAGGAGGGACAAGGTTGGAATAGGGTAAAGAAGGGAGGTGGGAAGGGAAAAAGAGGGAAGGCTCAGGAGGCATGAACATAAACTCAATTTGTATGTGAAAAATTCTTTTTTTTTAACATTTATTTTGCGCATGCATGTGCGTACATGTATCAGGGGGCACTGTGCACCCCTGTGGAGGACCAAGGGTAAGGTAAGGAATCATCCTGGATTGCTCTACCTCTTTTTCGCTTTGCCCTGAGATTTCCCAGGCCCAGCCCACAAGAACACAAGTGCAGACAGCCACTGTTTCCACCTGGTGGGGTTTTTTTTTCCAATTTACTTATTGTTTTTTAGTTTTACAAGCATATTGAGTACTAATTCCTGCTTCCTTTCATCCCTGCTCCCTCCCATGCCTCTTTCTTCCCTTCATCAATCTATTCCACTCCCACCTTCCTATCTGGCTGCTTCAGTGGATTCCAGAATTCCCTCTCTGCCTGGCATCTTTACATGGGACCTGGGATCTGTACTCACGGCCTTCTGCTTATGGGGCAGAGTCTTAACCCCTGAGCCATCTCTCTGGTCCTGAAAAATCCTTAATGAAAAATGTTTAGAGAAAGAGAGAGAGAGAGAGAGAGAGAGAGAGAGAGAGAGAGAGAGAGAGAGAAGGAGAGAGACTGACTATAGAAGAGAACAGTGAAAGCCCACCAAGGTATGTTTCTAGAAGTACTATACACAGAAGCAGAGGTAATGACATGCAGTTCTGGGTGTCAGTGCTGTTCACTAAGAGATGAGGTGAAAACACTCAATGGGGGGCCAGGAGGCAACTTCAGAGGGAAGAAGACTAGGAGCAGGAGAACCGTGGTTCACGTCCTCCTCCCAGGAGAGGTGGGTGACAGTATTACATTCTAGATCTGGGCAGGGACCCTGAATAATTCTCCCTGAGGGTTAAGCTTCAAACAGGCCAGCAGACTTAGGACACACCCCTCCTCGTTGTGTTTCCATTATCTTGAGACAGGAAACCACTATCACCACAGCCTGTAACCCTGATAAAGGCTCTATTTCACCCTAAGGAAGACACTTGGGAGCCGATGGGGCAGACAAACAACAATGTCCTGTCCACAGGACCCACCTGTTAGAAGCAACTATCTAACTCAGGCCAGGCCAAAATACTTTCAAATTTAAATATTCCCTCCCTTGTTATAGGCTATCTTCCAGAATCCAAATTTTCCATTTGCAAGAAGATTTAGAGGGAAGTTGTCTTGCAAACATCACATGCCTTCAGTTAGACTCTTCCCAGTAGGCTCTTCCCAATAGCTGAATTAAATGATCAAAAGTCCTTTCTGTGTTTCCATGGAAAAATTGACACCAAGACTTTATGGCCTTACCTCTGCATTTGTACTAATAAAACAGGCTTTGTTTAACTTTTTAAACAATTCCTTTCCTATCCAAGTTACAAGTTTGAAAGGAAGAGACTGTGATTGACATGTATGTTTCTATAAATCATGAAATGATAACTTTGGTGAAAAACAAGGAATAACATTTATTATTATATATCATAAATATACAAACATCCTTTTAAAAGTTCAGTGCTCTTTAAAAATATGTATCCCTATAACATTTTTATTTTCAATTTTTAAAATTTATTTATTTTCTTTTACCGTTTCATACAGGAACACAATGAATTGTATTTTTTTACCTCTTATTTATCCAACCACATCTTTCTTCTTTTCTCACTGAAGATCATCTTCTTCTCAACCCTTTTGCTTTCTTGTCTTTTTGCTTGTGCAGTCCCTCAAGTTTCATTTGAATTGTCTTTAATGGCATATGCCTAGGCACTTGCTGGAACATTATTAATATACAAGTGGGGATATATCACTGGGTATATCATCCGAGAAAGTAATTCTTCCTCCACACAGCATTAACCATTAGTAGTCTCTCTGAGAGATGTGGGGTGACATGTTGATAAGTGATATTTTGTGTGGATCTTGTGGAAGAAGACAGAGCTTCCAGTGTGATGCGTTCATTCTAAGGTGCAAGAACAGACCTTCTCTTAGATGTGAAGTGGCATCACTTGAGGCTGTAGTGAAAGCATCTCTCTGACTTGAGTGTCTGAGAAATGTGCCTGTCATACTATGGTCTCTGTACCAACTGGGTCCTTGGGTGCTTTTTGTTGGTCTGTTTTTAGGGTTTTGCCTTCTGAACTCTTCTACTCTTTTGGGGGGTAGTTTTCAGTAATGGTGAGAGCTTTGTGGGATGCCCCCAACTTCACTGACATCAAGGCATCACAGCCATGAAGTCCCTGGGCCAGTGTCCTCTCAATCCTAGCAAGGGAAAGAGGGATTCCGATGCAAAGTTCAGACATGTAATCAGAGAGTCCTTCAATATTTGACATTGACCCAGATCCAATGAAAAGGGAAGTCTTAAAAAAATTCTGTTATTAGGCTGGGTATAGGATGAAGGGCACACACCTTGGGCAAAGGGGAATAAAAAAGCCAGAATGAGGAAGAAGAACTATAGATTGAACAGAGACTAGAGTTTGTCTTGAAAGTACAGAGCTGGGAAAGAATAGATCTGAAGAAGCAAAGTGTAGTCTGCATTGTCTATACCATCCCTCCTCCCTCTCTTCTTCCTCCTCCTCCTCTTCTTTCTCTTCCTTTTCCTCCTCCCTCAAAGGGTAGGGAAACTCAGGTTTCTTGGGTTACTAGATTAAAAATTATCTTGTCAGTCTTTTACTGCATTTCCATCTTGCTTCCTATCATTCTTAATGTTATTCATCAACCAAGAAGGAACTCTAGCCTAGATTTCCCTGATTTGCATAGGTCCAGGAATTGACTCTGAGCTAAAAGCTGTTGATAACGCAGTCTTGCATGTATTTTGTCATTAATGTTTATGGATACACATGAAATCCTGACAAAGCTGCGTGTGGTCTAGGTCTTGGTGAGACTCATCAGAGAAAAGGGAAGCAAGCTCTTCAGTGAGATGCAGAAACAGCAGGGGACAGATTGAGAAAGGCTAATGATGGAAGAAAAGAGTTCAGATGATTTTGCCTTCATGGAACAGATGAGGACTATCACAAGATGGCTCAGAAATCACATAGATAAAGTAAAGAAAGTAAAAAGAAAGGGAAGTAAAGAAAGAACAAAGATTCGAGAACTCACAGGTGATAGATGAGGGAACATTTCCAGTGTTTGTCTGGGTCAGAAGATAAGATGGGTCAATTAATGGGCTGTAAACAATGTGCCCTCAGATTTCTTCTTGGTATCTTGGTGATCAACATAGCTGTTCTGTTTATATACATAGATCTGTTGACATTCGTAGCTCTACTGACAAACTAAACTCATGGGAGAACACTACTCAGAATGGGATAATTCTATCCAAGCACCATCTTAACGAAAGAAATTCAACAACAACTTTTTCATTCTTTTGCTTTTTGCTATTTTCCCTTCTGTCCTTGCCATAATTTCTTATGGTCCAGCTGTGGGTAAATTAGCCAAATCAATAGAAAACTGTATTTTGTAGACCAGAGGTAAGACCCTACATTGGAAAAAGACATTATTTCCTAAACCGAATTGATGTGGTTTGCATGTATTTCAACATCCCAGAATCAGTCGTGAGAATGAATTTCACATTTCATGGTCTAGTGCATCTGTTTGCTTAACTCAACTGATCTGGTGCCATAAAGGCTGGGAGAGGGCAACTCTGTTGAGGGGACAAGATGACTAAGGGATGAGCCTGGAAAAGTCATTTAACGTCTGTCCTCTCATGTCTTGTTTTATTCTTGACTCTCAAAGTGATTGATATATTGATTATAAAAAATGATAGATGCGTGACCACAGAAATAAAATGACAAATAAATAATACTTGTTAAGATGTGTTTACAGTTAGAATGGTACCCATCCCTGATACTGTAAACTAGAACAAAAACCTAAAAAAAGAGAGGGAAATAGGTCAATAAGGAAGACAGCCAATAAACCCTCAGGTAGGAAGACAGTACATCAAAGTGCTCTGTAGGTAGCTGTTATTATACCCATAGAATGGGAACTTACAGTGGAAATTGTTGGTGTCAAAGCTGGATAAGTGAAGGGAAATGCACATATCAGTGGGGTGGCCTGAAGAGAGGTAACTTGATATACTATGGAAGTTTGAGCCCCCACAGGAGTAGGCAAGCTAGAGTAAACCCAGGAGTCCATAGGCAGAAGGGTGAGTGGGAGTGGGAGGGAAAGGTGAAGGGAAAGAAAGGGATAGGAGGGAGGGAAGCTGGTGTGAATATTCAATATTCTTGTAAAAGTAGAAAAATAAAAAAAATTGAAAACAGCAAAAAAAGGGATGTGTTTACATATATTTTATGATACACATTTTATCCACTTACTTACATGGGAAACACAGAATTTGACCAGCAAGCAAACAAAGAGACAGACAACTACCAGACAACAATTTGGACTGGCCTTAAATTGTGTGCTAAAGTAGTGACAAGAATAGAGATAAAGTTGTAAGTAAGACAAGGGCCTGAGCTAGAGGTGAGAAACCTGAGATCTGAGGGTGTGGCTCACCTTCCAAAGGTCAGCCTCAACACAGGAGCCTGTGGGAACAACTCACATTTAAACCATAACTGGCGAGATTTTCTTCTATTTAACTGATTGTCTCTTCACTTCGCTCATAGTTTTCTTTGCTATGTAGAAGCTTTTTAATTTCTTAAAATCCCACTTGTTAGTTTTTGGGATTATTTCTTTTGCTACTGTAGACTTTTCCAAAAAGTTCATGCCCAGGCCCTATATAGCTTGGGGAACAAAAACACTTCTTTTTTTTATTATTTTATTTTATTTTATTTTATTTTTTATTATTTATTCAATTGTGCGTGTATGCGTGTGTGTGCGTGTGTATGTATGTGTGTATGTGTGTGCGTGTAGAACCACAGACGAATTCAAGAACCACCATGGACGCTTCCACCTCCACCTTGTTTACTCTGCCCTAGGATTCACAGGCTCCGCCCTACCAGGGCCAGAAACGCAGGCCGCCCCTGCTTCTGCCCGGTGTCTATACGTGGGGTCTAGGATCCGAACTCAGGACCTTCTGCCTGCAAGGCAGAGGCTTAACCCCTGAGCCACCCCTCCAGCCCCCAAAAACACTTCTTTATAAATTTCTAGAACTTTAGGTATATATTTAGTACGTCTTTTCACATTTACCTATACAATCTGATTCATCTTTTTAAGGTGTGAGCAATATTCCACTTAAGGACATTATGATTTTTTCTTGGTGGATAAAGCACCTTTGGTTGACTTTAGGATCTCCCTTTCTCTCACATTATAAAAGGAGTACAGTGAATCATGGACTTTTTTTTTTTTGTACATTTATCCTGGCAGACTTTTGCAGAAATATATAAGAGGTAAATTCCCAGTGACAAAATTTCTGGGAAAAAGATTCAGAGCATTTAAACATGTCAGTAAAAATTTATAAATTATTTTATTTCATGAAATTTTTCAATTAAAGATTGAAAGGTCTGACATTCTTCATATTTTTTTTTGTTCATCAGAAACTGATTAATGATAAATTAGGAAAAGGAACCACATTTATTTATTTTTCTAGATATTACTCACTGATTAGTTCTCTTATTTTTCTTCATTTGGAAATGCTGTTTTACTTTGACATAATCTCCCATATATTTGACTTTATTTCTGAACCTCATCATTCACAGTGTTGATGTGCATATTTTCTTGTACCAACTAACTTTTAAAAAAATTATTTATTTACTGCGTGTGTGTGTGTGTGTGTGTGTGTGTGTGTGTGTGTGTGTGTATCAGAGGGCACTGTATGTCCCTATAGAGGACCAAGGGTAATTTTGGGAATTATCCTGGATTATTTGTTGCTTAGCTCTAGAAGAGCCCAGGCTCCACTCATCAGGGCTGGAAGTGCAGACCTCCACCATTTCCACCTGGCATTTTTATGTGGGACCTGGGATGTGAGCTTAAGACTTTCTTCTTGCAAGGCAGGGTCTTAACCCCTGAACCATCTCTCCATCTCACAACTAACTTTATTGGATCTGTCGCTGTATGTGAATGTGATGTGTGCAGTAGGGGTGATGGTGGTGTACATACCTTGGTAACTGTGTGGAGGTCGGAGGTTAACTTAATTAACTTTATGAAGTTGGTCCTCTCCTTTTACCTATATGTAGGTTTTGAGAATTGAACTCATGTGGTAAGTCAGGCTCATGTAACACACACCTTTATCCAGAGAACTATCTTATGGCCCTTGCTCTGACATATTTTAATTATTTAAAATCAGAGTCTGCTGTCCTATATAGTAGCCAAATTACTTTTCTCTTTTATCATCTTCCTATGGTCATATGCTTATTTTCCATCTTTTTAATCTCAGTTTTCATATCCTCTCAAATTTCTAGAACTTTAGGTATTTTTCACTATGATTGTCTTGAAGGCTTAGAGTTAAGATGAATTAATTTTTTATAAATTATAGCACTGATATTCTTATCTTTCAGATGATGTGCTTTCTGTTTAACCAGTGTTTCCCAAGTGGTCTGGTTTGTAGAGTTTTGGCACATTCTTTATGGAGGCTCTGTATTATTAGATATTTGTCTAGATAGTATATTATTTAGGTCTTATTAGGAAGGCAACTTTCAGGAAATTTTATACATTGTCCATATATGAAAAATTTGTTGAATTTTCATCTTATTGAATTCTTTCATTTTTGAAAATTGAGTTATTCTTGAGATATCTAAATTTTATTACATAAACATAATGATAGCTGAGATGACAGAGTTTATGTTCCACTAACACTAACTCTGACACAAATATTATGGTTAGAAAAGATTACAACAACATTTCAATTGCATGTATTCAGATTGTTTTTAGAACATACAGACCTGAGTTTCCTTAAGTGGATTTTTGTTGTTGATGGTGGTGGTTGTGGTTATTGAGATGGTCTTGTGTGCAGCCCACCTTGACTTTGAACTCATGAGCATCCTGTCTCCAGCTCCTGAGGGTGGGATTAATGGGATACAACATCATGGCCAGCTAACACTTGGAAGTTTTAAAGTAGGAAATGAGCTCTTACTTCCACAGGGACCAACTAGCCTTGACAGATGTGTAGCAATAATAACTACAGTAGTTAATGGAATAATAATCAGTATCTGTTGCTCTTTATATACAATTGATCATGTGAATTGTTTCATTCAATTCTCACCTCAACCTAGGGTTCTCTGATGAATCCTTCTTTACAGATGAGGAAGGCTGTGGCTTATGAAATTCAGCAGTACGCCCAGAGTACCTGTGGCAGTGGGCTTCTCCTGAGAGCCTTACCGTGTTCCCACCCTGATGGCTTTCTCCGTGGTGACCACTCCTCACGCTGTTGTCTTTCCTCTTTCCTCTTTACAGTGTTATCGGACTCGCCCTGGACCAATACCTCTGGATCCTGCAAGGGCAGATGCTTTGAACTTCAAGAGGTCGGACCTCCTGACTGTAGGTGTGATAATTTATGTAAGAGCTACATCAGCTGCTGTCATGACTTCGACGAGCTGTGTTTGAAGACAGGTATGGAACATTTTTCCATCCCTCTAGACGCCCCCTGTGGCCATACACCCCTGAACTGTGGGTTTCAGTTTGTCTCTTTAGTGATGGCTGGTTGCATGAAGCACATGCCTGGTGTGACTGCCTTGGCCCCACCCCCCTTGGCACAGGGCATTCTGTTTGGGGCCTTGCATTCTGGGTAGTCTAAAATTTTCCTTAAAAGTGTTCCTGATTATATTTATCCTGAGATAGAAGAGTATCTAGAGCTTGTGGGCTATTGAATCCATGCACATCCCTTAAGAAAAATCACCTATGGGGACTTCTCCTGTCCCACTTGGTATGGTTTCAAAGGCAAATATCTTGTGTAGTTCTTTTGGGATACCTTGGAGGCTAACTACCATGTGTCGAAGCAAACCTCCATGCAAATTACCTAAGAAGGGCAGCAGGTCACCCAGCTCTCAGCACCACCAGAGGCTAGCATCACAGTTCCCCCAACAACTTATTACTTTCATGCATGGATGATGCTTTCAAACGACAGACTCCTATTATCAATGCTATTTGTCTGACATTTTGACAGCAGCATTAGAAAGGATATAGTATCCTTTTTACTTATATTCAGCCTTAGTCCTTGATTCTCTTTACTTATATTCAGCCCTAGTCCTTGACAATCAACAACAGCTTCCTTACTCATTTTGATCGGTCTCCCCTCCCCCGCTACTACAAAATAAGAAGAGCTTCATCAGGTTATTATTATGTTTCTCTGTGTAATGCATTTCCCAACAAGTCAGTCATTATTTTTCTTGTTGTGACTTTCCTTTGGAATTTCTGCCAGGTTGTGAGTCTGCAAACTCCAGAACTGAGACTGTTGTAAATTGAGCGCATGGATGGAGCATATGTTCCAGCTGAGTTCTTTAAAAGATTGGTGCAAGCTGCCAGCCTGTGTTTGCCCCTGATGGCAGTTTGTTTCCTTCATGCCTTGAATATCTTGTCCCTGAGAAGCTATGTGAACTTTTCGAAGTTCTAGTCTTAAAACTTCTTGCAAAGTTGAATGAACCCCGACTCTAGCTTCTTTCTCTTTGAATGTAGCTCATGCCTTTTTTTCCAGTGTAATACAGACTACCACATTTTATGAAAGACTTTATTCTCCTGTGTATGGAGACAACATATATAGAATGTGGGGAGAACCCATTGTCAAGTAACAATAAAAATGCCGAAAGAGGAAAGCAAGGTTTTTGAGGTTCTGCTTTGTTGATACAGAAAGCAAACACAAAGTTTTAGTATTAATGTTACTCTTTTTTTCTCTGTGTCTTTCTCTCTCTTTAGCCCATATGGGACACACACACATACACGCGCACACACACACAAGGGGGGAAGCATCTGTATTCATAAAGATTCAGAAACAATATCATTTTTTAACATTTTTTATTATTATTTCCGCTCATACAAACTTAATAGGTACACTTGTTTCCCCCTCCTTTCTCTTCCCCCCCCCCCCCCGATACCCCTGCTCTCCCTCCCCTCACCCCCCCCCCATTCCCCAGTGCCTTCCCCCTAAACCCCGGAGAATCCTTTAATGTGCATGCCAGACTCTCCTCTGGGCCCTCCTCTCCGATGACATACAAGGACCCAGTGGCATTTCCCTGAACCCTTTCCTGTGTTCCCCTTAAGCATAGGAACACTACTATGGCTGTCAATTCCTTGCCTCCAAGGATCTTGGTGCCTTTAGCAAATGCTAGACTTTGTGGGGTCAATAGAGTGTGGGACATTGCGCAGGGCATGCAAAGTCCAATTATGATTGCTTTGGTCCTAACTTGTGTGGAGTATCTTGCATATCATTGCTCCTCCCATCCTTGTGCTCTTACAATCTCACCGCCCCCTCTTCCGCAAATTTCCCTGAGCTTCAGGATGGGGAAAGTTCCAGGTGGTTGATGTAGAGTCTCTGAAGTTCTGGATTATTGTTTGTTGATTTTCTTTTGCAGTTTTGCTGTTCCTGCAATGCCCTTCACTCCATCCTGATGAATATTGTATTTCACCCCCTGGCCAGAGATTAAAAGCTGTTAAACTAGAGTCTTGTTATAAGAGTATATTCAAGGTAGATGTAATAAAAGTAGGAAACCATAGTGAGGGAGGGGTCAATCACCCATTTGCAAAATGGTTACTTCTTATCTGCCAGACTATACGCCCTCCCCTTCTGGTGAGATCATACCCCCTCAGTTGTAAATGATCAAGAATGAAAGTCTGTGCACTTTTTTATTTTTATTTTTTTTTTATTTCAGCTCATACAAATTTATTAGGTACACCAGTTCCCTCCCTTCCTCCTCCTTCCCCCGTACCCCCTTTTCCCCCTCCCCACCCCTCTCCCTCCCCATCCCCCAGTGCCTCCCGCCCCAATTCCCAGAGAGTCCTTTCTTGTGCATGTCTGATTTTCCTCTGGGCCCTCCTCTCCGATGACGTACAAGGACCCAGTGGCCTTTCCCTGAACCCTTTCCCGTGTTCCCCTTAGGTATAGGAACACTGCTGTGGCTGCCAATCCTTTACCTCCAAGGCTCTTGGTGCCTTTAGCAGATGCTAGACTTTGTGAGGTCCACAGTGGGTTGGACAATGCACAGGGCATGCAAAGTCCAATTATGATTGCTTCAGCCCTAACTAGTATACAGTATCTTATATTGCTCCTCCCATCCTTTTGCTCTTACACTCTTACCGCCCCCTCTTCCGCAAATTTCCCTGAGCTTCAAGATGGGGAGAGATTAAGCTGGCCTAGTTCTAGGTGGTTGATATAGAGTCTCTGAAGTTCTGGATTGTGGTTTGTTGATTTTCTTTTGCAGTTTTGCTGCTCCTGCAATGCCCTTCACTCCATCCTGATGAATATTGTATTTCACCCCCTGGCCAGAGATTAAAAGCTGTTAAACTAGAGTCTTGTTATAAGAGTATATTCAAAGGTAGATGTAATAAAAGTAGGAAACCACAGTGAGGGAGGGGTCAATCACCCATTTGCAAAATGGTTACTTCTTATCTGCCAGACTATATGCCCTCCCCTTCTGGTAAGATCATACCCCCTCAGTTGTAAATGATCAGGAATGAAAGTCTGTGAACTTAACCAGATGTCTCATTACTTACTTGCAGTCCTTGATGGAGGCCTATTTTCTCTGCTGTAACATGGTCCCCTCTCTCCTTGAAACAATATCATTTTGAGTGGCAGTGGTTGAAATATAATTCACTGAATAATTAATCAACATTATTTATATTTCTCTATATTTTGCTACTATGAAGTATCAGTTAATACATGAAATTCATATTTTTGTCTTTGTTTTTGTTTCTTCAGATAAAATCCTAACAGGGGGACTCCTGTATCAAAGTGTATTTCCATTCTAAAAATTTGAACATGCATTATAAAATTGGATATTTATAACAGTTCACATTTTTCTCAAGGGCACAAGAGCCTTTTTGACCACTACCTTTGGTATCAGAATTCCTCACTTGAAAAATGTTTTTCTCTGATGTGATAGAGAATATTGTTTTCTAGTAAGGTTAAATATTTTAAGACTTTTATTACCATGTTTTTTCTTGTAGTAAAGCTTGTAATCTCACAGTCTCACTAAGCTGAAATGGTAATTTGTTGAAAATTTCTTCTTGGGGGCTGGCGAGATGACTTAGTGTTTCAAAGCCCTTGCTTGGCAACCAAAAAGAGTGAAGTTCTGACCCCCAAATTCCCGTAAAAATGATGGGAGGGTGGGGTTTCCTGCCTGTAATTCTAGTTCTAGAAGGTAGAGCCTGGGAATTGCCAGAGCAAAATGGCTAGTCAAACTACCCCTAATTATCTGTTCTGGGTTTAATTAAATTAGAGGCCCAGACTCAACAGTAAGATAGAAGAGTGATCAAGGATGATTTTCGATATCACCCTTGAGCTTCACAGGTACAGACATTCAAGTATATTTGTGTACATATACCACCTTATATAGATACACCCACCCATATGTAAATGCATTCTCTCTCTCTCTCTTCTCTCTCTCCTTCCCCCCTCTCTCCATACATATACATGACAATCAATAATAAAAAGTTTTTTCTTGGATGGGGAGGGTTAATGATATGCAAGACATTCCACACAAGTTAGGGCCACAGTAGCCATAATCAGACTTTGCATGACCTGCACAATGACTGACATGTCAAAGACCCCCCCCCCAAAGCCTAGCATGGATCACAGGCCCTAGGATCCTTAGAGGCAAGGAATTAACTGTCATAATAGTCCCATACTAGGGCTGGAGAGGTGGCTCAGGGGTTAAGCCTCCGCCTTGCAGGCGGAAGGTCCTGAGTTCTGATCCCAGATCCCATGTATAGACGCCAGGCGGAAGCGGGGGCGGCCTGCGCTTCTGGTCCTGGTAGGGCAGAGCCTGTGAATCCCGGGGCGGAAGGAGGTGGAGGCGTCCATGGTGGTTCCCGAATTCGTCCGTGATTCTACACACACACACACACACACACACACACACACACACACACACACACACACACACTACACACGCATATGCACACAGTTGAATAAAAAAAAATAGTCCCGTACTAAAAGGGAGCCCAAGAAAGGGCTCTGGGCTATGCCACTGAGTCCTTACACCTCACTAGAGTGGAAGACTCAGAGGGAAGTTTGGTATTCACACAAAAGGATGCTCCAGGGGATGGGAGGGGGGAAAGGAGAAGCACTGGCAGAAGGGGAGGGAGGGGGGTGAAAGGAAAGGGAAAAGAGGGGGAGAGTACAAGGGGGACTGGGGAAGAGTGGAGGGAGGGAGAGGACCAGGGTATCTATTGAGCTTGTATGACTGGGGGGGAAAAGTTTCTTCCTGGAAGAATTGAGCTTTGCAATATCAGTGTGTCCAGACAGGAGGCTGCAACCTGTTTACTGACCTCGGTAGAAACAAGGACCTTCACGGCACAGAGAGTCACATATGGGCCGTTGTCTAGAAATGTGAATGTGTTCGTGCCCTTTAGACTCTCTTTTTTTCTCTTTGTGGTGCTAGGGGCAGCTTGGAGTGACAGGGGCACATTGCTTGTCTTTTTGAGCTCTGTTTCCCCCCAAGAGCTCAAGAAAAATGAGAAATTCGTTCTGTCTGTAAGCTCTCCAAGTATCTCCACCTCTGGCTGACTCGAGTTTCACAAGCAGATTGAATGATGTGGGCCTTTTGCTCTTTTTGTTGGAAGCCCTCGCAAGCAATTGTGGCCTCTTTGATTTGGTTTGTGTGCAGAAGCGAAAGTGTTTTATTGTGATTTCAGCTCGTGGCTGGGAGTGCACCAAGGATAGATGTGGAGAAGTAAGGAATGAGGAGAATGCCTGTCACTGTTCGGAGGACTGCCTGGCCAAGGGAGACTGCTGTACCAACTACCAAGTGGTCTGCAAAGGTACCTGCTTTTAGATTGGCTTGGGATTTTCCAAGTTAATCCCTGGAGATGCTCAAGAGGTCCTGCATATTATGGATTTAGGAGTGGGTTGAGGAGGGGAGAAGGAAGGGTACTTTTTCATTTCTTATGCTTCTTTCACTGATCTGAAATAACAAGGAAAACAACATTCTCTAATTAGATAAAAGCCATAATAATGAAGAGATCTCTAAAATTTTCTGTCTTGACTAAACCAGGTTTTCTAGAAACAGACTCTGAAATTGGAATTTGGTACATGGAGTTTGATGAAGGAATGCGGGGTAGGAAAACCATGTAAAGCTGCCAGGGAAGAAGAAGACAGGAGCCCTGGTGAGGGAGGGGGGTGAGCTTGCAGTCACAGGTGAAGCCTCACTTTGACCTGCTCTATGGATGGCTCTGAAGAGTTAATCCCAGAGTTGCTACTGTAGAGGAAGAGAGCACGTTCCCTCTGGATGTACACCATTCACTGACTACATTGTCACCAGGCTTATTGATAAAGACAGTCAGGCACCAACATCTCCTGTTACACCCAAGGGCATGCATCTAAGTGCATTGGCTTCATGTTGTTGATGATAGAAAATGATACATTTATCATTGTATCATAATAGCAATATTAAAATGGTCTACATTAAACATGAAAGCTACAGTTCCTACTGTTAAGGAATTTAAGGAACCATGCCACCTAATTATAGATGCTTATTTATCTGTACATTTAACTCTTTTTTTTTTGTTCTTAAGTCCTTTGCCTATATCTGACATAGAACATTTAAGAAGAATTTCTATTAAAAGACTTCAGGGAAGGGCTGGGGATATCCTCAGTTGTAAAGCATTAGCCTACTACATGTAAGGTCCTGGGTTTGATCCCTAACACACACACACACATACACACACACACACACACACACACACACACACACACACACAGATTTAAAGGAAAAAGCAAGTAATTTCTGAAATATGAGAGGTGTGAATGAATTTGGAAAATGTGCCCTGTGGAAAAAATTATTGTACCGTAAAGTTTCCTCTCCCCTAATGGTTATGCAATAGAATCTTATTTTCTATATGGGAAGAGTTTCTACAAAATTTTGATGATAAATTTTACCTCTTTTCAAAATATTGTTGTTATTGTTAGTTTTGTACTGTGTTGTTGTAATACACACCCAACTGAAACATCTTAGGACATGACAGGAGTTGATTCTGTTCATAATCCTAAATTATAGTCCATCATGGCAGGAGAGTTATACCACCAGAAACCTAGGGAACTAACCATACCATATCCAAAGTCAAGAATAGAAAGAAAGAACCAGCGTACACCAACCAGCTTGCCAGTGCTCAGCTTGCTTCCTCATATGGCACAAAGAGTGGTGCCTTCCACAATGGGTGGATCTTTCCACTTTAATTAAAGCAAGCCTCTATAGGCTAGCTTAGAGATCTCTCACAATGGAAGGAGGAGTATGTGTAGAAAAGGGGCAGGGGAGGAAAGAGATTACAGACTCCCTTAAAATGTTGAATTTTCAAGAAACCTAATCCAGTCTAAGAGACTTGCACTAATCTCATTTGAGAATAGTGCTCCCATGACCCAGTTGCTTTCTTCTGGGTTCCACCTTGAAAAGCTTCCATTGTCACACTGAGATCAAGGCTCCCAGTGTATGTACCTCTGGGACATAAGCCACACTTGAAGCATAAAGAAATAATTTGTGCTGACGAGATGGCTCAGTGGGTAAAGTGCTTGTTGTGCATTTGATCCTTAACATCCATGACAAAACCTAGGTGTGCGAATCCATGCTTATAATTCAAGAACTGAGGAAACAAGAGTCAAGAAGTTCATGGGGGCCTGCTGACTAGTGAATGTTCAATGACAAACCATGTCTCAAAACATTGCCTTCTCAAGAGGCCCTACATTTCTTTGAGAGATGAACGATGGTTAATGCTGATGGGGTGGGGGAGAAGAGAAGATACTTTCTTCACTTGTGTATCCACTGATGTGCTCCAGCAAATGCTCAGGCATATGCCATCAGTAGCAACCTAGATGAAACTCAGTGGGAGACACATGGGAAGAGACATGAAAACAGGAGGAAGACTGACAGGGTAAAAGAAAGGTTGTAATGGGAGAAGGAGGGGGGATGGGATGAGGGACTAAGGCATAAAATATCATATATTCAATATATTCATCATGAAACTCTAAAAGAATAAAAATGCTTTAAAAATACAAAATTACCTTCTCATTTATGGAGCAACTGAATCTCTGGATGTGAGAACAGTATTGCATTTCTGGATTCAAATACTTCTAGTACTTTATTTGGTGTCATTTTATTAATATTTCTCTGTCCTTATCTGCTTATTTACATAAGGTTCAAAACACACACACACAGACACACACACACACACACACACACACACACACACACACACCTGCATTCTTTTTTGTCCCTTCTTGATAGAGGTAACTCAGGAAAGACTTAGCTCTATGTGTGTAGAAGTGGTATAAGAAGAGAGTGAAAGATAGCATGGTTTTCATTAATAAATTCAAAGCTGTGCATGATCCATTAACTCTTGAAATTTCAAGTAAACTCTTGAATTTTTCTATCTGTTGTTCCTGTATATCATGAAGTTTTCCTCCATCTGAAGAGAAGTTATTCCATGCTTTCTATGTCTTCCAGATATTCAGTGACTGAGGAAAGCATGTTTCATCTAATGACCAAACAATTTATTTCTGGAGGGATACAAACATGAAATTTTGTTCACTGACGCCAGTTGTTTTTTTTTTTTTTTCAAATCTACAAACCATTTAGAGTCTAAAGGCTCAAATAAACACCAGTTGATGTTATTAAACCTTAGCTTTCCCACCATTTATGGGTATACTTTAAAAGCCAAGCCAGACTCTGGACTTTCTTTCAGAATTTCTTTTTGCATAGTATCCTACAGACAAGCATCCAACAGGACACAGACCCTGGCATTGTGCTTCCAGGCTCTGGATGACTGTTATAAATAAACTCCATGATAAATGCACCCCCTCTCTTTGCAGGAGAATCACATTGGGTAGATGATGACTGTGAAGAAATAAAAGCCCCTGAGTGCCCTACAGGGTAAGTGTGTTTTATTTTGTGATTATTTGAAATGTCACACATTAGTTGATAAAACATCACAAGGAACGGATAGCTAGCTGGTCCAAAACACTATAAGGCAGGTCCTCTTGTACAGACAGTAGGTATGAGCACCTCGATGTATTTTGCCAGTCAGAAGCTACTGTGAAGCTTTGATGGTTTGCTTTTCCTTTCAACTCTTTCCCATCATTGCTGCGCCTATTGGAGTTTAAGAATCCCCTGTGGTTCACCTTAGACAAAGATTTTACCCAGGCCATCTGCTGAATCTGCTGATTATTGATGAGGTCGATGTTTCTGTCAGTGATTCCCCTCCCCCCCAGTTGTTTTCTCTGGAGTTCTGCTTTTGCCTTTTTGAGGGGAGTGGAGAAAGTGAAAGGAAAAAGGGAGACTTCTGAAAACTGTCCTCCAAGAAAATAACTCCTACCAGATGCTGCAAAAACCAGAGGATCCGCAGAAGCCCTGGCTGATTGGGGGACGGCCAAATCGAGTGACACCCTGCAGCTCATGTGTGACCAGCATCAGGCATTTATTATGCCTTCCAGGAAACCGTGGAAACTTAGCAGACCTTTAAAATGCTTGGTGGAAAATACAACTTCAACAAATGTGTTTGGTATATATATTATTATGGCCATCACAGTCTGGGACACAGAATTTAAGTGTCTAGGTGCCTTTATTTTTCTATTTATTTACTTATCTATGTTTTAGTCTAAATGAGACATATGAACATCTTGACTTGTGGAATGAGCTGGAAAATTATTGACTGTTTTATATGTGGCCATTTAAATATCTTACATGTCATAGAACTTCAAATAAATGCAAATATAACATTTGCTCAATTAGTTTCCAGTTACTAGAAAGAATTTTATATATAGTTTTGTATTGTCTTGTCTGATTGATCAAGTGCATATTTACAATATGACAAAATGCTATTTCATCTTGTCTTGGACTTTATAAATAATTTAATCTTTGCTGATAGACCTGTCATTCTTCACAATTTAAATTATTTTTGAAATTATTTTACAATTATCTTAAAAGGAATGTTTTTGTTAATATTTATGTTCAGTGGTAAAAGTGCTGTTATTAATTTTACATTCATTTATTGGTTCATTGATTCATGTAATTGAAGCTACGTATCATGGTACATGCCTGTAATCCCAGCAATTAGGAGGTTGAGAGTTTGAAGCCAGTCTAGCCTATATAGCAGGTTCTAGTTTGATCTGTAACTACAAAAAGAAGTCTGAGCATGGGTTTACACATTAGAAACATGAATAAGATCAAAGTTGGACTCTGATATGAGTAGGGAGGAAAAATATGTACAATGCTGTATATATAAATGAGGAAAGAGGTGTGAATTGACACATATGAGTTGACATCTTAGAGGAAATTGGAGATGTGGGCCACTGCAGACATTAGCTGATGTTAAAAAATGAATAAGAAGTTCCCAGGCTGCAAATGGGAGAAAAGACATTCTAGGTAAAAACCCAGTGCTTTTGAAGTATCGCATGGTGTCCTTGTTTGTAAGGTGGGCTGCAGTGGTGCAATCGGGACCTTTCTCTTGGCCACTTGAGACCTTGGTCGTTTAACTTTGGATTTCAGTTGTCTCAATTTCAGGTTTGTCCAGCTCTTCTCTTCAAGTCACCTAGTGATGCTTTCTTCTTGCCAGCGATGAGACCCGTTATCCAGATGATAGATACAATGCTTAGGCAGAAATCGCCCTGACACTTACCGCGTTCTCCTTCCAGGTTTGTCCGTCCCCCGTTGATCATCTTTTCTGTGGATGGGTTCCGTGCATCCTACATGAAGAAAGGTAGCAAAGTCATGCCGAACATTGAAAAACTGCGTAAGTCATTTCCCTGCTCTGTGTTCTTCTCACCTGCAGTCCTGGAGAGCTGCGAAACTGCTATGCCACGGACTTCCAGGTCCACAGACTCACTGCTTTCAGTGCATCTTAGCATGAGAAAAATGAGAAGGAAAAGTAACAGGCTTTAAAATGGATTCATGAGCAGAGTGGGTCTGATGCTTCCCTTGTCCTG
This sequence comes from Typhlomys cinereus, assembly GCA_023101885.1. Lineage (NCBI taxonomy): Eukaryota > Metazoa > Chordata > Mammalia > Rodentia > Platacanthomyidae > Typhlomys > Typhlomys cinereus. Next base: position 5,285,860 of record JALPQD010000052.1, read on the forward strand.
ACGACTCGTGTTCTCCTTCTAGGCTCCTGTGGCACACATTCTCCCTACATGAGGCCTGTGTACCCCACTAAAACCTTCCCAAACTTATACACTTTGGCTACTGTAAGTATTTTTTTCAAGTAATATATACATGTGTGTTTGTAGATAGAAGATAGATAGATGATAGATAGGTAGGTAGGTAGAGATAGATAGATAGATAGATAGATAAATAGATAGATAGATAGATACAATCTATCTGATATAGAGTCTGATTTAATCTTGAAATAACTTGAAGGTGAGTTTTTAAAAACATGCTGTTCAGCATTTAGAGAAAAATTTTTCTGTTTCCTTCCTGCTTGCTTCAATTGTCCATTTTAAATGCCTTTTACAACTTTGTAGGTGATCAAACTTTTCTGAGACATGAAAATTGAAGCCTTTTCTCAACCCCAGATTTCTCATATCTGGGGTTACAGTACTGTTCTGCCCGAGCACATACTTTAAACATCTTCAAATACTGAAGGGGTTATCATTTAATCTCAGAATTTGGAAAGAAAACACAGAGCCTCTGTGTTTTACTTTTCAGATACTCCAAATTCTACTTTTTTGTTTTTCAAACACGATTTACCCATTGGGTGTTATTATTATTTAACTATCAATGTGGAGGAAAAATAGAATTTAGGAAAAAGAAACATATGTTTAGAAATTGATGCTTTTTGAAGACAAATATGTACAACTCAAATTAAAGTAATAAAAATAGCCATTCTATTTAGTTACAGAAATTTGCAGAGCAAAAATTAAATTTGTTGTTGTTTAAGATTCTCAAATGACTTGAGATGAGCTATGGTTTGTGTCTGCTTGGGCAGACTCAGAGTAGGGGCTTTGTGTATCTTACATAAGTTTTGACCAATTAATATTATTATAAATTTGCAACAGACCTAATGTATGTAGATCATCACTACTGTAATGATAAAGTTGTTCTTATACAAAGGGGCTGTATCCAGAATCCCATGGAATCGTTGGCAACTCTATGTATGATCCTGTATTTGATGCCACTTTTCATCTTCGAGGTCGAGAGAAATTTAATCATAGATGGTGGGGGGGTCAACCGGTAAGTCTTCTATTTTGTGCCTTTGTGTGTCTGTGTGCATTAAAATGTTATGTCTACAATTTATTATCTGAGGAAAGAAAAACAAGCATGTATTTGAATGTGTGTTTCATTTTTCCACTTGGCAGCGTTTCAGCTTTGGTTTATACGCATACATATAGGTACTTGTATTTATATATATGTGTAGTTATGTATATGTATCATGTGTATATATATATATATATATATATATATATATATGAAGGCATATAGTATACATGAACATGCTTATATACATATGTATGTACATGTGTGTACCTGTATAAAATTATGATAATAGAAGTGTGAAAAGATAAAATTTCTTGTCTTGGGTGACAGTGGCCAAAATGATGCCATGGTTTAAATTTCAGAAACTCTCTGTTGAAAGAATAGTCAAATGACTGATTTCTCATATCTGGGGTTACAGTACAAAAAAAGTAAATTAGAAAATTCCCAGTATTTTGGCTCCAGTGACATCATAAGCAGAAATAGGGACATTTGCCAGGACAAGGAACTTATTACAATCACAAAAAGCATAGACTATTCTATTTAATCCATTTTTCCCAATCATACATTGTAAGGAGTAGAATTCTATCTTAATACCAAGAAAGAAATTAATCCCTGAAAGAGGTCAAACCAGAAGGGCCGTAGGTGACTTTCCTCTGGCGTTTCTCCCGTGACCATGAATGGTTAGGCAGCTTGCTCCGGGCAGACATGAGCAAAGCGATGGCATGAAGCCATGCTTATTGACTGTGCAAAACTGGGCTTCAGTGCACAAGCCCCAGACCAGGAGGCTCAGAATCATCACAGGAACATGGTCTGGGGCCCAACCACTTAGAGATGCACAGAAGGAGAATGGAAACTGGTTTCACTCATGCCAGCACGGATGGGGTGGGGGGTGGTAGAGTAGGGGATAGTGGGTAGGATGCTGTCTGAAGCCCTAGTTACAGAGGAGGCATGGAAGATTGCTGCACAGGGTCAGACATGAGAGGACAGCAGTCTTCCCTCCTTCCACACAGCCACTATGCCAAGATGGTCTCGAACCTGGGAATGTTTGCTGTGATACCTGGGCAGAATGAGGAGTATAAACAGGAGGCGTTTTCATAGGGTCTCACTTTTTGAGAAAAGGTCATTTGCAACTGAAGTGTTCATACTCCTCAAAAGGTTCAGCACCATGCGAGGCTAAATGTGGGCTTCTGATTTTTTCACAAATAAACACTGGAAGACTGCGTGTATGCCAACAGAAGAGGTTCTGTATAATAGATGTTCTGATTTGGCAGTTTCCATTCAGGCTGCACTCCCAGAGGACTGCGATGACCTAGCCTGCGAACACAGTGAAATTTGTTGACAGAATGAATTTCACCAAGTTTACGATGGAGGAATATTTCATGAATCAATAATACAGTGATGGAAATGAGAGCTCTCTCAGGCTGTTGCTGGTGGATCTTAGGTCATAATTAGATCACGGAAAGACATCTTGCCTGGGGATACCACAAAGGACATGGAGATAAAGGAAAGCTTTATCTAATACCTTACGCTTGGTGTTGACATTACTTTTCCTCTGGTTAGCGTGTCCCAGAAACAGAAGAGTCCACTCATTCATTAACTTCTGCAGACACTGAGCTGGGGGAGTCTGTAACCTGTCCCATGAAGCGAAGTCTCTGTTCTTCTCTGCTGGCCTCTTTCCTCCTCAGCTCACCAAGTTAATACATTTGACCCCTGATGCGCACCAAGATTTGTGGTGAAATGGATTTGTGTGTCTGTCTATCATCATGGTCAAGTTGGGTAGCATGAAAATGCTAAAAGCCATCATAGTTATACTTCAAAAGCCCATTTTATTGAAATCTGACCTCACTGAAGAACATATGACTAGAAACGATAAGCACTGCAGATTAAGTATGAAAGTATATGAAACTTCAGTACTAGAAGAAAGGACCCACAAATATTCCTGAAGCATGTCTGCAAACCTCTTGTAAATCCACTGGTAGAAAAATAATTGAAATAGAGAAAATATTTGCAAAAAAATCTTAGATTGGTAATTCAGTTCAATTCAACTTATTTTTATGAATGGTGGCACCCTGCAACATTTGAATGAATAGCAGAGGGGCCACATTCAATTATTATTTCTGCCCAAAACCTCACTGATAGGATGTAACAACTGTGCAATGTTCATCTGAAATTCTGATTTTCACTATAAAGTTTTCAAAAATAATTTCTGTAACTTAAGTTCATCTTGAAACAAATTTGATGCCATTACTGTCAGCTTCTAATGCCTTCATGTTTGGAATGTGCTATTAGAAGTCATGATTTTCTTTGTGACCCTGCATTTTTCAGAGAAAGAGAGAGAAAGGGAAAGAGAGAGAAAAATAGAGACAGATAAAGAGATAGAGACAGAGAGATTACATTTATTTTTCATCTGTAGGATGAGTGATGCTTGCATACCATGGCATGAGGAGGTCAGATGATAACTTGTGGGAGTCAGTTTTCTCCTTCTACTATGTGGGCTGTGGAGATTGCATTCAGATTCTCAGGCCTTACAGCAAGTGTTTTTACCCACTGAGCCACTGCAGTGTCATTATTTAAAAAATATTTCTTTATTATCATGTCTGTATAGGATGTATACATGTGTGTAGAGGCAGTAGTGTGCAGGCCATGACATGTGTGTGGAAGTCAGAAGATAACTTTGTGGAATCAGTTCTCTCTACCCTTACCTGAACACTAGGGATTGAAGGCATCAGGCTTACATAGCAATTGTTATTAAATGTTATCCATCTATGGAAAAGAAAGAAAGATCTCAAGAAAAATGATTCTGGTGGCACATGCCTGTAAGTCTAGCACTTGAGAGGTCAAAAACAGAAAAGTTAGGATACTTAGCTACCTAGTGAGTTTGAGGTCAGTCCAGACTATATCATCATAAAATAAAAAAGAAATCCTGGTATTTGCTCTCAGGGTAAATAATTTATTACCAACTCCTTAATACCATGCATCAATGAGTTTGCCAATTCCCTCAAGAGTACTCTGGGCTGGGGCGGAGGATGGGAGGTCCGAGAGAGTATAGCATGTGAAGACAGCCAGTAGTGACTTGTTTTGGTCAGCTGAACTTCCTTAGCGAGAAGGACCTGGGTGGGGCCAGCTGCCTGAGTTATTCCTTTGAGCTGGTTATTTGAGAATACCAGTTCTTCCTCCTCACCCCTGGTTCTCTTCAGTGCAAACCATCAGAATAATTTTACCATCCTTACTTTATTTTCCTCCCTGGGCATACACATCCTCTTAATGCTGCAAATATCTCTTCTGGCAGTACTGTGTGGACACTAGATGATTTCTCTTAGGGCTCACCGCTACACAGATAATGCCATCAGCATGCATCCCACAACAGGATTTTGGAAAGTGTTAGATCAAAACTTCAGAAATTCGCATGGCTTTTCTTTTTCCCTTAGCAAACTCCAGATTAATCTTACATTTCATATATATCAAATGATGCCTGGTACAGTTTCCTTGGAAGTCACAAGGCAGTGGTTTTTCCAGGAAGCTGTCTGGATATGAACACAGTACATTTGTGTCACTGGAAATCAAGTGAGTATAAAAATAGGTCCCACATTATGAGAAACTGGCCTCTCTTGGAGCCGGTGCCATCACAGAGCCAGCTCAGCGTGGAGTTTGGTTTGAGCTTCATCTCCTCTTGGTAGAAGGGCTACAGGAAGGATAAGTGAAAAGCTAGGGTACTTTATGAAGTCTGGTTGGAGAATTCTAGAGCTTGCCCAAGAGGAAGGATGCTCTGGATCACACGATCACACTCAGAGCAAATTGACACCCCCCCCAACTCTTTGTACATTCTGGGAACCAGATAGTCTGGCTCAGTCACAGCTTGTGAATAAGACAGACACTTTCTTCTTCATGTACTCACCCCAGAACCCCATGGTCTGGGAGGTGTTGTCTGCTGTCCTTCACGCTTCACTTGCCAGATGTAATGGCTGTGATTTTTAGGGTGGGGATTTCTCAGTACTCTAAGGAGCTCTGGGATCTATTTAGAGTTTTCCAAGCCAGGCATCTCACGCTCCTTGAAACCATGGCCGAGTTACTAGATCCTCAATGTTCCCCAATTACATATTTCTGGACAAACAAAATAAAGATTTCCACTGGAATTGCAAAATACTCCCTAAATCTGAATGCAATGGAAATGGGACCCCACAGGCTATGGTTCCTATATCACTTGATCTCATACAGACTATGGTTCTCCTTTTTATAATCCCATTTTTTTTCTTTAAGTCAAAGAGTTTCCTCTCATAGATTTCTGTTCATTGGGACAATGACCACTGTAAATGTGTGCTCTTAGAATAAGTGGGTTCTATTTGTTTACATTATTGTGTAACAGTGAAGACTGAAACTGACTCTATCAAATACTAAAACATTGGCTTAGTGATTTTGTGTGTATCAAATCATTAAAGTATAGAATAATCCTGCTTGCTAGAAAATATAATGTACATTATAAAAGTATTGAAAGCACTAAGAGATTAAGTAACTTTCTGGAGAAGCACATAGTTGCAAAGATGAAAAACTTGGATCTTAAGGCCTCTATATTTTACCTCTCAACTGCATGAATCATAAGGGTTTTTTTTTTAAATCAGGGTCTCATTATGCATCTTAGGCTGGCATTGGACTCAGGATCCTCTTGCCTTATCCTCCCTAAAACTGAGACACTAGATATGTACCGATGATTGGTTTAAAGAGAATGCATTAAAAACCTTCATGAAATGTTTTGTTTGCCTAACTTCTAGGAACTTTTCTGAAAGTCCCATTTACTAAAATGCTAGGAAAAAGATATAAAGAAAAAAAACTAGATTGAAAGGTAGCCTTTTTTGTTCCTTTGCTCATTTATCTAGTTTAATGTCAAACAAGACAGGCATCTGGGGACCAATTGAGGTTCTACTCTGGAAGATTTTCAGTGGCAAAGAAAACATATGGTCTATTCCTGGGTCCTTTGATGAGGAGAATGTGCCACGTGAGCAAAATGTTAAAAACAATGATCTGAAAAGACAGCTACAGAAGAGAGAATTTGGAGATGAAATATGGCTTTTTAAAAGTCTGTAAGATCACAGCAAAGTTTCTGAGAGCTTTTGCAGAAAATGTATTGAATAACATTTATGGAAATTACAATTTTGACTTCCAGATGTGAAAAAACGTGGTTACAAATAATGTGAAATTTATGGTGGAGTGTGAGTAGAATATCAGATATCATATAATGTATTTAGTCTTTTTCTTCTTTGACCAGAACTCAGAACATATGATAAGCCTCTTATATTTTCCTCATTAGCTATGGATTACAGCCACCAAGCAAGGGGTGAGAGCTGGAACATTCTTTTGGTCTGTGTAAGTTACCTTTATTTTGTTAAATGTTTATGAAAATTACAGTTATGATTCAATGTGGTCAATTTCATTTTCAGCTAAATATAAAAATATCAAATTTGTGAGTATTGGTTCATTCAAAAGTAAGTTTCCTGGCATTCCTTTCCCTGTTTTTCTTCTTTCTTCCTTCTCCCTGCCATCTCTTCGATATCTCCTTTTTCCATTCTTGTTAAGAAAGCAGTTATCTACTACCTATTCTGTAGATCTTTTGATCCCTAGTTTTAGGATTTTGGTAACTTAGCACCCAGGGAAAGTATATTTTTCTTAGATTATTGCTAAGCCTTGTGTTGTCATTTTTTATAACTGTATTCCAGCATGCTATGTTTATTTTGCTTAGCATCTTTAAATATCTAGCATCATCTCAGGTAGCTGTGAGATTGATAGAGAGGTCTAGAGCTTTGAAAGGGAGAAGCCTCTACTTTTATCCCATTTTTCTCACCCAACTTCAGAATTTTCCTAGTAAGAAAATGGGACTACTTATATTCACAGAAGTAATGGGATGAGTAGTTAATGTCTGTAAGCCTTAAGATGAAAATTCCCCAATAAACTTGTCAACATGTTGATTACTTTTAAGGCTTCTTAGTAAGAAAAGGAATCTGCTTCAACTTTCATGGGGATCTTGTTTCCACTGAAATGTTCTTTCCATCTTTTTTTTTTTTAACCACCTAAAGCTGTTTCTATATTTGCCTCTTGTGTTCTAACAAGAATCTATTTTATAGTAAGTGTGCTAAGGGCAATCACAGGTTCAAATTAATCCAGAAGGATATGACCTGTAGTCTCCAAATTCAGGCATGAAAATGATCTTTTCATAGTTGAAGGGCTGAGATGAAATTGATTCAGGGTGATTTGAAGCTGAGTGTCCCTTTGAAAGCACTTTTCTTTTTCAAAGATGTTTTTGACTAGAGACATAAGCACGGGTATGTCAGAATTGATACTGTTTATGTAAGTGGCATATTCACTTATCCACTGAATCTGGCCCATCACATTTTGAACCATTGGCTTTCTGAGATGTGTATGGAAGGGGTCAAATCTCTTCTGCAATCCTTCTCCAGGCAGAATGGAGAGACGCCAACAGCATAATTAATACTTAGTCCGCACCCTTCATCCCCTCAGACTGCTTGAAAAGTTCCAGTGTTCTGCTTTTGAATGACAATTTTCTCTGCTCATTTCAAGCCACTTATAAGAAGGTGGCTTCTGTGTGCACCAAAGATGACTTAGTTTTTCTTTGCCTCTCTAACTCTTCTTTTATCTCTGTGTCTGGAAGTGAGTTGGATTCATTTACCCCCTCTACCTTTGAAGCTTTTTATAACTTAAAAAATATGATTAGGTTTCCAGTTTTTAAAAGGAATATATATCAAATGAATCTATGTACTTGGAGTCCATTGTAAAAATTTTAAATTTAACTAAAACCAGATTTAAACCATAGATTTAGATTTTAAAAACCTTCTTTTTAGCATCGTTTTGTATTGCAGTCTGAAATTATGTTCTTGCCTTTTAAATGATAGTATTTCATCCCACAAACATTCCCAGCTGATGCTGTTTTATTCTTTCATGTTGGTTCATCTTCAGAGGCAGTAATCCTCACTGCCCATCAGTGTTTAGATCTAGTCTAATCCTAGCTCTGCATCTTATGAGCTATTGACCTTGGATACATGGTTTCATCTCTCAGTAAATCAATGTCCTCATCACCACATGGGAATTATAGCAAAGGATGTTGTAAACACAGAATGGGTTAACTTACTCAAAGTGCTTTATTAGGGTCCCCTGTATATAAAGAACAAATGATAAATAACAACAGCTTTCTTATTTTCATTATCTCTTTAAACTAAACTTCATTTGGCCCTTCATTTTCTATTTTCCTTTTTTTTTCTCTTTTTATGACTATGTCTAATGCATTTGATCTCAAAATAAATTCTGCATCAATCGGTAATGGTGGTGGTGGTGATACCGAAGCTGGGCACTTGCTTCCCATGGTGAGATTTGTGCTGTCTCTGCTTTATCTTGGAAACACTCATCGTTAAGGACTCTATCTTTTTGATCCAGTGAGGTTATTTCCTGATACTTAGGAAACTCACTGACTATCTTGTCTAACTCATTAATGAAGAGGTTATAACTATAAAACCCAGAGAAGTTAAGTGTCATGTTCAAGGTCACACTGAGGATGGGTACTCAGAATTCTAGAGTTCTCATTGTAAGACACATGTAGGCATGCATCTTACACACGCACACATACACACTCACACACACCTACATATACATGTACACATGTCAACTACTTCCCATGCAGTAAGAAAATCACCTGCTTTTTCTTCCCAAGTAGGAGAAGATGACTATTCTATCATGGTCTTTTTAGTGAGAATATCTGTATTTTTCTTTATGTTTACATAAGGCTTTAATCATAATATGCCTGTAACACATATTTCATGAGTAAATGTACCATCTCTGTGGACCTATAAATACAGGATATGATCTAGAAAACCAACATTTTCTGAATGCTTTCTCTTGTGCTAAGCACAATTTTGAAGCGCTTTGCCTAATTATCTTTTACCCTTATAAAACTCGATGAATGTTGTTGTTTACGTGTTTCAGAGACACCAAAAGATTAGGAAACCTGCCAAACCTCATCACCCATGTTTATAGGAATTAAGATTCAGAACCAAACACTCTATATCTTTAGTTCTCTGCTATTTTTCCCATATTCCCATACTCCACACAACAAGGGTGTTTATAGGGTGCTTAATATAGTTTTGTTAGTTTGTGCTTTTCTGTTATTGTCAGAAGTGGGTTCATCAGAGTCCACATGTTTGGCTCAACACCAGTCACATTAAATAAAGCAACTTTCAGGTGTGTAGTGAAATAAGATGATGTAAAAAGGCCATGACTTGACTTTGTTTCTTAAGTTGGGAAAGAATTCAAATTATGCAATTATAATGACTTTGTTCAGGTAAAAAGGATTTCTAAAGCTGATGAATTAAATTCCTTAAGTGATTAACTTGGCTTTGCTTTGCTTATTTCAAATTCAATTATAGGATATAATAAGCAAGGTGACATTTATTCAGTGCTATCCAAATAGAAACATACAGAAACAGTAAACATGGTTTTGTAGTCTAGTATGACCCCACTGGACAGAGGGATGATAAAGGTCCCTGAGAGGAGAGCTCAGTGGAGTTTGCTGAGGTGGGTGGTGAACATGGTACAAGTTATCCAACTCTAGCCGTCTACCATAGAGCTGTCAGCCTGTCTTTCTCCCAGCTCTTGCTCATATCCCCTGAGAACAGAAACTTAAACGGACTTTCCAGTGTCCCATAATAATCTGTCCTTGCCACAATCAAACTAGTGTTTAGATTCATCATGAACATGTTTCTGTGGCCTGCTGTTCAATGGAAGAGTGGAAAAGCACTTCGAGTTTCCTGTTAAGAAAGAGTGCGTGCAAAAAAGAGCTCTAGGTAATGCTGAGTCCTTACACCTCATCAGAGAGGAGGACCCAGAGGGAAGTTTGACATGCACATGAAAGGATGCTCCAGGGATTGGGGGGGGGGGAGCAATGGGAGAGAGGGAGAGAGGGGAGGAAAGGAAGGGGAAAAGGGGGGAGGGAGCAAGGGGATCCAGGGAGAGGTGGAGGAGGGAGGGGAATGAGGTACCTATCAAGTTTGTATGAGTGGAAAAAAGTAAATAAAAGAAAGAGTGAGTGGTTTCTCTCCCAATTCAAGAACCTGCTAACCTAGTGAGCATTCTAATACAGCCAGCTTGGGGTGCAGTCCTGTGTCAGCCTTTAAAGCTAGTGCTAGGCTTGGGGTAATTATGTTTCAACAGAGGAATGAGAAGCTAAACACAAAAGTCATTGTGGGTGAAGATTATACCCTTTCTGTCAATCTCATAATTACATGTGCCTATTCTTGACAGATTTTTATAGAGCTCAAAGAGAATGTCAAGAATACCTCCCTGACCTATTATTTTACAGAGGAGGAATTGGAGTTTCAGGTTAGATAATATTTTTAAAGTTGTAGCTATTTGACCACAGAATCATATCTAGCTATAATCATCAATATGAAAAGATTTCTTTTCACACTTCCTGTGTATTAGGCACTGCACATATTCTTTCTTGATCTTGCTTCATTTCTTCCATAAATCCCACAGTGCTGTGGGCTTTGCTGTTATCCTCATCTTGCTGATGAAGAAACAGGTTGAGAATGTATGAGCGCCTCAAAGGTCAGCCCAAATCATCCTGCCAGCAAGAGGTAGATGGGGGATAGAAGAGCCTCTTCCATCTTCTGCCATAGCGAATGGTCCACTATGTAACAATGAGGGGCCTTTCTGCTTGTAGCAGACTTTCTGGGCAGCAGGGCAGATTCCTCTTCTTGGATCATGAATCAGAGTTTCCAGTTTGCTGTTCCATAGAAGAGATTGAGCAATGTAATAGGTTGCAAATGGAAATGGAAGTTTCAACACTGATTCCAAAGAGGGCCCTTCACTACAATGGAGTAGAAACAGATGGTGGCAAATAGGGAGCTTTGGCTGGAGTGCAAGAGCAAGCAGTCAGTCATCAGACATGCATTTGTGGAAATGTGACCTACAGATATGTTTTGCTTTTCCCTTTCTGCAGGAGTATCCCTCACGAACGCCGAATCCTCACCATTCTGCAGTGGCTGACCTTGCCAGACAGTGAGAGGTATTTGTTCTTCTCTGTCCTTTGCCAGTACATTTCCATCTTGGACTAAAGTTGGGCGAAACATGGTGACATGGAAACACAGCCAAGGATTTGGTGTTATTAAAAGTTTTGTGGTTATTAGCCTTAAGCGTTGCCTTCTTAAGAAGGCTTGAGTTATTGGGGACCACTTAATTACATGGATTACTTCAGATGCTAATCTTGGCCGCTTGAGAGGAACTGAATGGAGATTCTGGCTTTGATAAATGAACTATCAGCATCTTGAGGCTTGAGAGCTGTTAAAACTGACTTTTCCCTTGAGTAGAGTTAGTTCTTCTTGTAGACTGCAGATTTCATGGCCTATGGGAGAGATCACTAGGCTTTATCACCTTGAGGGTCAAAGTTCTGAGTAATGTTTAGATTTTCCTTTATGACTTTCAATCCTTTGAGGTAGAACTGGGCAGTTACCTAGTAGGGGAGGCAAAAAGGGTAGTGGACATGGAAACAAAAGAAAATTAAAGTTTCCATGGTAATGCTAAGAGTGGGGACAGGGAGACTAATTAAACTGGAAGGATTTTTTTTTAGTTAACTTTGTAGGTTAGCACACAGAGTAATATTTCATACAGGTGTAATTGGACTTCCTTCTTCTTTATCTTCATTCCCATGGCTGTTCCCTAGCCCCCTGATCCCTTAAAGGATATTTTTTTAAATGTGTGATATTCATTGTTTGGTGCTGTCTGCTGTTGGTTCTGATTCCAGTTTTTTTCACAGGCCTTCCGTCTATGCCTTCTATTCTGAGCAGCCTGATTTCTCTGGTCATAAATATGGCCCCTTTGGCCCTGAGGTTAGTACTTTATCATCTTCCTGAAGAGAGTATATGTCCTTCGACTAACTAATCTCCTGACCTTATTTCAGGACATATGCAGTTTGGGAGTCTTTGTATCTACAAGGTTTTATACATTGTCATATAATTACAAAACCAAATGCTTTTTAAAAATCTTAAGCGTACTTGTTTCTCTTGCAGGACCTTCATTTCAGATTGCTTTGATTATTGACACATATCCTAAACTTGATGTTAGTGGGAACTGGGGGTGAATTCCAGCCTTCAGAAAGCAGTATAAGGAGGTGAAGGGTTGGAGAAGGGTGGCGCTGGCCGTCAGTGGGATAGGAATGGAAAGAATATCAAGGTAAAGCATCTACTACAAGTCATTGCATCTGAACTTCAATCCCTGTAATGAGATTGTGCAGTTCATAGATGGGAGGTCAGCTTAGCAGCTACTGTACCTTATCAGATCTAGTAACCTGACATGCACTTTGTTGCTGCGTAATTTTGACATAGATAGTCATACTTTGAAACTATAAGCACACCTCAAGAATGAGGACATAACTATTACTAAGATAAAGTAAGTTCTCAAATGAGAGGAACACTTTACTGGGTGATTCCAATTTGCAGAGATCAATGATATTCTTTTATTAACCCTTCAACCATCATTTTTCATAAGGTACAACCCAGGATTACTTCATCATTCATATTATTGTGAATGTGATTGACTTCAGCTGAGAAAATTTTGTTAAAACGTTTTTGTTGATGGATACTGGACACTGTTTCCAGTCTTCTGATAACCTGTAATGACACAGTTGTTCTGATTCAATTCACCAGATTCTCCATAAGGACATATTGGAGATTCAGATAAATGCATCTTAACTTAAGTACTCTTGAACAAATTGCAGTGTACCTAAGCAAAGGCAGCAGATATAAAGGAACCGTAAGGATTTCTGAATGCTTTAACATTATTTCAGTGGCCAGGCAGAGCCCTAGAAACGAATAACACCATGAAACCATTCAGTTTGCTCTCAATCATGGAAGTCATACAACTAGAAGACTTTTTTTCTAATCCTTTGATGTTGTAACACCTTTGTGAGAGTATGAAATACAAATGATAAGACAAGATAAACATCTGTATAAATGAAATGAAATATGACTCCTCTTTTGCCAGGGAAGAAAACCAGAGCAAGGATGGAGGTTTTATCTTTAGGATGACTTTCGCAGTGATTCATCTAAAGCAAACTAAAGGAACCACATTTTAATGAAACGTTAGAGCAAGTAAAGTCTTCTAGACACCTAGACAGTTCCATGTGTTCTACTGAGTAGTGCAACTGAGTCATGTCCTTGAAAGACAAAGCAGGAATTGGTGTTGCTATAGCCATTTTTTGAAAGCTGAAACTGGTAATTGGACAGGTTTGAGGCCATTTGAGGCCAACATCCCACAGAATTATCTTACTTTCCTGTAGCTCAAGAGATGTGTAAAGTGTGTCATTAGTAACTATGTTCAAATCAGACACAACCTTGTCTTTGTGAAAGATAACCTTTAACAATATATATGAGGCAAAGTTCACGTTACTCTTGAAGTTATATGGTTTACAAGTTAATGTTCTTTATCTAGGAACATCTTAGGGTTTCTAGTATGTGTAGCTTAGCTATGTTTACCTATTGAAAGTAGATATATTTTGATCAGGAAGCAAGTCGTTTTGAAGTACTGAGCAAAGAATAATTGACACAAGAGATAGAATGCTTTTAGTCTAATGTATTGGTGGCTTTTCTTTGTCTACAATTATGTATAAACATACAAGCTGATTTTTCCAATAATATCTTTAAATTAAGAATTATAACCATTTATATTCTTTTTAGTACTAATACTTCTTATAGCTGGAGTTTTGTCATATTTACTGGGTAAACATTATTAATGGTATATCTTAGAGTATCAGATAACCCAATCACATTATTCTCACAAAGAAAGAATATTTTCAGATTTCAACTATATTTCTTCTGGTGCTAAGAAACTTTAACTGAAAACAAAACAAAATTACTTTATATTTTGAAAACAAAATCAAAGTAGGTCAGGAAAACCTTTTTTCTGTCACAGACTTAGTTGACTTATATACCTATTCATCATATGCATATATGTAGCTGCATGTCATCATATATTTTATATACATACTAGGTGAAAGATTAGCTGTGAAGTGAAAGATGTGTTGTCTTTTACAAATAATGAGAAAGTAACTTGCATTTGAATTTTAATAGAAATGATTCTATCTAGCAAAATGTTATGTGGTACAGTAAGATGCCTTCGATTGGAGTTTGTGCTTTATTTGCTTAATGCTTGAGTGTACTTTTTTTCAGGATGAGTCTCAAAAGCTTTTAAATGAGATGGCCAAGCCCTGGGCTAATAATTTCAAGAAATGGTGTATTGCTCCTGGTTTCATAGTGTAATGGTGAATGTTCAAAACATGCTTGCTTTTGGTTATTGGCGCAATCTTTTTCCCTTTGACATTCTATGCTTTCTCTGTGACCTCTTGTTCGGCTGCTCTTCTGGGCCTAGAGGCAGAGCTTTGGCTGGCTGGTCCCCTACCTTCAGATGGCAAAGAATCCTCCTGAAAAGCAGGGAAATTTGCCTCCCCATCCCCTTAACCTCAGGCTGAAACTTCTCAATTCAGGCTAAAATGTGGCTGGTCAGTGAAAACTTAGCTTTCATCTACTTCTAACATTTAAAGAAGGGAGAACATATATGCCTTTGTAATGACTGGATGAAAACTTGGTTTGCCTAAAACTCATTTCTCTTGCTCCTCTAACCTGCTGCCGTTGGAAAGATGCCTTGGGAGTCTTTGGAATGTTGAAGTCTCTTGCAAATGGCCTGGTGTTTGATGGGCAGATTTGAGCGCTAGCAGAATGAACTCAGTGACTATGAAATGGAAAAAAAAAAAAAAACTTTTCCTTTTCTTGCTTTTCTCATGGAGACTTGCCTAAAAACTAGGAGCATTCAAACCCAAGCAAAGTCTGTGGGGCTATGACTTTCCATCGCTCTGCCGGAGAAAGAGGATGAGACCAGCAGAAGCTCCCTTGTACTCGCTTGCCTTGGAAGAGTGCAACCGCATGGCAGTTACATGGCAGTTACTAACATTACTCTTCCTGCCCCTGCCTGCATCCCAGTGGCTCTTGGGACAGTGTTGCCAAGAGACAAGGTAGCTAGGTTGACAGCAGGGCTTGCTGCTTTAATTCACCTTTGCACCATCAGCAAATCAGGGGCCTGTTTTGCTCTAGCATTGGGAGTTCCTCACTCAGTTCATATCAGATTTTGCTCCCCTCTGGATTTTCAAACAGTATCTGTAACCCTGCCATTCCCTCAAGAAGTTGACTTCTTATAACAAGAGTGTAAACTGAGCCTTTTGTGATGTCTCCACCATGATAGAAAAGATCTCAATGACTTTTCACATTTTACCCAGTTTTCAAAGAGCAATGAAAAAAAAAAAACCAGCCCCGTATATATCAGTTTTTCTCCATACTGAAGGATTAATTCATTTCTCAGAGAAAAATCCACTTTGCTCCTGAAAGTCCTGATTTGTATAAGCATGTTCAGGACCTATGGGGACAGCTGCTTATTTATGTTTTATTCTGCCCTTGGTTAAAAATGGAAGCCAATAGTGCTCTGATATTTGGTGGTGGAAACAGGGATTTCCATTGTTTTCTGAAATTGAACCACCTACATGGAGCTCGTTCTGGTCCTGAGGTGACCAAATGCCTCCTACTCTGCTTATAAGCCAGCACTTCATACACAGAGGACTCTCTATGACCAAGGAGCAGTCTGTCTCCAGTGCATGAGTTATGATATCTAGAACTCATTTATGTCGCCTTTGGACAGGATCTTTCAGATCCTATTTCTTTTCTCAATGAAAAATGTAGAGCACCATTGAGAGCCATTTAGGAAGCAGAAGTTTCAGAATCACCTTTTGTCCCAGTATATTTTTACTTAAGGAGACTTAGCTTTTATTTTAATTTATTTTATTTTATTTGTAAAACTCTTCTGGCCTCAAATGGGAAAGTGTAAGCATTACTATCTGTCTCAGAGGGACAGACGACTTCTGAGTCCAGACATCTCTATCCGCCAGTACAGGAGAGTAGTTATGGCTCACCTCTTTCTCCGGCTAAGAGACCTAAGAGGAAAGTTACCCCTAAGAGGAGACAGGAAAGACCAGTTGCTCCTCCAAAGAAAAGAAGAAGAAAGTTACATAGGATGGATCAGTATGCAGCGGAAACACGCCAGGACAAAGTAAGTTTACCTATTGTTCTGAAGCTCTGTGGCGGGCAGGGCCGAGTTGAAAATTCTTCCGGTGCCTTGGTTGGAAAATTTGGCTGGGTAAATTTTAGGAAATCTCCTTGGCCTTGACCCCAGGAGAATCTGGTATTTCTGAGGTTAATGCTAATATGAAGACTTCTTGAACCTTCAGCCTAACAGAGAGGGAGCCTTTTATACCCTTTAAAGTTAGTGGACTCCACACTGATACTGCTGTGTAGGATGGAGTGACTGTTGAGCAGGTTCCTGTTTTTGCTCACATTGAGGCAAAGAATTAGTCACAATGAGTTGTGGTGCTTGTTCTTGAGACATAATGGAAGTGTGTCCTTAAAAATAGCATAGATTAGAACCCCTTTTAAAGTTCACATAGATGCATAATATGTACTTTCTGAGATCAGAAAAGGTCTTACAGTGTGGTCAAGAGAATAGCGGAAAGAAAGAAGCAGAAAACAGTGGGCAGACAGAGTTGCATGTTTTCTCTTAAGATATGAACAGTACTTATTCTCTTCAGGGTGACCAGAGAAACCTTTGCTAACTTTTCCTAAAATTCTGAGATGGTCTCTTATTTATGAGTGTTGAAACTGATCTTAGAAGTCGGTTCTGGATTTTACCTGAGTGATCCTATTCAATAAAGAAAAATAGCTCATTGTCAAGGATCAACATGTATCATGCATTTCTTTTGTTTCCTTTCTAGACAGATTTTAGAGAACAGTGTGGATTTCTCCAAGCAAATACCATTTAGCCTTGTATCTGTTAGTCCCTGCAGATTACACAGCATGTCATTCTAAAACTCTTGCTCGTGATTTGGAAAAATGACTCCCATCATGAAGGAGAAAGTATCTACTCATTTTATTGGTGTAATGATATAAAGAAAGGTCTTAAATCGCCCAAGAAGCTACTAATGAAGATCACATAATGTACCTGGTTAAAAGGACATTCGTCTGCCTTTATCTTAGTTGTCTTGGATGCTGTGTGGTTGCTAACTAAGCTTTGAGAATCTTCTAATGTACTATCAAATGTTTATCAGATGTGAGGCTTCCTAAAATCTTTCCATTACACAATAGAGATGAGATAGGGAAGGGAAAAACTCATGTTCGAGAGTTCCATGGGAGTGAAAGTGAGAGGTGGATCGTGTGTCTTACTCTGGAAATGTTCCTCAGAGAAGGATTGAGTTTTTGTATTTCCTTAGATTGAATAGAATGAACTTGGTGGCTCGGATTTTGCGGGAAGAGTTTTGTAGATTCTTAATGTTACTCAAAATCAACTTGAAAAGAATGAATAGGAGGAATAGTAACTTGTTTCTCAGAACAGTTTCTTCTGTTATTGGTCTCTTGTTCTCAGCAGTCATGGTTAAGCTCTTTGGACCATGGGGCGCATCCTATTTTGTTAACAATGTTCTAATTCATTCCCAGAGGAAGGTTATGAGTTTAACCTCAGAACTGTTGCTGACTCACCTGGCCACTGTCCTGTTGGTTTTTTATTTTTTTTTCATTGTTCAGAGTCAAATCTGGTTTTAACCAGGGGAACAAGGAGTTTAATTCTTCACTTTTCTGTTCGCTTTCAAGTTTCCTGGATTTAAAGGATAACATTTTAGAAAGGTCAATTAAAATGCAAAAAAGAATTTGCCTTATTAATATTTGTAATAGCTTTATACCAAAGAACTTTTGAAAGGAATAGGATGAGGTAAGGGTCTAATTTTCTTGAAAGAATGTAAAATGCTGGACTTGATTTCCACTTTAAAAAATTGGTGGGAAAATCTCTCCAAGACAAAACTCTGCCTCTGGCCTGAAGTTTTCTTTGTAGAATATTCTAAGGACAGAAGATCTATGGCAACTGAAAGGTAAAAAAACATAACCCAATGACTGAATATATAAAATATATGAGGACTAACTTGTTCTATTTTCCAGATGACAAATCCTCTGAGGGAAATTGACAAAACTGTGGGCCAGTTAATGGATGGACTAAAACAGCTCAAACTGCACCGGTGCGTGAATGTCATCTTTGTTGGAGACCACGGTAAGGCTTCGTTTTGTTCTTTGCTATTAGGATGAACAAATGGACATTTCCAAAGTTGTTGCAAAAAAGAGCACAAGCGCTCAGAATCCAAGATTCTATTCTCACCACTTTTCTCTTCTCTGCAAGATAGGGAAAGAAATTAGGCTGTGACATAAAAATATGAGAGAACATGCAGTGACCCTGGGTTTATTCTAATCAAGCATAGGGACATCTGTTTCTGCCCATTTTTGGTAGTATGGGGCTGTCTGCAAAAATCTGTCTCTTATTAAAGTGTCGCAGACAATTTGCTTGCAATATGGATGACTTCCTCTGTGATTTGGACAATCAGGTGACAATTTCCCATCTCTGTGGACCACATCCTCCAGAGGAGCCCACAGAGTCTACGTGGCTAAAAAGAATGAATCTAAATATGTGAAGGAGGCAGAGACATAGGGTTCTTGTCAAAGATGTAGCCTGTAAATCAAATGACTTCCAGGAAGTCACAGAGGGAATTCAAAGTCCACATCACAGTCTGCTGCATAAGGAAGACTATTAATGCAATGAGAAAACAATGTAGCAAGTGACCCTCCTTCCCTCGTTTTCTTCCTTTTTTACTTTATTCTTTCTTTCTTTTTTTTTTAAACCCAGCCTCAAACACTTGATTCTCCTGCTTTAGCCTCCCAATTTCTGGGATTATAGTCCTTCCTACACTACCATGTTTACCTAGGAAATGGTTTTCCTGATCACTTTAAGTAGACAAACTCATGAGCACTTTTATTTATTTACTTTTAGTGATAGAAAGCACATAAGCATCACACGATTAAGAGGTTGGGGAGCCTCAGAGAGTATTTTTTTTATTCTAATCATTTTTTGTGTGTATATATGTTGTGTTTCTGTGTATGTCTGTGTGTATCAGGGTGCATTGTGTGTGCCTATGGAAGTCCAAGGGTGACTTCAGGAATTATAATGGATTGCTTTTACAGCCTCTGTGCTTTGTTCTGGAGTTTTCCAGACTCTACTTTTCAAGATTGGCAGTATAGGCTGCCACTATTTCTGCCTGGCATCTCTTTTCTTTTCTTTTCTTTTCTTTTCTTTTCTTTTCTTTTCTTTTCTTTTCTTTTCTTTTCTTTTCTTTTCTTTTCTTTTCTTTTCTTTTCTTTTCTTTTCTTCCTCTTCCTCTTCCTCTTCTTCTCCTCCTCCTCCTCCTCTCTTCTTCTTCTTCTTCTTCTTCTTCTTCTTCTTCTTCTTCTTCTTCTTCTTCTTCTTCTTCTTCTTCTTCTTCTTCGTATTCTTCTTCATAGTATCTGGGATCTGAACTCAGGACCTTCTGTTTGTGAGGCAGATATTTAACCCCTGAGCCATCTCTCCAGCCCCTCAGAAAATATTTTTATTGCACAAACATGCAGACTGAATTCTAGAGAGTACCTTCTGTATTCTGAAACTATCACACTGAAATAATAACCTTGGAATTGTGAGCTGTTCCCTCTTAATAGAATTTGAAAAATGAAAATTGGTTGACTCATCAGCAGTTCTCCCTAGTCACACCTGCAGAATAGTCCAGAAAAATCTATAAGAAACTGAAAGGAGGAGGGATCTGTGGGCGCCAACATGCTTCCCTTTGGGGACTAAATTTTGCTCTCTGCAAAACTATTCTCTTCTAGTGTAGCTTCATGGAAAGCCTCAGACAGGGTGTGGACTTGGGACTTGGGAGCATGGGATATAGCCGATTCGTCTTATGGTGCCCAGCAGTGTGGCGGCCGTTTGCTCACACACTGAAGGCAGATGTCTGAGAAGTAAATGATCTAATAAGCAAGTCTCATGCCGAAGTACCATAGAGGTCATGAGCACATTCAAACCCATTGCTGAGTGTCTGTCTGGTTTGCAGGATCCATGGCATTTCTTTCTTAAAAGGTAACTGCCTAGAGTTTCAGGCATGACACTTGGGAGCATTTGATGTTGTTTGCGTGATGTGGCCTCTGTAGTCTGTATCCTCTCATCTGAAGAATGAGAACACTCACTCCAGATGTAAAGATGGTCTGCAAGGGGGCGGGAGATGCTGGAGGAACACATCTGCCTGGCGGTCTCTTCAAGAAAGATGTTAGCCATTGTCATGGAGCAGCAATTGCCTAGAGATGTAACTAAAGGAAGATTCCATTCATATTGTTTAGAGATTTTTTTTCCTTCCCTGCAGTAACATTGTACTACAGACAGCAGCTCTTATTATTTTAGTTTCTTTTTTTTTTCTTTTTTTTTTTTCTTTCAGCTCATACAAACTTATTAGGTACACCAGTTTATTTTAGTTTCTTATTGAGTTTCCATGTTAAATGAAACAATACGTAATGATCACATTATGTGGGGATATGTTTTTTTCTCTATCTTCATTCCAATTTATATTAAAAGGAGGGAGTAATACTACTGGAGGAGATTGATCAGAGATCCCAGAAAGTTATAATTTGAATTTTACCAGATCTAGTGAAGACTGTGATAAATTTTTTTAGTGCTATATTTCTCCAAAATCTTGGAGAATCCTTTAAAAAAACCATGTTTTCCCTCATAGAGAATAATTATATACTGGATTGTGCAAAGTAATCGCCCCTGTTTAAGATACTACTAACTCTATGTATTCTGTTTTCCTATACACATATACTAATGATAAAGTTTAACTAATAAATTAAACACAATAAAAAATTGATATGTCACTGGTTAGGGAAATATGCTGTAATAATATCTATGTAAAGATGGTCTCTCTCTGTCTGTTTTAGCTACCATTGGTGTGTGTGTGTGTGTGTGTGTGTGTGTGTGTGTGTGTGTGAATATAATAGGTAAAAGAAATGACTAATGTTTTGGGCAGAATGGGACAGGGTAGTGTGAAATTTCATCATGCTATTCAGAACAGAAATTTAAAACTTATGTATTGTTTGGAAATTTGCAGTAATGTTTTTGGGCTGCTGTTTACCATGGGTCACTAAAACCATGGAGATCAAACCATGGATATGGGGGAGACTCCTGCTATAGTAAATTTTCCTATTTCCTAATTTCAAGCCATCTCAGCTTATCAATTCCAAGATGACCATAAAGACTTCTGCTAGCCGCCAGAATCTAATCTTCAAAGATTTGAATGTTTTCTGCTTTCTTTAGTTTTCAAAATATTGGTCAAGAAATTTTGCTTGCTGGAAGGCAGGAAAATGGTTGGTTAAAAGAAAGTTTCTACCTAGACTTTTTCTGTGCTGTAGTTGATAGCTTTGGGTTCTGACTAATTACATTGTTTACAACTTATTTTGAGAATTATTTTGTTTTTCAGTTTGGGTGGTCATTGGAACTGACTTTTTTTCTCCCTCATCTCTAGTATTGTTTTGTGAGTTACATCTAGGGCCACCAGTGGAGACAGAGCAAGGACTGGTGATTACATTCTCAAGACAGGA
Organism: Typhlomys cinereus; assembly: GCA_023101885.1. Lineage (NCBI taxonomy): Eukaryota > Metazoa > Chordata > Mammalia > Rodentia > Platacanthomyidae > Typhlomys > Typhlomys cinereus. Next base: position 5,307,556 of record JALPQD010000052.1, read on the forward strand.
GTTATATTAGAGAGTAAGAGCAGGCAGCAGAAAGAGAACTTTATGGCCTGATTTTAATTTATGCTACTATCATCCTGCCATAAGTGGGAAGAGTTTGAAGTAATATTGGATAGTTTGGAAGAGTAATGCTTTTTCATAATCCAATAAAAGTCCATATTTTTAAAACATTGTTACTTCCTTTGTCTTACTATTCATGCTCCAAAATTTCCATTGATGATTGAGAGGATGCATTCTTATCCTGCTGGTGTGAGGTGGCTCTGTTGACTGGAAGTTTAGAGAAGCTTATATAGATGCATCCAAGATCTAATGTCAAGTGTGAAAGTTCTTCCTGCTATGTTGCTAAAAATCAATGTAAGAGGTACTTGGATTCCTTGTTCAGTGATGGTATGACTATTTTAGGATCATAATTTTGATGTTGCCTGAAGATATTTGGATTTTTTCTTCTCCTCTCCCTCACAGGGATGGAAGATGTGACTTGTGACAGAACTGAGTTCTTGAGCAACTACCTGACCAATGTGGACGATATTACTTTAGTGCCTGGAACTCTGGGAAGAATTCGATCAAAATTTAGCAATAATCTTAAATGTAAGTTGATTCTGAGAGTATTAAATGGTTAAAGTAATAACCAAGTCGAGTAAGTGAGGCCTTGTTCTCCAAAGCTATATCACCTGGGAGGGGGGAATCCTTGTTCTCTAAGCCTTGGTTTTCTGATCTGAAAAGCAGAGGTGATGAAAGACTGATTCTCTCATGGGGCTTCATGGACACTAACCTATGGGTATTGTTGCCAGTGGTCCTCGCATAGAGTAGCACATAATGAATGTTTGATTTGTTTTGGTCGCACAGGAATTGCATTTCATTTGAGGCTGTTTACAGCCATAAACTTCTGTTTACAAGGGAAGAATTTTTCATCCTCAAGGTCAGACTTGTCCTTTTGCTGAAACTGGAGTCCCACAGAACCACACTTGTACCCTGAAAGCTTCCAACCACATTTTGGAAGGGGCTCTTGTCCTTTGTCAAAGTGCTTGACTGAAACCTTGAGGGGAAATACTAAGTCCCGAGAGACTAAGTCCTGAATGTGAGGGGGAAAAAACTTGGTAAAATTTTGTTTCTTATTTTTACACATTCAAGTTCTATGTCACTGACATGGACTATTCGTTTTTGCACTAGGACTTTGAGGTGGCACCATTTGGGTTTGAAAAGTACACAGTTTTATTTAATACTTAATTATGTTTTCATTGTACGTGGTATTGTGTTACATAAGGACATTTTCATTCAAGCATGTATCATACATATAACTTTACTTGAAATGTGTTGTATAGTTTTAAAAATATATTCTTTACAGCTTTGGGAATAAGAAGTTATTGACACCAGGCTCAAAGCTTTGGAAAAATAAAGTTTTCCCCAAATTACGTTTCTGAATCATCACAAATGGGACGTGTTCCAAGGTCAGCTCCAGGCAACGTTGTGAAATGCACCAAATGTTGGTGTTTCTTCTTTTTTGTCCATGTCCTTTACTGTCCTTTGTCTCCCTACAACTTAGCTCTGTTTGGGCTAGATGAGACATGGCCAAAGAGCAGAAGGGAATCTTCATAGGGAGTGCCTCCTGATTGTAGTATCATTTGTCTGCTAAGGTTTACATGACTTGCTTAGTTATTCATTTCTTTATATTTATTTCATAAATAAATTTATTTCATAAGGTGTTTCTGACATTAGCAAATGCAACGGGGAGGTTATTAATTTAGGAGAAAGAGAGCATCATGGGGGTGTGTGAAATAATAACCACTAATAATGAGATGTTTTTTAACATCAGCTTTCCTTTGGGGAGGGACATGGTATGATATAAACAAGCACAAACGGCGTCTCTATATTGGTACTCAAATCCAAGCTTGGCAAGTTTCTTGCTGAGATAAGCTGCTTCAACATATTGTGCCTCAGTTTCCTCATCTGCAAAATCAGAACTGTGGAGAAGATGAAATGAGAAATTCCATAAATGTACTTCAGATTGGTGTGGTCACAGCTGTAACGACAGGGATGTCTCGCTTTTGTATTTGTTTCAATGAATGTAGACAGTCTTATTTCATGCTGCCAATAGCCCTGAGTGATGGGTATCACAGTCCTCTTTACAGACAGTGAAGGTTAAAGGCCAGAGAGAGGGTTGAAGGAGTTGGTTGAGGTGACATTAAATGGCACAAGATTGGAACTCAGATTTGCTGATTCGCAATCACCATCCTATTCATCATTCAGAGTGGACCCAGTAGCATGAAATAATTTCAGAAACGAAGGACTGGTGTCTCAGACATTGGTGTGTTTGCTATTTCCTAGTTATTCACTGGATCTATCTAAAGATAAGACTATTGATTTCATTATCAAAGAACATGGTTTGGACCTTTTAAAGATGACAGTTTGTGAGATCAAAGAGTAAGAGATTCAAAGCATGGCTTGCTCAGTGGGATAAATTACTGTGCCTCCATGTGCAAGCTCCCTCACCTACAGCTGCTTAATTCAGAGAGGATTCTAATAGCCTTTGCTGTGGATAACCAAAAAGAAAAGAACACGCCTCCACAGTGCGTAAAGGGAGATAGGCGCATGGTGCAGATTCAGTTTAGTTCTCACCACTATTATTTTTTTCATTAAGTGAAGCTGGGAAAAGTTAACTTCAACTTAAGAAAAATGAAATTCTTGATAATCTAGTTTTGAATTTTGGAGCATTAGGATTGGGATACTAAAGGTAGTGTGTAGCATGTGTGCACTCCGAGGCACTATGTGTGTTTCATAAATATGAACACATGTTTATTAGTGTTGACGAATAGATGTTTACTGAGTATTTGTCACTTTCTAAGCCCAGGGTATTACACCAACGAAACTTGTCCCCAGGCTACACTGGGGTGGTTGTATCTCTTTCAAAGGCTACTTTCCTTTTCTGTTGATTCTATAATGACATACTGAAGCCAATTTTTTTGGAAAGCAAAACAAAATCCAAACAACCTACAATCTCTTTCTCCTCATGGTCCCCCCAAAGGGGCACCTTGAGACAATCTAATCCTGTTTACACACAGCCATCATTTGCATAGTTTGGTTTGAAGCTAGTTCTGAGCATAGACTAAAATAACCTTTGTTGTTTGGCAGTGAAAAAACAGGCACTGCAGGCATGTGTATGGATGGCAGAAAAGGGGAAGTCACCTGTATAATTAACTTTTTGATATTAACACACACACACACACACACACACACACACACACACACACACACATACACACACAACTCACCTTGCAAATAGAACTGGGTGCACTAAAAGACTCATCTTAAAAGTGGATGGGGACTTATTTCAAAGATCTGCAGGTAACCAGGAAGTTATTGGGGGAAAAGGCCCCAAAAGACCAGTTTAGTTGCTGACATTAAATCACAAAGGAACTCTGGCCATGTTCCCTTTATAGAAAGCCTTTAGGAAAACTTTGAAACAAGTTACCTAGGAATATCCTGTGTGTGTGTGTGTGTGTGTGTGTGTGTGAATTCCCTTCCAGAAGAGGCACCCTGGATTTAGAAAGGTGGTTTGCTGTAGCATTTGTTTCACTTAATTAGTTGTCTCTCGCTGAAATAATACATACCCATAGAGTATGCTCAAAACAAAACGTTAAAATGATATTCCTTCTGCCAGTGAGTAGAGGGTAGGAGAAATGAGTTTCTTGGTGTAAAAATGACTTCACTCAGTGCTTCATGTTCATGTGTTTTGAAATCTTTCTCTCTCTCTCTTTCTGCACAGATGACCCTAAAGTCATTATTGCTAATCTCACGGTAAGTGTTGCAAGTCATAGGCGTCTTTTCTCAGAGTAGTTTCCATACGCCCACCTCCCCATATTTGCCGTTGCTGTGGGGTGGGGGGAACATTTTTGAATCATCCTGCATATTTGTTCCTCCTAAGAGCTTTCAAAACTCCTGGCCTATGATCAACTGCAGACTCCCCAGGGGTCTTGGCACTGATACACACTGAGACTAATTTGTTCCTTCCATTAAAGTGTAAAGTATTTGTTCGTGATTAATCAAATTTTTACTTTCTCTGAAGCAGAGCCACTCACCACTTTCTTCCATGTTTCTCTGATCCAGAATAGAGACTTCAAAGCACTTGAGTATCACATGAGATAGCACAGCACGTGTCTACCCCTCCCTTTCACTCCACCTTCCGTCCCTTGCCATGAAGTAGTTAGGAAAGATCTTGGAGGCGTAAACAGCTTTTAGAATTTAGAGTGAGGAATGTACCTTATCTTTTCCAATGGACCGACACTGCAATTCCATAGCTGCCCAGCTCCCTTGAAGCCTCTTTGTTTCTAATGTGCAGTATTTAATGGGGAGCAGCATATTCTAGTTATTCATCAACCACCCTTTTGGTGGACTTGACATTACCTTTAACTTTCAAGGAATAAAGTATCTAGTACTTTTTTCTTTTCTAGAAAGCATTCCACCAAAGTCCAGTTTGCATTTATGTTTCAGTGCAAAAAACCAGATCAGCACTTTAAGCCTTACATGAAGCAACACCTTCCCAAACGTTTGCACTATGCCAACAACCGAAGAATTGAGGATATCCATTTATTGGTGGACCGCCGGTGGCATGTTGCAAGGTAACTTGGGGATCAGCTGTCTCTGTCCTTAGAACCACCTCTTGGATAATTTAAGGTCTTTGGTCGTCATTAAAAGAAATCTTGGCTGGAGTGCTGGGAAGGTTCCTCAGAGGTTAAAGCACTTGCCACTTAAGTAAAATGACGAGAGTTGGGATCCCCTGATCCCGCATAAAATGTTAGGTAGGTGTGGTGGCTTGTCTGTAATATCTGCCTTAGAAGGTAGAGACTGGGAATCCCAGAGCAAGCTGGCTAGCCAGAAGATCCAACATTCAAAAGATTGTGATGGAAGAGTGATTAAGGATAATTCCTGATATCAGACTTGAGCATCCACACATCTGCGTGTGCACTTATACACACAAGTGTGCCCATGCACTTAGAAACATGCATATACACATGTATACCTACCAAGCAATTAAGTTTATACTTAATTACAACATTTGTTTACTAGATTAGATAAGCATGAATACATTTCTAGCTTCTGGAGCTTTTTTTTTTTAAAGTTTCTATGTAGGGGTTCCATTTTTAAAAGGAATTTTACACTCAATTTTTGTCATTTGAACAAGTCAGAGGTATAAATGGGACTCAGCACTCAAGCACTGGGCTGATGTGGTCTTGGTTGACATGATATAGCAATGTCCATAGGAGTTTTCAGAAAACAAACGTTTCTCAAAACCTCTGTAACTGTGAACATAGTTCTGCCCGTCAAAAAAATGTCTGATGTTTGCTGTTCTTGAACTAGAAAAGATTTTTCCACATTAGAAAGACTGTGCTTTGCTTTGGACCCTGTTGTAGAGCATATCTGGACATTGTAGTCACTTTCAAAGAGTAATCACCAAAGATTTATTGATCATCATAGGGACCTGAAACAGGTCTTTTCCCAACTTACTCTTGCTTCAAATCTTTCTATAACAAAAGCATGGTGAAGTTACTGATAGCAATAATTGAATATTCTAATTAGGTGATAGTTTACAAGTATGAGAAACTAATGAGAAATGGTCTTTTGGGAACTTTATCACCATGGAACCCTTAAGGCAACATATAAATATCCTACTGTAATTATAAAGGGATTAGAGTTTAGGATTACAAAAAGACATCTATGAAGGTCAAGAATTATTAGAAGAACCATGTAAGGGAGACAGAAAAATTGAAAAAAAAAAAGCAGACAGGCCAGAGGGAGCCCTAGGATCTATGAAGGTGGACAGTCGGGAGAGTGGGAGGGATTGAAGAAGGAAGGAAGGGGGATGGATGGAAGGGGAGATGGAGGGAAACGGGGATGAATACTCAATATGCTTGTAAAACTAGAAAAATAAATTAAAAAATAATGCTGACTGCGTCTTGGAATTGAGCCTGGTAAGGGTAAAGAGAAGCACGCAGACACGGTCCTGTCGTCAAGAATCTTCATTCTTGGGGCTAGTGTCATGCACAGCAGGGACAGCAGTGCTCAGTCCAAGTGGGAAAGCTGAGGAGGGCCTGTGACTTCTTTTCAAAGCTTCTCATTTATCTTGGGGTGATTGTGGAAACCCTAACACTTGGAGAAATGGACGAAATGAGCAGAGCACCTTGTCCCTTACCATCACAATAACAATGGTGTGCTTTTCATCTGTGCGACTTTTGAGAAGGAACTGTGGCTGATCATAAAATTGTTTCACTATAGGAAACCCTTGGACGTTTATAAGAAACCATCAGGCAAATGCTTTTTCCAGGGGGACCACGGCTTTGATAACAAGGTCAACAGTATGCAGGTAGGATCACAGAAGTAAATAGGAACTGCATTTCCATAGTTCTCTGGAGATAGGGCATTGGGGGGTGAGGTAAGTGAAATTTCAGGGTATTCAGATATAGAGGAAGGGCTGCTTCTTGGTATTGAGACTGGTTAACTTTCCCCCCCTTCTTCTTTTTTTTGGAAGACGGTTTTTGTAGGTTATGGCCCAACATTTAAATACAGGACTAAAGTGCCTCCATTTGAAAACATTGAACTTTACAATGTTATGTGTGGTAAGTTACTTATCTTCTGTTAATATGTGAATGTTCTCACTGCCAGAGAATGAAGTGTCTATTTCCCAAGACCTTCTTCTCTTCCTGAAAAAAAAAGTTGCTGTGACTTGCCCATGGGTTCAAGGACAGAATACCACCCCTTCTAAGGCTTCTTTGTGTCCCTTCAACAGCTGACTAATGGGGAGTTTTCATAGTGTTGCTGTTGGCAGCCTTTGGCCGATCCAGCATAGCATTACAGTTTGACACCGTTGGTCAGAGACCCGATGAAGCAAGAGTCCCACGCAGATCTTTCTCCCGCCCCCTCTCTCTCACGTTGCAGCCCAGCACAAAAAAAACTTTGCCAGCTTGTATCGCAGCCAACAATTTATGTGCTCCTAATTATTTTTCTTCCTTGAGCTTCTCATTGCTGAATGAGGACAACTTTTCCTATTTAGTAAGGGAGTGCCGGTCTGGTGGTCAGAGTGGGAGCCTGCAAGTCGGGTCTCCTGGTTCCTTGTCCTGGCTTGGCTGCTAGCTGTCTACTATCCTGCCTCTCAGCCTAGGCAAATCACTGTGTGCCCACTTGGCAAGTAGGCAACTTACTGTGAAGTCAGCGGCCCGTCAAGGAACATGGCCAAAGCCTTTTCTTGTCCCCACACTTCTGTGGAGTGCATTAGAGGGCAAGCTGTGGGTATTTATTGACTGTAAGTCTTATTTCAAAATTTTTAAAAGTCCAGGAGAAGTGCAGGAAAGCAATGATACCAAGACAGCTAGTCCCTGAGTTATAACTGTCACACACAGGTAATGACTAAATAAGCTCTGTTCCCCCATGCGGTGTTTGGGGAATGTCTCCTGGTATTCACAGTCAAGCAATGAGCATGGCTCATTCAGGAGGTGGTGGCCGAGACATTGTGAGTTCAGAATGGTGGAGAAGTTATGAAAGGAGTGTCTGATGCATGATTTGGTTGTCCCCCCAATGGTGATGTGAATTCAAGACTTTATAAACCCTTGGAGGTTGAAAAGTTTTGATCGTTACCACATTTCATAAAAAATTAACAATCTCTTGCATCCATTTCCTTTTCCTTATATGCAACAGATCTCCTAGGATTGAAGCCAGCCCCTAATAATGGAACCCATGGAAGTTTGAATCACCTATTGCGTACAAATACCTTTAGGCCCATTATGCCTGAGGAGGTCACCAGACCCAATTACCCAGGGATTATGTACCTTCAGTCTGATTTTGACCTGGGCTGCACCTGTGATGATAAGGCAGAGCCAAAGGTAGAAATAATCCTTATGTTTGCCATGGAGAAGTACATTGGGTGTATCACAATATTATCCAGTAGAACTTTCTGTGATAATGAGAATGATTTCTGTCTTTGCTGTCCAAAGTAGAACCAATGGCTGGTCTGACTTAGGAGCTGACATTTTAACTTTAGCCTTTCAAATTTAAGTTTTATAGGGTATAATGTAGGCAGTGGCTACTAACTATATTGGGCAAAAATGCTATTTTTGTGGATTCACAATTCTAACCAAAAGTTCTTTCCTTTGTGCAATCCTCTTTTGGATCCTGTATGGATCCTGTATTTCTCATGGTCCTGCCAAATGGTTTTGAAAGACACTTTATGTTGAAAGGGACTGTTTCAATGAATTGTTTAATGAGAGAACAGTTTATAATGATTGGTCTAGATAGAGGGAAACAGTAAGGAATAATAACATACTCTAGCCTTAATAAATTACTTTCCGAAACCTAAAAGGTGAAAGTAGAGAGAATATTACTAGGAAAGAGAAGTGGACAGAGAGAGAGAGGAAGAGAGACAGACAGAAGGAAATGTCAATGTTCTGTGGTCAGTACACAGTGATGGGTAGAATCACTAAGCAATGACTGCAGAGTTGCTGAGTTGTCAGTTTCCAGAATTGCTGTGTCATTGCTTTTGACTTTGAAAGATACAATTTCATACATTAGTTTAGAAAATAATTTTCATATGCCCAGGGATTAATTTAAAATCTTGAGATACTAATTAATTTACATGTCTGTTCTCAGACAATCATTATTATTAACCTGGGAAGGTACCATGATTATTCATAGTTTTAAGGGGAGGAAATTTAGCAGAATGACAAATAGAGAAAAAGGTTCTGGGCAGAGAATATTTCTGATTTATTTTCTTCTTTCCTTTTCTGGTTTTCACACATGAAGAACAAATTGGATGAACTCAATAAGCGCCTTCATACCAAAGGATCTACAGAAGGTAAGAGTCATTTAAAAACTCAATTCCATCAAGTTTTGGTTATCTGGTTTTTAAAAACCTAACACTCCCTATTTATTCCATAGAGAAAGCACAATATCTTAAATTTTATATTTGAATTTCAAAGTGTTACTTATATCATCTGGCAGAAGGTATTGCTTAATTCTGTGACTATAAGTAGTCGACGATGTAATGGAAAAAGATTATTAACTTTTTCATTTTACTCGATAGCATTCTAGTGCTATGAAAAAGAGAAAATCCACTGGATATCTGATGGGTCACATGGTAAATCACTAATGGGAGCAATAAGTGTCAGCAGCTGTTCCTTTTACTAAAGGCGAGTCACTTGAACAATCAGTGTGTATGTTAGATGAGAGAGATACTCAGAAGAAATCAGAACTCCTTCTCACATAGGATTGTCTGAGCCCTAGTTCATTCTCTTTGTAGTTCATAAGCAGGTGTTAGTAGACTTTGGAAATCTGTGACAGGGCAAAAGCAAAACACAAAACAAACATGACCACCCAAGAATCTCAGTAATTTGTACCAAGAAAGAAAAAAAAAGAGACATGGCTGGCTCACACTTCAGTATGCTGACTCCAAAGGCTATGTTGAGTTGTGCCATACTTATTTTAGACTCCAGCCTGAAAGAGTAGCCACTCTGGTGAACATGGCCAGGCTCACAGAGGAACACAGAATTAATATACCATAAATCAACACTGCTGCTTTGGTGAACTGATAACATCACTCCCATTCACATATTACTGCTAGTCAAAGTCAACTTCAAGATAACAGTGGGTTTCTCTTCCATTGGGACTCTATTCTACAAGTCACATGGCAGTGGGTCACGGTAATAATAATGAAGAACAGTAGTCAAAATGTTCTATGCATCTTTCTTTCTGAGTTTGAAATTACAGAAAATTAGAAGAAAACAGGAGATATGGGAGTGGTTGCTACAGCTTACAGCAGTAGACAGAACAGCTTGTTTCAACAGCAAAGGGATGTATTAAAGAGGTAGAAAGAACTAGAATATGATAGCCCCACATTGGGCAGTAAAAATACACACAGTCAAATTTTCCCAAGGCCTTCATTTGAGCCTTTAGCTTCCATATGGTCCTGTTTATCACATGTGTGCCTTCCAATCTGATTGAGCCGGATAGAAGAAAGCAGCAGCAAATTTTACTTACTGGACTTGTTTTCTCTTTTTATGAAAGATCTCTATCATCCTCTTCCTTCCTTTTCTGCACCACTATCCTCCCCTTTCTCCCTTTGATCACAGAACACACAGATTCTTGCACGTGTAATTGGATAACCTAGTTTTTCTGACAGGACTTTGTTGGTGGAAATTATACATGTCCTCCAGAAATCTACAAAGGGCTTACAATGTTTGATACCTAATCACTAGTAGGCTGCAGTGCCATTATTTCCAAATAGTCACCAAAGCAAAGAAATAGCACCTAAGGGTTTCCTCTTCTTAAAACCATCGATGAAATTTGTTTGATTTATGATAATTTTCAATGGTTCCCATGCTTTTGCTGATTCGAGGTCTAGCTGTTTCTGGTTCTAACACAATTCTACATATTCTACATAAAAAAAAAAACTACACTTCATTTGTGGGTGACATCATGCTCATGTGACAATAAGTCCTACCCCTAAGTATGAACAATAGCAGCCTGAGGCCTCCAAGCATGGAAACAAGAGGCATTGTCTTGGTGAATCTGTGGCTCTCTTGGGTAGAAGGAGCTGCAGTCAATGATGTCACCTCAGCATTTGCTCAGAGTTGAACATAAGGGACATCACTGAAGGGACTTTTTATTCCACAGAGATGTAAATTTGTGTGTTTCTGTGGAAGGCATCCTTACATATTAATTTTATGTTTGTTGGGTCTTTAGCAGAGACTGACTCTGGTTTCTTTGGTAGCCTTTAATCCATGGTTTCAAAATGACATAAAACAGTTGACAGAAATCACGGTAGCCCCAACAGTTTTTTTTTTTTTATTTCCACTCATACAAACTTAACAGGTACACCGGTTCCCCCCCTCCCTCCAGCCCCCTATCCCCCTATGCTCCCCTCCCCTCCCCCTTCTCTCCCTATCCCCCAGTGCCTCCCCCTCCCATTCCCGGAGCATCCTTTAATGTGCATGCCAAACTCTCCTCTGGGTTCTCCTCTCCCATAAGGTGCAAGGACCCACTGCCATTTCCCAGAACCCTTTCCTGTGTTCCCCTTAAGCATAGGAACACTACTATGGCTGTCAATCCCTTGCCTCCCAGGATCTTAGTGCCTTTAGCAAATGCTAGACTTTGTGAGGTCAGTAGTGTGTTGGACATTGTGCGGGGCATGTAAAGTCCAGTTATGATTGCTTCGGCCCTAACTTGTGTGGAGTATCTTGCATATCATTGCTCCTCCCATCCTTGTGCTCTTACAATCTTACCGCCCCCTCTTCCGCAAATTTCCCTGAGCTTCAGGATGGGGAGAGATTAGGCTGGCCTAGTTCCAGGTGATTGATATAGAGTCTCTGATGTTCTGGATTATGGTTTGTTGATTTTTTTTTTTCAGTTTTGCTGCTCCTGCAATGCCCTTGGCTCCACCCTGATGGGTATTGTATGTCACCCCCTGGCCAGAGATAAAAACCTGTTAAATTAGAGTCTTGTTATAAGAGTATATTCAAAGGTAGATGTAATAAAAGTAGGAAACTGCGGTGAGGGAGGGGTCAATCACCCATCTGCGAAATGGTTACTTTCTATCTGCCAGACTATACGCCCTCCCCTTCTGGTAAGATCATACCCCATCAGTTGTAAATGATCAGGAAGGAAAGTCTGTGAACTTAACCAGGTGTCTCATTACTTACTTGCAGTCCTTGATGGAGGCCTATTTTCTCTGCTGTAACATGGTCCCCTCTCTCCCTGTTTCTGGTGTGGCCCTCCTTCCCCTTCCCTCCTGTTTATATTCTTTGCAATTACTGTAGGTATTACAGAGATTTATCTTTGAGTGTCTCTAAGTGGGTTTTGTACTAGGAGCCACCTATTAGGGATACTGTCTGGGATACTTCACTCAATATAATTGTTTCTAATTCCATCCATTTCCCGGCAAATTCCATTAATTCATCATTTTTGATGGCTGAGTAGTACTCCATTGTATAGATCTACCACCCAACAGTTATTTTTTGTGTTACATTATAGTAAGACATACTTTCCACTGAAAGAATCAGTGTACTTTTTCTTTACTCCTTAGTCCTTTCTCTAGTTATATTGCTATAGAGTGCTTTGCATTTCATATTTATCCTTGTATAAAAAGTAGTTAGAAATCATTTCACACATATATCTATCTGGCTCTTTACACACAGGAGAAGTTAGTTTGAAAAGAAAAACATGGCTTAAACACTAGTAATTTTTACTAATGTATAGAAAGGTCATGAAATATTTGTCATTTTTGTGTTTCTCTTCAGAGACATTAACTCTGATCGATCTCAGCATGTGTGTGAAGAATACTTAGAAAATAATCAGTATATACTATGATTGCTTATAAGAGGGCTGAAGAGATGATTCAGGAATTAAGACTCTGTCTCAAAAGCAGAAGGACCTGAGTTTGGATCCTGGATCTCCCTTCCCCCAACACAAAATGCTAGATAGAAATGGGGTGGCCTACAGTTCCGGCTCTGTAAGGTGGAGCTTGGGAAACCTCAGAGCAAAGCAAAAAGGAGTAGAAGAAATCCAGGATGACTCCTGAAGTCACCATTGGTCCTCCACAGAACATACTGTGCTTTCTGATTCACTCAGACACACACACACACACACACACACACACACACACACACACACACACACACACACACCAACAACAACAACAACAACAACAACAACAAAAACTTATTTAAAAAGATATTGATGAGAGACATTAAACTGTAAAATTCTTTACTCACAGTATTCTTTGCTAATATCAAAGGAGAGTCTCATCTTTTTGCTAAACCACACCTCTAACTACAGCTGCTTTGGGCCAAGACTAAAACTAAATTTAGTCTTTTAATACCTTTAGCTTGCCATCATTATAACATTTCTAGGGAGATACAAGTCATAGGCATTTAAATTACAGAGCTATAAAGAATTGAGCTGAGATAGGTTGTCATTTCTGTTTGACACATGTAAGCCTGTATGGTTTCCTCTGAAAAAGCTCCTTACAGACTGCATTAGTAGATTATGTTGGGATCAAAATTCAGGGCACTTTAGTGTGAAGTTATTTCTAAAATGTTAGGTGCTTTGACACAAACCCACTAATATTACCTCAGCAAGCATTACTTGAGCAGAGGTCATACCCAGGGGTAATTGCAGCAATATTCTGAGGGAGTACATCCTACGAGAACAACTCTACAAACAATACCCAACTGCAAATTCCCTACAAGGCCAAGGAGAAGGATCACAAGTAGAAAGTTGTTGTTATGTTCCTCAGATGTCCTGGATAAAATTCCTTCATCAGTGAAATGGAGGTCATTCTGTTCAATTCAGTCTATCTCTTGGGATTGTCTTAGGCAGATCACATGTAGAAGCCCAGCTCTTTCTTTAAATGCATTTGGCAATTAATGATTTACCAAGTGGAGATATGATTGGTGTTGTTGGAGATGGAGGTTATAGTGCTGAATAACACAGATAAAATGTTCTCAGGAAGGGACTGTTGTGTTGCATGACTGACAAGCAGATGAATCAGTGTGAGGTTTTGATAGTCGAGATGGAAAGCGCAGGCCATAAAGAGAGGCGTTGACTCAGTTCTCAGGGAGGCCGCCATGTCAATGACTGGTAACAGGCACTTGTAAGGCCAAGAAGCAGGGAAAGGAAAGAGAGTGTGTAGAGACTTTGTGGTAAAATTTAAGCGCATGTTATTGTGGGAGGGAATGTTTAAGAAAACAAAAAGGAATAAGGATTTTCATGTGGCTACAAGTCAATATGTGGGAATATGAATCAGGAAGCCAAGGAGGGAAAAGAAACACAAACTCAAGCCGGCATGACCAAACTTTGGAAGACAAAAAGAGTAAGTTCTGGGGAAGTCCACACCACTTAAAATGATTTGTCACACAATATTTTGCCAAATGTGGTATCTGGAGGAGAACTCTGGCGTAGACCAAATGCCAGAGACACTACTGTAAACAGGGAACTCGGGTGTGGAAGGAACACTGACTGTCTGGAAATCTGTGGAGTAGGAACTTGGTCCAGGAAGACACGGACTAATCATGAGGGCCTGAGCTCAGGTCTCCAGTACTTACATAAAAAACTGGGTATGAGAACAGACATCTGTGACCCCCAGCTCTGTGGAAGGAAGAGGTAGGAGAAGGGAGAAAGGCAGAACCCTGAAGCCCACCCATTAGTCTGGCCAGTAGGTGAATTTCAGGTTCAGCAAGAGATCCTGTCTGGTGATAAGATGGGGAGTGATTGAGGAAGACAACCTTTGGAGTCCACATGTACACACATGTACTTTCACACACAAGAACATATGTGCATAGCATACACGTGTGTGCACAGACTTGAGATTACAGGAGAGGGAATGACTAATGCATGCTGAGGTTCTATTGAGCAGAAGATATGTTTAGAGTTCTGTAGCATAGAAGGGTAACTAATTGGTGAAAGTTAATTATGTATTTCAACACATCTAGGAAAGAAATACATATTTGAACTGATTGTAGTAAAACTTAGTGTTGATCTGTTCATTGTACACTGTATGCAGGAACTAGAACATCATATTGAATCACACAAGTATATATATATGATATATATATCATTGTACACTGTATGTAGGAACATCACACAAGTATATATATATTTAATATTAAAACATTTAAAACTATTCTACAAAGTAAATATTTAAAAAGTGTAAAAACTATATTTGCCTTAAAAGTTACTAGGGGAGAGAAATCACAAGAATATGTTACAAAAGCAGAGATTTATGGGCTGGTCTTGAGATAGAAGTCTTCATTTATGTGGAGATTTGAGATTCAAAGTGCATTTTATAGTTTGAGTAGGAGATTTTTGTTAAGCAGAAATACAATGTGTGGTCAACCCAAGATGTCAAAGGTGAGTTGAGTTAGCCGATAGCCTGTGTCTGAACTTGTGATTCTTTGATACAGTGAAAAATTAAAGTCCAAAGTTTGATTTGGAATATTAAATTTTTTTATTGCAAACATTATTTTCTCTTCTTTCTTGCATGAACTGTTAGACTTTAGGATGAACCAGGTAGACTTTTGAATTATCAGCTATAGATTTGGAATTTTTAAGAGCTTGTAGAAGTCACCATACATATATACATACATATATATAAAGCTGAAATATTAAATATTGAAAAGAAAGTAAATCATATGATGATATATCTGTGCTCCACCTATGTTCCAAAAAAATGTATCAATAGCTTGGAAATTCTGAAGCCTGAATTTTAGAGTAACGAAAAATAGAGTATTGACACTTTTTACATACTTACTTTTTAAAATAGTTTTAAATGTTTTAATATTATATATATACTTGTGTGTCCTAGTATGATGCTCTAGTTCCTCCATACAATGTGCAGTGATCTGATTGTGTGCAGAGTGAAGAGTGAGGAGAGATGGAAAAGCTTCATTGGGGAGATGTCAGGACACCTTGTCGATCTTGTATCGCTCTCCTTTTCTCCTCATGTCTCATCCATATTATTTGTCAGCATTTTTGAGTGTGAAAAGGGGCACTGAAAAGCTATGCCAGAGTAACAGGTATATTGGGATGTAGGTCACCCTGATTTGACCTCATAGCAGTAGGTATAAACTGGGGTGGAGGTCATCCAGATTGGACCTCGTAAGTGACTGGCCACTCTGGCTTGGCTTCATATGCTGTATAAAGGGCTTTGTTCAATCCGTCTCACACCCACTTGCATTACCATCACATAGTGCATACCATTTGCATGTTGGTTGTTGATGCTGGGCTTTATCATTCCCATTGAACTGTGAGCCCTTTGAGGGTAAGAGCTCTATGCCACCATTGTTCAATATCTACCTTCTACAGCCCAAACCTGGCATTAAGAAGACTCTTAGTCAGTGTTTAAAGAAGGACTATGGAAGGAACTAAGCAACAGAACAATGACTCAATTGGCAAAGTGCATGCTGTGTGATGAAACTCGATAGCTAGGGATAGGAGGGTGCGGGGGAGGGGGAATGACTAGCAAGTATAGCCAAATTGGTGTTCTTCAAGTTCAGTGAGAGACCTTTCCTCCAAAATAAGATAGAGTGTGATAGAAGACACCTAATACCCACCTCTGGCATCCGTGCATGTGCACATGCATGGTACTTTTATGCACATGTGCCACATGAGTACCTGCGATAAAAGAGAATGTGACTTCTCTGTAGGTGGCAGGAATGATGAGGAAGACTACAGAAGTTATCCCTGGCAGAGAGGGAAAAACCATTCACATGCATCATGTAGAATTGCTATTTCATATGTTGGGGGCTGTAAAGGAACCCACCTTGTGGGAAGGGAGAGTCGTATTGTGCCACACAATGAAGAGATTTGGAGGAAGGAAGAGTCAGACTTGTACAGTATAGGTCATGCAAACTATTGTTTGGTGGCTGCTCTGAGGAAGGGTGTCACGTGTTGAGAGAATGCTGCTATTTTGCTGTCTTCTTGATGGAATGGATAAGGCTTCAGTTTGGAGGCATGTGCTTGGTCAACATGCACACTGACCTGGTGGAAAGAGAATAGCTTCTCAAAGACTTCTGATATTTCTGCTTCCAGCAGAAGCCAGGAAATTCAGAAGCGACAGCAGTGAGGACAATGAAAACGTTAATGGAAATTTCAAACCTAGAAAAGGTTTGATTGGAGTTAGGAAAGTCGGGGCTGGCTTATGGCTCCCAAGTACCACTGCTGAGATCTGTTGGCTTTGAATTTGTTTATTAGATTTCATTTAGTTAATATTGGCATGTTATGTTTGAATTTTTAGGGGCTTGGCCCCAGATTTGGCAGCTTAAACAAGGCTTCCATGTTAACAGCAATGCTCAGGAAGCCTCACTACCCAGAACTTGCGTGTGTTGTAATAGCATGAGCCACTCTGCTTCAAATCAGCAGTTCTACATGGGCGGGATTGTATGAAGAGTTTTCTCCATTACTTGCAGAAAATGGTAACATTTTAATTAAAGCAACATGTATACATAATTTAATAAGTGCTTGCCAGAACTGATGTTTTTTCTCTAATAAAAGTGATAGTAAAAAGAAGTTTTTTAGAAAGTCATCCAGGGAATTGTGAATTACCTAAGTCTCAATTTCTAAATATTTGAGTCTGTGGGGACCCTGGTTTCCAAGAATATATGGAAAGGCAGCCTATCTAAGATGATGAAGTCAACTCCAGACTTTTATTGTGGTTGCAAAATGATGGGTTGCATACTGTATGTCCATCTGTTTTTCTCCAATAGTAAGTTTTCAGATCTTTCCTAAAAAGAAGCCTGACTTGCATTCAGAGTCTCAAGTGAGTTACTTGATGATGGGTGAATTTCTCTGTTCAGTATTTAAATGATCCTCTTAGTGTCCACTTACAATTTCTGTACATGGTCCTTTAAGTTCACACCTAAAGAGTTTACCTCCAGTTGATAAGCAACTATTGCTCACTTTTTATGCAGAAATAGTGTATATCTGAGCTGCAGCTTGCAAGTAATGATAAGAAAGAGCTTTCTTCTTAATTTAATCCTTGGTTAACCTGATAAACCTCTTCAGGGGTCAAGTTATTCAATTTTATAAAATCTAACCCTATTGACTTTTCATTTAGCTGAGTCGTCCTCCAAATGACTGTTTCCTTTCTAGATAGCCTTTCATTTGGACAATTATAGAGACACCAAAACAAAAACAGCTTTTGTGTCTCAGTTTTGATAATGTCAAGCCTTGACCTTTGATTAGGTAATCAGATGTACCACAGAGGTGCAAGAAAACTAACTAGATTAAACCAAGGAGAAATGGCTTTCTTATCAATAGGCCAAATACTGAATTTTAGACAACTTGCCTCTCTTCCAGTGTTTGATATTCAATGTAAAGTTTATCATGAATTTTATTTTCTTTTTTCTTGTCTAGAGAGACATCTCCTGTATGGACGGCCTGCTGTGCTTTATTGGACCAGATATGATATCTTATACCACACTGATTTTGAAAGTGGTTACAGTGAGATATTCTTAATGCCACTCTGGACAGCCTATACTGTTTCCAAACAGGTCATTGGGAAAACTGGGTTTTATATTCTTTGTTTTATTTTATTTTATTTTATTTTTTTATTATTTATTCAATTGTGCATGTGTACGTATGTATGTGTGTGTGTGTGTGTGTGTGTGTGTGTGTGTGTGTGTCTGTGTCTGTGTCTGTGTCTGTGTATGTGTAGAACCACAGACGAATCGGGAACCACCATGGACGCCTCCACCTCCTTCTGCCCCGGGATTCACAGGCTCTGCCCTACCAGGACCAGAAGCGCAGGCCGCCCCCGCTTCCACCTGGCGTCTATACGTGGGATCTGGGATCCGAACTCAGGCCCTTCCGCCTGCAAGGCAGAGGCTTAACCCCTGAGCCACCTCTCCAGCCCTATTCTTTGTTTTATTATATGCCTTGTTCAAATGATAGTTTGCTTAATGGAATCTTTTTCTAACATTCTAATTTTTGATGATAAGAGAAACCCTCTGTCACATCTTCTGCAAGATATTTTAAGTTGGTCTTTTTAAATTCAATGTTCTAACTATTTCACTGTAGCATATTTTGTGTTTTTTTAACTTTAATTTCTGTCTGTTAGTTGCAGAATTCAATAAGGTTTCATTATTTGCTTATTTAATTGATGTTTAATTGATTTTTGGAGTTGTTTTCAGTAACCAGCAAGATTTAGTGGAAAGTAGAGTCACCAGATACACCTACATTTAGCCTCCTCACTAACTGCTTCCATTTTGATTTGAAAAAGAAAAGGTGTTTTTTGAGGTAGTTTCGAGTTTGATGAAGGCAAGATGTACAGTCTGGATCAGGGATGAGAAAGATTCATTTTGCAGTTGTGGTAGGTTTTAAGTCTCTAAAATAAATGAAGAGGTTACTTCAACCTCACCAAATTCATCTTCTTATTGACTCATTAATTTCTCATTAATTTGTACTATACATATACACACATGTAGAGAGAGATTGCAAACATCTAGCTTTTTATGTGGGTTCTGGGGATTGAACTCATGTTCTTGGGCATGCCAGGCAAATGCTTTATTGTAGCCATCTCCCCAAGCCATATCTATTATTTTTAAGAGAAATAATTATTGTTATTTTGAGGCAGAATCTTGCTATTTAACTCTGACTGTCCTCCTGGAACCTTCTATGTAAACCCGTCTGGCGCTGAATTTGTAGTAAACTTGCCTGTTCCTTCTAAGTGCGGGATTAGTTTGTACCATCAAGTGATCTTTTTTAACAGGAGGATTTCTACTTATGCATCATTTTACTTTTTCAGAAAAGTATTCTACTGCTAAAATCTACAAGTGAAAATTATTGGCTTACTGCATCTCCAACAAAGAATGTTTTAAAAAGAATTGGAGTGTCAGATTATGAACTATGCTTAAGGCAGCAGGGTTTTGGTTTGGGCCACTTGTTGGAGAGTCTGGGCTCAGCATATCCATGTCACCTGCCACCGTGTCACTGAGTGCTTCTGACTCCCTCATGCAGGCTGAGATCACCATCATCCCTGAGCATCTTACCAACTGTGTCCGTCCTGATGTCCGCGTGTCTCCAGGCTTCAGTCAGAACTGTTTGGCCTACAAAAATGATAAGCAGATGTCATATGGATTCCTCTTTCCTCCTTGTAAGTTACAGAGTGTTGGGCTCCAGTCACTGGAAGGGTGGGAGATTTCTAGAGTGTGACACCTGCTAGTCAGGATAGTTCAGGGATTCTTCACAAGGAAGCGCTAGAGACAGATGTTTCCAGACTGGGCCAAAATAGCAATTGATCAACTTTCAAAGATGCAGTTCTCCAGGATAAATCTGATATACAAAGGCAACTTCTTCCTCCTCTTCACATTGTTAAGTGGGAATCTGCTAGTGACATTAGTTCTCTCAATAACACTGTACAGTTGATTTCTTAAAGATAATTATTTCAGGTACCTCACTTTTAGACCCCCTCCTTGATGCAGGGAGTTTAGTCCTTTACTTCCCCCAATCCCTTCCTCCCCCAAAAATCCTTCTGCTTGATTGTTCTTAAAAATAAATAAAATTTCTTAGCATAATTACATTTATGAAAAGTTCTAGTTGTAAAAATGAAATCCAGGAATTGTCAGACTTAGGAACTGGGTAGGAAGAAAAGTGTTACAACTAATTTCTGAGATCTACTGAGAGAAGAGCCATGGAATTGGGAGTGAAGCAGGAAGTGTTGTCTAAAGGTGGTAACAAACCTAAGTAAAAGGAAAAAAGAAAGGAAACAAGACACTTGGCCTGCTTGGGTCAGCTGGGAAAGATGTTTTCTTTTGACACCATCTTTGGTAAGCAATGTACACTATTTGTCTCTCTAATGTTTAGATCTCAGCTCTTCCCCAGAAGCTAAATACGACGCATTCCTTGTAACCAACATGGTTCCAATGTATCCCGCTTTCAAACGTAAGTCCAATATTTACTTAATAAACTGTTACTTATGAAAATAAACATTTCTAAATTTACCACTTACCTTTCCTACCTCTATGTTGATTTTAATAATACTCTTTAAGTGTTTAGTGTGTATAACGTTTGAAGGCCTTTCATGTAAACGCTCTACAGTTGAACTGCCCTTGGGGGAAGCTGGCAGGTAGTTTATCCCTCATTTATTATTAAGAAATCAACGTCCGAGAAGTAACCAAGATCATGAGGGGTAAAAGCTGAACTAAATCAAGCCTGTGTATTTCTTTTAACCTGTAGTTCTTTCTATTTCAATGCTTATTATTTTTATGATTGCTTCTTCACTGGATTTTAGAGTTCATTTGCCATTTAACTGTATCTCCATCTATGTATTGAGCATTTTGGCAAAAGCTAATTTGTCCTTTTCTTATTTAGAGTGCTCCTATATTCTGAAGCCCAAGGAGAGCTTATGGAATCTCACATATCAAGAGTATAATTTCAGATGGTTTTAGGGCTATGCAAATTAGTATTATAGCTCCTTTGAGAGTCTAATTTCTTTGTAACACAGATAAATCTTTTTAGGTGTTATTCTGCCTATGAATTGTATAAACACCACGAGACCTGTTTTCTCAAAGTTGTAATGCAAGTTTCATGGCGGCAGATATGCATTCATGAAGACATCATTTATACTATCATATCTAAGACTTCATTGTGTGTGTGTGTGTATGTGTGTGTGTGTGTGTGTGTGTGTGTGTGTGTGTGTGTGTGTATACAGTGGAATGGGATATAGCTACTCTGAATTGAGCCTAGGGCTTTGCATATGCTAGACAAGTATTCTACTACTGAGCTATATCCACAGCCCTATTATTATTAGTTATTTTAAGAGAGGATCTTCAGGCTGGCCTTGAGGTCCCTGGAGCTGAGAATGATTCTTCTGCCTACATCTTCTGAGTACTGGGATTATAGGCATATGCCACCATGCTGAGTTTACATGGTGCTGACGATAGAACACTGGCTTTGTGGACAGCACTCTACCAACTGGCCTATTTCCAAAACTTAAGAAATTTTAATACATGACCTTTTAAGACTTAATTGTCTATTGACCAAAACACTCCATTTTCTGATTATCATAATAAATAATTTCATCTGTCCATCCATTCGCCCATTTATCTATCTCTCTATCCATCTAGAAATAGAGAAAGCATTGTGGAGTAGCTTTCACATCTTTTTATTTTCTGATTATTTATTTTTTTCAATTTTTTTTCAATTTATTTTTTCCTCTCATACAAATTTGATAGATACCGCATTCCCCTCCCTCCCTCCAGCCCTCCCTGGATCACCTTGCTCCCTCCCCCCTTTTCCCCTTCTTTTCTCCCCCTCCCTCCCTTTCTCCTAGTGCTCCTTCCCCCCATCCCTGGAGCATCCTTCAATGTGCATGTCAAACTTCCCTCTGGGTTCTCCTCTCTGATGAGGTCTAAAGACTCAGTAGCATTGCCTAGAGCTCTTTCTTGTGTTCCCCTTTAGTATAGGAATACTATTGTGACTATTAATCTCTTGCCTCTAAGGATCTTAGAGCCTGTGATCCATGCTAGACTTTGGGGGGGTCAATGACATGTTGGTCATTGCGCAGGTCATGCAAAGTCCTATTATGATTACTTTGGCTCTAACTTGTATGGAGTATCTTGCATATTGTTGCTCCTCCCCATCTTTAGGCTCTTACAATCTTACCGCCATCTCTTCTGAAAATTTCCCTGAGCTTTGGGATGGGGAGAGATCAGGCTGGCCTGGTTCCTGGCTTTCACAGTCTTTTTATTTCACTCAGAATAAATAGGCCGATTTCCTGGTAGGACAATGGGAAAAGGAGGCATTTCTTGCTAATATACTTGGCAGTGGAAGACTGGGCTATATTATGGGACTCTAAAGATGAATGAGTGATGCTGTCAGCTACACTGGAAAGCCCACTTGGTGCACATAGTTTAGAGGGGGGAAATGAATTTATTTAATGCCTTAGTTGGCAAATTAAAATTTACTGAAAGACAGGATCTATTGTTTAAGAGTCTGTTTTTACAAGACAGGTTTTAGAGAGTTGTATAGACACATTGATCACAGTGTTACATGGAATACAGCTTCATTTAATTACCACAAATCAGGATTTCCTGGATTCTTTTATTCTTTATTGATGATTTTTAAAACAACTGGTAAAAAAGGTAACACATGGTACCACCCTGTGGCTGGTGTGGAAAAAGGCTTCCACAGAGAGCTTCCTGTCTTCCTTGCTGCAAAATGGTTTTTCACATTCCATGCTACTGTGGGTCTGGACCTCTCTCTCTCTCTCTCTCTCTCTCTCTCTCTCTCTCTCTCTCTCTCTCTCTCTGCGATAACATTTGCTCTTCACTCTGTCTCCCCTTTCCTTTAGTATGGTAACTGTCCAGGGTGTTGAGTTCTGGTAAACTTCTGTACTATTCCCATTTGAATAGGATATCAGATAATCGTGAGTTGGGAGAAGTTTGGCAAGATTGGAGGACAGGGAGAGAGAAAGTCGATGAAAATTATATTGGTATGTAGGACCATTGAAGGGGAATTGGGTTGTTGTTTTGATTACAGCAAGAAATCATCTGAAGTGTGTAATAAACTGGCAATATGCGTGCATGTGCAGCTGCCATCTGATCTGTAGCACAGAAGGATGTATGTGGCTACTCTGGAGGATGGACTACAGGGAAGTAAGAGCTTCTCACGGGGAACCTTGGACATGGCCTTTTGTGTCTTTGAGTTCTTTTTAGAAAGGATGGCAATTAGCAGTTAAAATGGCTTTAGTTAGCCAAATCTGGGGAGCAGGGTACGTTTTGGAGACTGCACTGAAACCATTTGCTCATATGGGAATAGAGAGAAGTCAGGGTCGACTGCAAACACATGAGTCTCACCATCTGAAGAGTTTGAGGGACACAAAACACAGTGCAGAAGGCCAGGGGCTGGGCAGGACTGGGAAGAAGGTCAGGCATTCTGTCTGGGAGTCTTTGATATTTGGGTGGCTTATGAAAGGCGCAGCTCGTCTAGAGCCCCTCAGGGAGAGAACAGGGCTAGAGACAGATTCGTGGGTATCATGTGAATAAGATTCTCAGTAGGACAAGACAAAGAAAGGTCTACTCTCAGATCCTTTGCCACACCATGCTTCCTTTCTGCTAACTGTTCTCTCTGCCTTGCTTCTTCTGCCTCCACTTCTTGGTCCAGGAAGTACCTGCTCATCCAGCCTTCAGATCAGTGCAATAATCTCCACTGGGAGCCCTCCCTGACTTTCTGGATCAGTCTGGCCATCTCCTTGGTGTTGTCCCTAGTTCTTCTCTTTCTTTTTTCTGGCTGGCTGTCACACACACACACACACACACACACACACACACACACACACACACAAACTTCTTTATCTCTTGGTTCCTGACATGGCACTTGTACAATGCCCATCCTTCCAAGAGTTGGTCATACACAAGAGTTTTTGTTCATAAAGAATTAATCTTTTTGTCTTTGCACAGGGATCTGGACTTATTTCCAAAAGGTATTAGTGAAGAAATATGCTTCTGAAAGAAATGGAGTTAATGTGATAAGTGGACCGATCTTTGACTATAACTACGATGGCTTGCGGGATACAGAGGAGGAAATCAAACAGTGAGATATTTGTTTCTGTTTTATGTGTGATGCTTAAATTCTAAGATGTGACCCAAAGGCGCATTTTCAAATGCTCATTCATTAGAGAAGAATTCAGACCCTTAAACATTTTTCTTAGAATTCCATTTCAATGTCTTTAGTTGTGCATCCTTGATTAAATGGGGGAATCACTGGTTGGAAGTAAATTCTGATTTTTGTGGTAAGTAAATATGCTTTTCTATTCTATGGAAGACATCAAAAACATTTTTTTGAAATGATCAGTTATTCTTCAATGACTCTTCAGTAAAAAGATCATGATTTTTATTTTCCTCCATTATTTTGAGAGACTTTTAGAATCTTACATCCTGGGAGTAGGTATATCTCATTATGAGATTGTGCTTCAGCTCGTGTTGAATGTGGTTCTTTTCTTTCTCCTCTGTCTCCTCTCTCTCTCTCTCTCTTTTCCTGATACCACTGAGGATAAAAGATGATACCTAGTAAATTTAGAATATGATACCTTCTTAGTCCTTAGCATGCTAGGCATTGTATCAGTTTCATAAATTCAGACACGTATATTATAGACACACGTGAAATGATCAGACATTAGTGTAGAATGTATGACAGAGTTTGGATATGCTGTACAGATACTTGGGGAATAAAATGCTATTTTAAAATATAGACAACTAGCAGTATAGGAACTCTTACTCTGTCTTTGATAGTTCATAAGAGAACTTTTGTTTCCATTTTAAAATTATTGCTGGGTCATTTTTGATATCTTTTAGCCAAAATTAATTAGCTCAACCACAATTCAGTATTAGGAAATCATTAAAAAGGATTAAGTTTAAGATAATTGGGATCCAGATGAGAAATCACAAACTTTGCATTTTGCTCCATTGGTCTGATCCCTAGATCTCTGTCAGTGCTTGCCTTGGAAATGAGTGCTCTCTATCAATTCACGCTGTCACTCTAGTCTGAAAACATTGCCATTTCCCTAAGCAGTGTGTCATGACTCTGGTCTATTTTCTATATCTATGAAAGTTTTCTTCCTGAAACATGGATGGAATACTGACACTCTCTCACACACAAACTCTTGTGAGCATTACTATGCAAATAGCACGTGACAAGCTCCATTCCCTAGGACTCGCTGCCACTGTAATTTGTCCTTTTTGACTCTTGGCTTTTCTTTCTGACACCCACTGATCAATACACCATCTCCTGCCTCTGGAGACTTTGGGTCAAGCCGTTTTCTTTGCTTAGACTTATCTTTTTCTGCCAGGTAGAGGGAGGGAGAGGATTCCAGGAAGAGAATACATGTTCAGAGACAGAAGTGGGCTAGCACTGAGCAATAGAAAATGACAGTTATGTGAGAATTAACTTGTGTAACTCACACAACAGTCACGCATGACCAATTGCAAAAGGAAAGCTTCTCCGTCTGCTGCTTTTTACATCCCCATCCCTTTGCAGGTATGTGGAAGGCAGCTCCATTCCTGTCCCCACTCATTACTACAGCATCATCACCAGCTGCCTGGACTTCACCCAACCTGCTGACAAGTGTGACGGCCCCCTCTCTGTGTCGTCCTTCATCCTTCCTCACCGGCCCGACAATGATGAGAGCTGTAATGTGAGTTCAAAGGAGACCTTCAGGATGTGCCTTCATATGCAACCTCGTGCCTTAACTTACATTCCCATTATTGAACCAGAATACATGTCTGGGAAAGCATGTGAATGACCCAAGCAATGGAAAGAAGAAAAGATCTAAATGGAACTTTATTTAGCATGTAGGGACCTAAAGTTCCATTTGGATCTTTTCACTGTGGTGTATGTGTGTGGGTGCCACTTTTAGCATAGTTATATTTATATGCTCAATTTTGACAAATGATGAAACCATCCTAGTGTTTTTAGTTTCAGAAAAAAGATGGATTTTCTTGTTATTGTTTCCAATTTTAATTTTCTTTCTAAAAATTATTTTTATAGTTTTAAATTTTTTAATATTGTGTACATGAGTATAGTGACTTGAAAATATTTTTCAACCCTTCATCCCAAATTCCATCCCCCCTCTTTTTCCCTTTATAACCCTTCATCTCCCCTACCAGACTCTCTCCTATTTTCAAAAGTTTTCCCTTGTGCAGCCCAACATTAGTCTGTGGTGACTGAGGCCTAGATCCTAGATCAATGGATATACCATTGAGGAAAGCAAGGAATGGGTATTTTATATACAAAAGCAACTTGGAAGTAATAAGATTTGATAATTGTTCAAGAGTAAGAGTTCAAAGGAGTCTATTGAATTAATCCCTTTACTTTCATGCATGTTTGAATATATAATAAAACCTTTTCATGAGAGAGAGAAAGGGAGGGAGGAAGGAAGAAAGAGAAAGAGAGCTTATTAGTCATCAATTGTTGCTTGTTATAGAGTGTGTGACAATTACCCCATGGTACCAATGACTCCTGTGTAACTTATTCTCATGTAGAGACAGCTGAGAGGTAATATGCTGCATTGAAAAAGCCCTCATCAGGAAGACAGGAGCTATGCTGTATATATTCAGCCAATATTTGGGGACAAATCCTATCATCTCTTTATATAGGCAAATGCAATGGAAACTCTGTTGGAAGACTGAACCTGGAATAGCCAATATAGAAGAAGCAAGGATATAATCTATAGAAGGGGATGGTTAGTCAAGAAATAAATTCTCAAGTTGCATAAAGTATTCTGGGAGAAGCAATAGTGGGCTAACCTTCCTTAGCCATGACCTGAGGCAGCCTGTGGTATGAGGATGTGAATGAAACAGATATAGAAAAATGTGTCATTAAAAGAGGTCACAACAGTTACTTCAGAAAAGGCCACCAGCTTCATAGTGTGGCTACTAGGTTGTGCCTTCAGTTATCCATCAGGGAGAGGCTATGAATAGCAAAAGCAAAATAAAGGCTATAGGAGAAAGAGAAATTTAGGCCATGGTCTATTTAGTGAGTCTTATTTGTCTAGAATATTGGAGTTGAGGGCAGTATGGTGACTAAAATTGCTTGGATTCAAAATTTTAGTAATAGAGTGAACTTTAATAGTATTAGCAGTAATATTAACTGTGGTTAACTGCAATAGTAGCTATAGTTTCATCTAAGGATTGGGTAAACTTTATTTTATCATTTCTGTCATTGTCCCCTGTGAGCTGTCTCTCTCTCTCTCTCTCTCTCTCTCTCTCTCTCTCTACTTGCCTCTGTCTCTCTGTGTCTCTTTCTTTACCTTTTGTTAACTATTAAGGAAACCCATGTGTAGCAAAGGAAAAAGTGTTCCCAAATGACGTGGTTGTTTAGTAGAAGAGCAGACTATTAACTTTCAGACCTCTGATCACAGAATCTTATCGTCTTTCCTACTTACTAGATATTTGTCAAAGAACCTGGGGAGTTTTTCTTATTGTGCAAGCATCAGATAACCAGGAAAAAATGTTTGATCTGAGGAGCAATATCTTAGGATTTGTTTCAGGGAGATAAATTGGAATTGGAGGAGACCGAGAGCAATGTTCAAAGGGTATTGGCAAGATTCCCAGAAGTAAGGTCACAAACTTGATTTGGGATGTGGACTTGGAAAGAATGGTAGAAAAGAGGAGGATTGGTAGAAGGGAGGAGAAATGAGGGAACAGTGTGAGAAAGATGAGCTGGCATCAAGCTTATGGATTGGCTTGTGGACTTGATTTCAGAGTTGGTGGCTTAGAACCGTGGGGTACCTCAGCACACTAGAGGGGAGGCGACCCTCTGTATGACATCTCCACACTTCCTTTGACAGTTTCAGTTCTACTGAAAACCTGTTGGAAAGTAAACTGTTTGTAAAACACTAAACACATCTGGAGTGAAATTCAAAATCGCCCTGCTCTTTTGAGACAAAGCAAGGCTATAAGGACATTTTTTACTCAGAGTGGGTCACTTGAGGTACATCTCAGTTTTGTGGAGTCACACGTGTGAATTCTTCAGTCTCCATGGAAACCTGGTGATGTGGGAGTTTGAAAGCCTCTTCCAAATTCAGTGCAAAGATGCTTCTCTGGGACTTTTCACCTGGAACATGAAAGCCACTACTGTCCCCACAGATCCTCTGCTGCCTACTGCTTCCAGAATCTGCAGAGAATTTAGAAATCCTTCGTAGGGACTTGACAGTCAGCATGCTCCTTCAGAACTCTCTGTCCACATAGAAACCTGTCCTGTTTTTTAATCTGAATTTGAAACTGCCAGGGTTTGAATCCACAGACCTCCTTGGGAAAAAGTCAGGGAAAAAAGACAGGTGAACAGTAAATACCCGTGGCACAAATCCATCATGGATTGGGTTTTTGCTGGTCTTAATATTCTGTGATTTATTCTAGAGGCTTTCCTCTCCTTCCTACCTCAGTGCACAAAAATTGCATTAGTTTTTGTCTTTCAATTACAGTCTCCATTAGTAATCACTTCTTAGTATTACCAGCTAATCCAGGCAGAAAACACTTTCTTCATTTCAGGGTCTCTTGTACTGCCCAGTGACAAGTGGGAGACAAAATTTTATAGCATGCGAGGAGCAGAAGAAAATGTCCATCTGATAGAATTGGCAATTCATGTCCTAAAAAAAAGAAGCAAAAGACACATTTTCTCCCCTTTAATTCTTATAATTCCAGGTTACTGTGACATTAAATTAGGAAAAACCTTTTCACCCCAGCATGCACATACAAATGATTTCATTTATGAAGAAAAAAAATGAGGACTGATTGACCATTGCAAAAAGAAAAAAAAAAGTCAAACAAAGCAGCAAAATGTGAAAATTCTCCCAAAATATAACCTCATGCTTGTTCTGCTTACTTCCAAGGGGGTCCTGACCCAATCTGGAGACCTCCTACTTTGTTAATTACATGGTCATGCTGAGGACTGGTCAGCAACGCTATGGGCAGGGCTATATTTAGGTTTTGCTTCCCTGTAAGTTGCAAGATCCTGGTGAGGTTGAATGGGAGGGCGGGGCATGGCGGCCAGAATCCTCCCTTCTGCAGCCTGCAAAGCACTGTCTTCCTATTTCTTCTTTTTGCCTGGAATGGCCAGGCATTGGTTTCCTGAACCAATATGCTCAGGGTAGTACATATTTAGACCTGGCACAAGCTGCTGCCACTCTCGATCCAGGTCTATGTGGGTTGGAGCTTTCCGAGAAAACCTATGCAGGGTCTTGGGCTTTGATGACTAGTTCACTGAGATCACTAGTGGTCAGGAGTTGTGTGACGGTGCGTCTGAACATTCTCAGCTCTAGGTCATGCAGCAACTTTTTAGATTTTTTCTTGGAAGAGACTTCTTGTTATTTGTGAAGATCCTTCCACCGTTGGGGACTACTGAAGACAGGCACTTTTCCTTCATTCACAAGCCTCTTGGATTTTATTCTTTTCCAAATTAGATATTGTGGAGATGCAAGGACTGTGTTGTCTGAGTTCCTTTCTCATTTAAGATTAGTCAAATATATTATTTGATGTGGGACACCTGAGTATTTCCAACCAGGAATTTGTACCAATGAGGCTGTTTTATGTAAGCAGCCAAGATGGAAAGAGATTGCCTTCCTCTCTTTCATGGTACTTCTTTGCCTTGATTTCCCCTTTTTCTCCCCCTCCCCCTACCCCCTTTTTTCCCTCATGCCTTCCAAGGATGTGAGCATTGTATAATCTTGTGGATCAACGAAGAGACTAGGTTTTGGGAGGTTACTAGCTTTACCCAAAATATCAAAGTCAGGAAGTGGTTGAACTGCATGTCTGACTCAGATTTTCTTGGATCCCAAAGTGTCAAATGTATCAACTGATTTGCTTTGAGGCAACTCATGATCTACCTTAACTTATTTTAGTCTAATAGATGTGGTAATTATGTGGCAGTTCCTTCTGAATGATTTTTGTGATGCACATGTAATTTTTCATAGTAGGTACCAGCTGTTTGCTTTTTGTGGGAAACAGAAAAATATTCCAAATCAAATGTGCTTTGTGTTCAATCCTGCATTTGATAGCTGGGAAAAGAACACAAATGATAGAATTCTGCAGGGCTGATGGTTTTTCCTAACTTTGATTTAAGTTCTAAGAACTCATCAAGACACACAACAGGTCTCATTTCTTTGGCACAGTTAGTGGCCGTTGAAAGCATATATAGTCAAGGGGCAGGTATTTGTGGTGCATTCTTAACGGGAATGTAGTAGAGTAAGGGGAAGGCCAGGAAGGAACAGCATGCTTTGGTAGTGTGCAAAATGACTCTGTAGAGAAGAACGACTTCTAGAAAATTCTGATCGCCTCATTTGCCTTGCAGAGCTCAGAGGATGAGTCCAAATGGGTAGAGGAGCTCATGAAGATGCACACAGCTCGGGTGCGGGACATCGAACATCTCACTGGTCTGGATTTCTTCCGAAAGACCAGTCGCAGCTACCCAGAGATTCTGGCACTCAAGACATACCTGCATACATACGAGAGTGAGATTTAACTTCTGGGCATGTGCAGTGCAGTCTCATCAACTGGTGTATATTTTTATATTGTGTTTGTATTTATTAATTTGAAACCAGGACATTAAAAAAACGCTTAGTATTTTAATCCTGTACCACATCTGACCTATTAAGCCTGAATGACTCCTCTGTTTCTCTCTAATGCTTGATTTAGACAGTTTGCATTCCAGGTAGAACTTGTAATAAATGCTGCAGCTTGAGTTTTTAGTGGAAGCTTCTGAATGGTGCTGCAGATTGGATATCTGCATTGAGGAAATTGTATTTTTCCAATGCATGGTTGCTACATTTAGTCCTGTACTGTATCAAAATACTGATTTTGTAAAGTTGCATTCATGCTGTTAACTAGGATGGACATATTTAAGCCTTACAGACCAATCTTAAATATAATAAATCACACATTCAGTTTTTCTTTGGCCTTTGTTTTACTTATACATTCAAGGGTCACTTCCAGTGCAACACATTTCTTGTGTTGAGTTCATTTCCTAGGTGCTTCCTTGATATTTATTTATATGATAGTAGAGGCACATAGCTATGGGAGAGCAAAAAATTAGAAAGAAAAGGAAGCAGAAAAGGGAAAATGAGCACTTTATCCTAACCTAATTCCTTGGAGAAAACATTATAAAATTGAAAGAATAGTTTTCTTTGTTTGAGTTGGTTCAGAATTCTAAGTAGTGGATTCATCTTCAATGGTATTAAAGAGCTGAGGATATACATTTAGTTGGTAGAATGCTTGCCTGGAATAAGCAGAGTCCTGCAACATAAATAAATACATAAACAAGAAAAATATAAACAAATTATATTGAGCATATATTCCACATAAGTCATCAACCTAACAATCATGGATTATGTAAAAAGAAACAAGAGTGATAGAGACATGTAATCAACAAATCATGATAGAGCATACTAATGGCCAAGTGAGAAGTGTCAGTACAATATAATAGAAGACTATAAATAGAATGTGGGATAATTTCAAAAGGCATATAGTATGCTTTAAATAATAATGTTGCATGATGTGAAGAAGTCATTAAATTTTAATCCTGTTTGGAGAAAGATTATAGTTACCTTTGTTTTTATTTTGTCAATGATCACAACTGCTCCTTTGATGGTATGTGAAGACAGTTTTTCAATTTTTACAACATTTCCTTTAAAATGAATTCATGGAGATGAATGAATTCATATGGAAGACATAGTAACATGAGCAAATTGTTACATCAAAGATGGTACTGGGAATATGTGAAAATTCATGGAGTAATTAAGAGAAAGATTGACCTTTAAAAAAAAACATGGCCTTAGGGCTCTGTTGAGTAAATGGTCCAGCTAATTTTATCTATATATTTATTGGGCACTCACTCTGTTGAAGGTACATGCATGGTACTTCATATGCTTCATATCTAAACACTGACAATGGGACCCTCAGGGCAGATTGTATAGTAGGAAGAACAAAGGGGGTTTGGATGGGAACGATGCTTGACTTTGGGCTTTGGAGTTTGGGGTTGAAGGCAAGTAAGATTGAAAAGAATAAGAATATGGTTCATTATCCACTCAACATTTAAGAGTATCCTATGGAGCTCCTACTCCATATCAGTGCCTATGGTTCCCATTAGGATTAAAACAGTACATAAAGTAAACATGACTGTCCATCTCATGGAAGTTAACTTTTTAAGGTAAGAAAGATAACCTACCTATTAATAAACACTGGTTTAGTGCGATGTGTTCAGGGAAAGTGGTGAGGCTGTGGAAAGGGAAGGACTTACAGGCTGTTCTAGACAGATCTAGGGGATGAGAAGAGCTGGCTTTGAGGACAGAAAGGAAAGACTCTTTCAGGAAAGATTGTGAGATGTGTGAGGACCCACAAGTGTCACCAAACATAGTGACACTGATATGGTCAGGTCCACAAGAGTCTTGATTAGCCCTTCTGAGGCATCTTGATTCTAGTCACTGTGTATTGGGAAATAATGGTAAAACATCATGCAGGAGTGTGACAAAACCAGACTTCAAAGAGTTTGGCACCTTGGCCTGGAGATATACTAATTACATCATGGGCTCTAGATTTAGCCCACATAAAAATGTGATAAGGGGTCCATTTAAGAGAGTTCTTACCTCTCCAAAGTAGCAAGGGAGAAGGGTTGATTCTGGTTTTAAAAGTAATTGCAGACTCCTTGCTAAGGTCATCTTGTGTAGTACCTGCGATTGAACTCTTGTAGAAATAGGTTAGACCTGAGGCTTCTGGGAGAACAGAGGGATATTTATTTGAATTCTGCTGCTCTATTTTTATTCTTGGTTCAAGATTTTCTTTCTCATAAATAAACTTCATAGTCAGAGAGAACATCAGCCACTGTGTATTTCAAGTAAGTGGCTTTGCCGATAAACACATGTCATTAATTGTGGGGTAACTTATGAAAGTCCCTGAATGGACAGGGACTCTATTAAAAAGTGAGGTCTAGAAGATTATTTTAAGTCAGGATTTTTTTTTTAATATATGAAGACCTTAGTCCATTCATGCTTTCATTGAGCAAGTTGCCTAACCACTTGCTAGCATGGTGGTCCCATCCTAGTGGATGGACTCCGAAGCCGCCTTTCTAAAATGAACTCATTGTAATGGGGTAAACCAGGAAAACAGCCGCAAGCTTTCCCAAGGGGGAAAACACTCTGAATTGTTTACAAGATGGTCCACTTAAAAAAAAATCGCTGAACAAAAGCAGTGCTTGGTGCCAACTTGGTTTGCGCAATGGCTCGAGAGCCACAGCCCCCCAACTTCCTGTGCCATTGTTCCTTCTGGTGGTTGGAAAGAGGGTGCTGGGGATGATCCACATGACTCCTCCCGTTTACATTCGTCTTACTGCAGTGCTCCTGCTCTGCCTGCCTGCTGAGTCAGGACCAGGCTGCCCTGTGGGTGGGACGCGGTGAGGGCAATGGGAAGCCTCCATGGCTTAAGGACAGGGATTGTTTGGGACAGTGAAAACACAATTCAGATCCTGGAGTTTTAGGCTGGTGTAAGAAGAGTACTGCTGGAGGTCTGACCTCGGGTGGTAGTGGTTCCCATTTGGGCTGTTTCGAGGAAGCTCATGTCCTGGACCCTTCCAGGCAGGGATGTCTATTACTGGCAGGAGTGGAAAAAATTGTTCTCTAGCAGTGATGATCTGTAGACTTCTTTCTCATCCTTACTGTTGTTTTCCTCCTCTTCCTCCTCCTCCTCCTCTTCCTCCTCCTCTTCCTCTTCCTTCTCTGCCTCTTCTGTCTTTTATTGTCTTCTTTTTCTTCTTCATCTTTGTCTTCTCCTTTTTCCTCTTTTTCTCCTTTTCCTCTTCCTTTTCTTCTTTTCTTCTTTCCTCCTCCTCCTCCTTCTCCTCCTCCTCCTCTTCCTCCTCCTCCTTCTTCTTCTTCTTCTGCTTCTGCTTCTGCTTCTTCTGTTTCTGCTTTTGCTTCTGCTTCTTCCTAGTCTCTCTTTTTCTTCATCCTCTTCTTCTTGTAACTTTATTGAAGTAGAATTGACACGAATACATTAAACCCATTTTAAAGTATACATTTTGATAATACACACGTGTACATCCATGAAACAATCCTTGTGTCAAGACTGTGAATATGACTATCACAGGCAAATATTTCCTTATGTCCCTTGGTAAACTAGCCATTCACGAACCATGCCACCTCCTCCCATAAACCCCACACCTGGATAGGCTGTCATCATGGATTAGTTGGCATTGCATAGCCTTTTATTCTTCTGGAAAACTATAGCATTCACTGCTTGCTGTCTGACTTCTTTCATTGAATCCAATTCCTCCAAGACTCAGTTAGCTTATTGTACAAACAATAGCTCATTCTTGTTTAATTGTATAGTATTATATTGTATAGAACATCCTGTTGGCACAGTCAATTGTTTGGTGACCACTTGAGATTATTTCAAATTTTAATTACTGCAAACAAAACACTGTTAAGAATACATGTGAGTTTTTGTGTTAGAGATTCGCTTTCACCTATCTTTAGTAAACACTTAGGTGTGGGTTGGCTTGATCACATAGATGGATATATATTTAGCTTTTAATGTAAACTGCTAACTCTCTTCTAAACTGACTGCTGAATTTTACATTCCCATAAGACATAAATGAGGTTCCAGTTTGTCACATTTACCAGTTCTTGGTGTGACTAAACTTCACTATGTAGCATGGCTGGCCTAAAACTTGCTATGTAGTTCCAGACTGTTCTTGAATTTGTGTGCTTCGGCCTCTGCCTCCCAAGTACTGGGATTGTAGGAATTGCTTTTCCCTGGTCTTATTTGCACTTCATTCACATCTGTCATCCTTGAACATCTTTCTATGCATGTGATTATTTGCCATTTCTCTATTTTATTTAGGAAACTTTTGTCTTAAAATATTTTGGTCATTTAAAATTTAAGTTGCTTTCTTATAATTTTTGAAGAGGTTGTTATATATTCTAAATTCAAGTCTCATGTGTGTTTTGCCACAATTATTCTCCTAGCCTGATTTTTTCACTCTCCACAGTACTTCTTAAAAATGAGAGATTTTAAAAAAAATATGATGAGATCAAATGTATTAATTTGTTCTTTATGAAGTTGCAAATTTGGCACAGTTATAAAAATATTTGCTAACAAACATGCCAAAAATTTCCTCCTTATTTTATTTTGGAAGTTTTAGGCTTTCCTATTCATGATTCACATCATATATATTTTTTCATATCATACAATTTATGAATCAAAGTTTTTTTTTGTATGTGAACAGCTAGTTTTCCACCACTATTTTCTTTTAGAAAGACTATTTTTCATTTATTCAC
Organism: Typhlomys cinereus; assembly: GCA_023101885.1. Lineage (NCBI taxonomy): Eukaryota > Metazoa > Chordata > Mammalia > Rodentia > Platacanthomyidae > Typhlomys > Typhlomys cinereus. The sequence goes on from JALPQD010000052.1 coordinate 5,342,852, forward strand.
CTTGGGTTTCCACCTTGGTCATAAATCAGTTGCGCAAGCAAGTGTTGGTTTATTTCTTCACTCATTCTATTCCATGAATCTATTTGCCTTTCTTCCCACCAGCACAACTATTCTAATGACTGTGATTTTATAATACGATGTAACCTTGAAGTTTTTAGTCCTCTAACCAACTTTCTACTTTCCTGGAGCATTAGTCTATTATTACAGTTGAATACAAATGTCTGTTGACAGAGATTGGAGTCCTGGGTACTTTGTAAAGAATTGGTAGTTAAGTTAAACGTGGAGCAAACCTGCAGGAGATTGTCTAATTTATGGGGAAGTGCAGCCTGCAGTGGCCAGGGCTAGTTCCTGGGCAGGTGAATAAGATGGAGTGAGCTAGTTAAGTAAGTTGGCATTCTTGGTATACTTGGCCATACATGCTAGTCTGGCAAGTAAGAATGGTCCTTCTCTCAGCAGTCCTGTGAATATATGGATATGGTGTGGCCAGTTCCTTCTGTTCCTGGTGTTAGGATGAGTTCTCCTGCCAAGCTGAACAAGGAACTGGAACCAGACAACCATAAGTTAAGAATAAAATGCCTTGTTTCCATAAGTGGGAACAATATAGCAACAATGCAAACTAACTGCAATATAATTTGGTGCTAGAGAAGCACTATACTGACTTGGTGTATTTTGAATTTTGGGGGGAGGAATATGGAAATGTTTGAAGCTATTGAGACTGTATACTATAAAAACCACTGACTTTATTTTAGTGGCCCATTTGAAAAATAAAAATACTGAGAGAGTTGTGGATTGTTTACTCCCAGATTATAATAAAGAATGTTGGCAAAATTGAAATTAAAAACGATGGACTTTATTTGGTAGAAAAAAGCTGAGTTGGCAGCTTTAAAATTTTGGGTGTGGAAAAGGCAGACAGCAAAGCAGCTGTGGTTATTGGAAAAATGAGTGTCATTGAAGGAAAACCTAGTGTTTTGCAATGGGATGGTGGGAGAAATGAATACCACCCTATGGAGATTTCATTCTGCAAAAACCCAGATTTGTTCAGGGTATGAAAGCTGAAGTTGAAGTGGTTCCTTGCCCTTCAAAAATTTTGGCTGTCTAGAAAAGGGTGTTTCCAAGATCATCATGCAGAAAGTTGGTACATCTGCTGTCTGAGTGTGCCAGGCTGTATCTCAGCTTCACTACAGAACTTGTCACCATCATCCAGGTGTTACTTGTTTTGATGCAGGATTGAAGGGTTCATAGAGAGCAGCTGAAGTTTTTCATTAAGTGGCTAATTTTGAGTTCCTGCAGAGGAAGGTAAAGCCAGAACATTGTTGCAGATGCCAGAACCATGGAATGTGTTCTGAGGCTGACTGCCAGGGCAGATTTGACTTGGTTTAGACAAATGCCGCTTCTGTAACTTTGATCTTTAAAGAAGGTCTGGGATTGCCTAGAATCTTTGAACCACCATATCATGACGATAGGATGAGCAAAAGAAAATGGGCGTTGAATTAAAGGTTGTAGTATTTACTTTTCCATACTTTGGTCTTTTAATTTTAAATTGACTTTTTTTATTGTACCACAATACTTCCATTTTAATGTATCTAACAAGTATTTAACTTGTTTTGATTGGATAGGACTTTATAGTTAAGAGATTTTGATGTGTTGTAGATGAATTTTAATAACTGATATTTTAAAATTGGACTATGGGAACTTTTAATCTCAGATTTTTAGAATTAATAAAATTGAATGCGTTTTATATCATATTATATATATATATATATATATAAAACACCTGTGGGGACAAAGTTTGAAAGGTTACATTTTAAAAGTGATATGTTGCGTTAACTTGACAAGGGGTAGAGTGTCATAGCTGGATACAGATGTCAAGTTGACAGGTGAAGGCTTGGAGCTTTAGGCACATTTGTAAAGAATTGGTAGTTGAATTAAGCTGGGAACAAGCCGGCAGGAGATTGTCTGATTGATGGGAGGCCCAGCCTATGGTAGGTGGGGCTAGTCTTGGGGCAGGTGAATAAGATGGAGGGAGCTAGTTAAGAAGGTTGTTATCCTGTGGTATATGTGGCCAGACATGCTAGTCTGGCAAGTAGGGATTGCCCTCTCTCGGTGGTCCTTAGTTATGGTATATCCAGTTCCCTCAGGCCCTGGTGTTGGTATGAGTGATTCTCCCAAGGTAGGCTAAAAACTGTGACAATTATAAGGTAGGCTAAAAACCAGACAATTGTAAGCCAAAGTAAAAGCCCTTGCTCTCACAAGTGATTTGGTCATGAGTTTATAGGCAACAGGCTATCCGCAACAACTATTGTGGATTCTTTGCTCCTTCATGCAAAATTTAAAATCAGCTCATCAATTTTTAGAAAAGTACCTACTGAGGTTATGACAGGGATTTTTGTTGAATCTATGCATCAAATTATTTAGAATTACCATTGTAAATAACCTCCAGTCTCTTGAACTATGAGCAAAGTATGTTTCTTCACTTGTGGTTGACTTTTGTATGACTGCAATGTCTTTATTTCACTTTTGACTTTTAAAGATATTTGCTGTGGGTGAGGAATTCTAGGTTGACAAGTGTTTCTTTCAGTGCCTCAAATGCATCGCCTCATTGTCTTCCAACAGGCATGTTTCTGATGGGAAATCAGTCATTCTTATTTTCTCCCTGTTCCCCCTTTGGCTACTTCTGAAGCTGGTGTTGGTTTTAAGCAAATTGATTTTGGTGGGCCTTCATTTTTCTTTGTGTTTCCTACTTTTGGGATCTGTGAGTTCATAGTTATCGGCAGGTTTAGGAAATCGAAGGTTATTATTTCTTCAAATGCTGCTTGGGATTGTTGTAAAGAATCAGATCACGCATATATTTGATTTATTGAACATGTTCCTTTGTTCATTTATTTTCAGGCTTTTCTTTCAAGTTTCATTTATGGTAGTTTTCTATTTCTGTGTGTTTGAGATCAGTGACATTTTTCTCCTCCCAAGGCTTTTAATTCCATCTAATATTTTTATCTAAATGTTTGTAACTCATGTGTGTGTGTGTGCTTGTATGTGCATACATGTGTGTGCATGTGTATGTATGTATGTGCCTATGCATGTATGTATGTGCATGTGTGGTGATGTGCGTATGTTTGTGTGTATGTGCACGCATACTTATGTGAACATGTGTGCATGTTTGTGTTTACACTTGTGTGTGAATGTGTGTGTGTGAATGTGTGTGTGCACGTGTGTGTGCTTGTGAAGACTAGGGGTTGACATTGGTTGTTTTTCTTTATCACTTTCCATTTTTTTCTGCTTAAAAAATTTTTTTAGAAGAAATACGGATTTTAATTGACTACTTTCCCTTTGGTATAAGTGAGGCAAGTGGAGGAAGGTGACCACTGAATTTTGAAAAACTGTCGCTTTCCCCTTATCCCCAAAGGCTCGAAACTTGGCAGGTCTGTCGTGGGTACATCAGTCGGCCGCCAACAGAAGCTACTCCACACCTGCTGTAACCTCCCTAGCCCAGACCTCTCAACACTATTTGGCCCTGCCTCGTCCTAAGAGGTCCAAGTTTCCTAGTCCTAGGATGAAATTGATTTCTTCAATTCACTTTATATATATATATATATATATATATATATATATATATATATATATATATAATGTGTGTGTGTGTGTGTGTGTGTGTGTGTGTGTGTGTGTATGTATGTATATATAACAACAATAATCCTGTTGGTCCTAGTTATCTCCACGCCAAAGTGGGAAAAATGCCAACAGGTATATAAGGCTTGGAAAAGTCAGTGACATAATGTGATTATAATTTTTGTGCTCACAAGTAAGCCATGGAAAACAAGGAAAGTAAATCTACAGCCCTAAAATGCACACATTTAAAGAAAAATGAGTGCAGTTCCAAATCACAGATGGTATCTGAAGATTGTCTGACCTGCTTAGTCTCAAATCCTCCACAGCCCAGAAAGGGGAGACTGGGTAGGGAGGCTGCAGGAAGAGCTACACTTTGGCTGTAGAACACACATGCAACAAGAGAGGAGCAGGTTTAAGAAATGTATACGCAGACCCCCTGGGAGAAAGGGTGCCAGGCAAGAGGCACTGAACAAGGAAAGGGGGCTCTTGAGCAGTCTCCCTGCTGCATGTCCGCTCAGTAAAGAGATACCAATCACTAGTGTCCCCTGCCCAGAAGTGGAGGGGGTGCTGAGAGGGGAGGGTCCCAGAAGCCAAGGTATCAGCACCCCATCCTCAAACCAGGGGCCTGAGAATTCTTTGCATAAAGTATCTGCAGACCTAAGAGATGGTCAAAGGCACAAAGTTTTAACATGGGAGGTGCAAGGAGGGAGGGGGTATTTGGAGAGATCTGGGGTACCCTGAAGTCAGGGGTAGACTAGAGGTATGATTCATTTCCCGTCCCCAGAAGGGCAAGTGCTATGCTGGACCTATCACCACAGGACATTTTTCCATTATGACATCCACCTTCGTGGGGAACGGGAATCAGGTTGGCACAGGAAGGCCCAGTCAAGGAGTCACTCTGTACATTAATACTTTGGTGAAGTTCGGAGAGAGACAGGATACTACCCCAGGCTCCTGACTCAAATCCTTTCCACGGGACCTGCTCTTCCTAGCTCCGGTCGGAAGCCAAACCCACAGAACAGAAGTCCTGAGAGTTACGGCAAAGGATAGAGGGCTTGGAGGGCATCCTCTAGCCAAGAGGTGGAAGGATCACAGTTTCTGCTCCACAGGTTGCTGGAGACACAGTTCGCTGCCTGCAGAGATGATAGGCAAGTGATTTTCCATGTGGTGGCCGATGAGGTGATTGACGCTATCAGAGCGGTGATCCTTTGTCTGAACCACACCCTCGGGGTCCACAAGAAGCAGGTGCTTGGGCTGCCCACTCTGCAGGCCAGTGAGCACATACTGGCCAGGCGTGGTCGTGCTCCCCCGCACCAGAAAGTCACCATTCAGTTGTAACAGCGCATCGGCTTCCCAGGGCTTAGCTTCCCATGGAACCAAGGCTCCCGTTGGAGTTGTTCAGCTATTGACATGGATTGGGAAGGACATCTTCAAAGGGCTTCATGTCAAAGAGGTCCCGGGGTGCACTGCCACTGATAGAAGGCCCTGCTTGCCGGGCCTTGTCAGGTTCTGAATGTTAACGTAGGAGGGATCACGGAAGAGCTCTCTGCCTGGGCAGCCCGGTGCAGGCAGCATCTGTTTACGGACTTCAGGATTTTCTGCAGTAGGCTGCCCTATTGGTAGTGTAGCTCCCAGGGCTGGGCATCTGGGCATTGGTTAAAATGGGGTGAACAGCTGCTAGAGCAGCTCCTTCCCGAAGTTTCATGTCTACCACCCCACTAAGAGGGGGTTCCTTCTCCAGGAAGTCATTATAGTACTGATGGTCAGACGGCTCTTTTTCCTCCCCATCCCAAGCTGAGCCATCAAAGCCAACCATCCTGTCCTGGGGGGTAACCAGCTTTGGTGGGTTCCTGACGTGGTGTTGGAAGCGCAACTCAAAGGCCTGACCAATGGTGCTGATGACATCCTGGGCAAGCCCTTCAGGACACTCCAAGATGTGGCAGGCTCTCTGATTCACAGGATCTTTGGCAACACAGGCGACATACTCAGCTGTGTCCGGATCCCCACCGGAGGCGAATGAGAGATTGCATGTGGTGGTTGGCAACGATCTGTTTGCAGTCTGCCGCCGTGAGGTTGAGGCTGCTGGCGGAGACTGTAGGAGTGATTGGCACTCCAGCGCATTTCAGGGTACTCCTCCCTGAGCTGAGCGAGCGGCCACAGGGCTTTCTCCTCCTTGTTGCTTCCTTGGCACCCGGCACAGCCTCACACACCAGACTGATGGCCTCCCCGGTGACCTGAGTCCGGTACTGAAGTCGAGGGTCGCATCAACTACAGGACCTCCACACGGCCCATGTACAGCGCCTCGTGGAGTCTCCACGTCGCACCGCGGGACGATCTGGTACCAGATCATGCCACTGCCCGCTTAAGTCGCTGCCCCGACTTTCTCCCCGGCCTGGGCCTCCCTCGAGAAACTTCATTACACCCCTGCTTAAAAATTTTTATGTTATTGAAACTTAGAGTGACTTCGTTGTTTCCTCCTCCCACCCTACCTTCTCCCTGCTTCTCCACTGAGAGATATCTTTCTTCTTCCCGACAAGCTTCCTGCCTACCCCAAGGGACAAGTGATGTACATCTGACTTATGAAAATGGTACCCTGTGGGTTAGATGCAGATCACAAATTGTTTGGTTGAGTCATTTACAAAATGAAGTTGGATAGCAATACTTAAGAATCAACAAATTTTATGTAAGTTCCATACTTTGTTGGTAAAATGCTAAAAGATTTTTAGAATTTAATCTAAATCATTGCTTGTAAGCTAATGACTAGTGGGAACCTAAGTGGCTGCCCTTTAAATCTGTAGTTGGCAAACATTTACTGGAAAGATCTGGATAGTAAACATTCTAGGTTTTGCCCTACAGTCTCTAGTTACTCATTCTGCTGTTGAAATTTGGAAGCAAATATAAACAATACCTAAATAAATGGGTTTTGCTATGTTTCAATAAAGTCTATCTGGGAAAACTTGAATTTCATAAAATTTTTATGAATCAGGAAATATTGTTATTCTTGGCTCTTTTCAAAAAAGCAAAGGACATGTCCCAGGGGGGAAAGGAACCCTTACCCTGGTAGTGGAGGTAGAACCGTGCAGCCATTTCAGAAATCAGTAGAGCCCTCAGAAAAGTAGAGATAAAACCACTATGTGACCCAACTGTGCCACTTCTGGACCCAAAGGGCATGAAGCCAGCATGTCACAGAGACACTTACATGTCAACCCAACTTGTGATTCTGTTGGTCCCCTTCCTGCCCATTGGTAGCAACAGCTACGTTGGCCACCTTCCTAGCAGAGTTTCTATCTGTTCTCCTGTCACTCTGAACTGTGCCTACAGGGTAGAAAGCCAGCCACAGGTGAATGCAACTGAGTTTCTTACTCATGATGTAAGGCCCTACTTGGGAAAGAAAGAAATATTGATATCATTAGGGTTTTGGCTGTGAGAAATGTAACAAGTCTTCTTAGTGTGTGGGGCACAGATACAACTGAGTGTGTCTGCTGCACTGGGTTTCTCAAGCCAGTTTAAAAATGTTTAGGGCAGTGAGAGAGCTCCGCAGGTACAGCAAAACTGGAGACCTCTTGAGTTGAGCCCAGAAGCCTACTAGATTCAACTGTGTAACTCCAATTTCTTCTCTCTCTCATCAATAAAAAAATAAATGAAATATTTTAAAAAATAAAAATGAAAATCTGTATAAAGTTTCAAAAAAGTGACAGTAGTTGGGATCTTAGGAATAGCAGTTCAGGAATACAAGTTCACACAGTCGAATCCTGTTCTTTCTATAAATTTTATTCCTTTCCAACATAAGTGAAGGACAAGTGCTATTTATAATTGTATTTTTAAGTTATTTATTTATTTTTATTTAATACCTTCCTTTCATCATCATCCATTTACTGAGCTGACTATAGCAATTGGATTTTAATTTCCAGATAGGGTGGCCAGGCATCTCTGATTCTCTTGGGTTGATGGTTGGGGTGGGGGATGGGGCCAAGCAGGATAAGCTAATCATTCTGCCCTTCTGACATTTTGATTACTGGTTTGCCATCAAAAACTTATCACCAGTTTAATTCATGAATTTAAAATGTTTCGGTCCTTTTGTTCCTCCTGGTTTTATCACCAAAGTAGTGACTAATGGTGAGCTTTAATGTACTGATTTCTTACATCACCACAACGGTGGGCTTTATTTTGTTCATTATTCAAGGAACTTTGTGTGAAAGCCTGTGTGTGAGTGAGTTATGTTCCTTGTCACTGTGCCCAAATACCTGATGTGAAGCAACTGCAGAAAGAAAGGATTGTTTAAAAATATTTTATTTATTTGAGAGAGACAGGGGAGCTGAAGAAAGGGGGATGAGAGAGAAGGAGAGAGAAAGAGAGAATTCTTGCGTGCTATGGGACCTTCAGAAGTCATTTCTTCCCTTCCAACAAGTGGGCTTCCAGGGACCAAACTCATTGTCTCCAGGTTTGCAAGCAGATGCCTCTCTTGCTGAGTTACTCGCCAGCCCAGAAAGGACTGATTCTGGCTCACAGAAGTTCCCTATTCGCATCTGAGGCAGAGAGGTTGGTCTAGATTTGGGGCTGACTTTATTACAAAAAGTCCACCTCTCAGTAACCCACTTCCTCCAGCTAGGCTCCACCTCTTAAAGGTACCTTGACCTTCCAAAATAGTGTCTCTAGTTGAGAACCAAGTATCAGATAAATGGGCTCTTGGGGGCAAGTTTCCTGTTCAAATTAAAAGTTCCTGGCACAGATTTGAATGAAGATTTCAATTCCATTGAATGAAGGCTAAATGGACTGATTTACCTAATTCCATATCTACTAATAAAATTCAATGAGTGAAAAATCTTTGTGTAGAGATGAAAACAAAATGATAACCCCCAAGCATCTGTCTTGCTCATGTCTTCTGCTTTCTGGAAATGAGAACTTTTCTGTTTTCCACATACCAATAATATCTTATCAAGGGTCATAGAACTTCTCTTGTTGAGGGGCTGGAGATGCTGGTTAAGCCTCTGCCTTGCAGGAGGAAGGTCCTGAGTTCGGATCCTAGACCCCACGTATAGATATCGGGTGGAAGGGGGGGGGTCTGCATTTCTGGTCCTGGTAGGGCGGAGCCTGTGAATCCCGGGGCAGAGTAAACAAGGAGGAGGTGGAGGCATCCGTGGTGGTTCCTGAATTCACCCATGGTTCTACACACACACACACACAACACACACACAATTGAATAAATGAAAAAATATTAAAAAAAAAAACTCTTGTTGAGACTGTGAGTTTCCCCATAAAGTTAAAACTCGGTCACTTTTTTTAGGGGTAGAAAGGGATTTTATTCAGAGCACAATTTCAGGTAGCAGTAGATCATGACAGGAAAGGCATAGCATCGGGCGCTCAGAGACTGGTCACATCACACCCAGCAAGAGCAGAGAGAGAAAACCAGTACATAAGTGGTTGTTTACTTGCCTGCCTGCTGGTTTTCTTTCTTTTTTATATAGTATCTCCCATATTAACACTTTTCAGGTATTAGATTGACAATTAATGCAGTTACACACAGACTGAGTTTTTAAAAATGAGAGAGAGAGAGAGAGAGAGAGAGAGAGAGATTGAGAGAGAGAGAGAGAGAGAATATGTACGGCGTGGACTTCCAGAGGTTGAACTCAGTTCATAGGTTTGGGAGCAGGCACCTCACCTGTTGAGCTATCTCACTGGTCCCACACAGTAAGTTTTAAGAATCACTCTAACTGGAAGATCTATGAGTATGACGATAGATTCAGGGTGGTGAGTTCATTGTCAAAGGAGCATGTGAGTTTCTTCAGGACTGTATAGAAAGAACAGGTTTTCAGTTCAAGGAATGTTTTCAGGAAGGGTGTTTTGATGTTTAGTCTTTTTGTCAGCCTGTCAGTTGAGATGTTGATACGGGTCCCTCTGGGGTCTTTGTGTATCCAGCATTAAGGCAGAGTTTATGAGAGAAGAGAAAGAATGGAACCCAGGGACGTGAATCCATGAGGGGCAAGAGAGTCCTGGAGAACTCATGGACCCCAGAAATGGAATCCATGAGGGGCAAGAAGCTGGAAAAGAACTCATGGACTCCAGACATGGAGTCTCATGAGGGGCAAGTAAGCCCTCAGTTGCCATTTGATCAAATGGATCCTGTCCCCGTTTTTCCCTTAGGCAGTCTGAATTTGTCTCTGAACTCATCTTACTTCTCCCAAGGTTTCTGAGTCTCTGGGAAAAACACAGGGTTTCTGATCCCAAGTGAGGTTGGGATGGTCTGGTTCAACTTGTGAAAATCCAGGAAGCTCATCATTGAGCAGAGCTGGATGAGAAGTGGCTACAACTCCAGAGGCTTTGTGGGGGTCCTTGCTTGCCAGAGCTGGAGAAAATGGTGGGGGAAAGCTGGGGGGGACAGGAAGAATATGGTTTGAATACAGTGTAATTCCGTCCCTTGGGAACATTTCAAGTGTATTCTACAAATGTCAGGGAAGAAATGCCTCATCAACTAGCGGAGTGTTGGTTTTGGAAAAAGGCGAGGAAGTCATCGCTTCGGAGCTTAGTGATGCATTTGCAGTAAGGTAAGATCTCATCTCAGAAAGAGTCTGAAACATTGGCAGAGGTCCCATGCTCTTTTCCTAACCTGGGAGAAGTGCCATCTGCCCCAGACTGTGAAGCCTTAATTCCCTTGCATAGACAAGCTCAGCCTCTGCCCCACAATACTGGTAAGAATGAGGTTGGGAAAGGATCTGTTGCTTGGTTACTCTGGGCAAATAACAAGCTGCAGGAGAGATGCGGCTGTAATAGAGAATCTTTTCTACCCTAAGCCTTTATCTCTGCAACATTTGGTGTCTTTGGGCATAATTATTGAGTTAGGAACATGAGATAACATGGAAAAAGCCCAATAGAGCAGGGCTATTTGACAAATGACACAGCCCCTTCTGCAGTGTGCACATCATGTGACATCGTGTTGCACGTTATACAGATAGCTAACAGAACTGAAGTGTAACAGAGACACAAACCAGGCTTTATGTGCATACTGTGATTGTTTCCCTTGTTCGTTCTTTAGGCAAACCATTGATCTAGACCTATAACTTTCAGACAACTTCTGAATGCTTCCGAAAGTCTGTACTTTGATGTCAAAATTATTTTCTTTTTTTTCTTTTTGATAGGGGTGTAGATGCTAGATATGGTTGGTGGCCTCGATTGGGGAGAGTAGCCTGACCAGAAACTCTAAGTGAAATCCTGGGGTTGTAGGTCCTTTCCCCCACCTCTTACCCTTTTTTTGGTAAAACTTAGTGATGGAAGTGAGGTTGAGGTGAAGGGTGAGACAGAAGGCTGGTCCTGGTTTTGGACAGCCAGGTTGGGGGCTTAGGGTAGAATGTGACTTGTCCATAGCTATTTGGACTTCAGCTTTCAGTCTTAGTTTCCAACTGGGATTGTGAGAAAAAGGACCACTGGTATCCGTCACAGTAGTGTATGATGAGGAAACTTCAGGAGCAAATCTGAAATGAAAAAGAGTGTTCTGGATACAGTTCAGTGGTAGAACACTTGCCTAATATAACAGTTACTCTGAATTATTGCAGTGAGAGAGCACCCAAAGTCAATCAACTTAAGGGAGAAAGGGAGATTTATTCAGCTTATGGTTCCATCCAGAAGGGAGATACAGTCTCTCAAGGTGGAGGGGCATGGCTGGCTGGCCATGGCTGGAGGAGGCTAAGTCACTGCAGACATCTTGGAGGCTGAGAGTTGAAAGACTGCTTGTTGCAAAGGCAGACTTCTCCTAGAGGTAGGGTGGGACTAATCCACTTCAAGGCCCACCCCTTGTGACTGCCTTCCTCCAGCAAGGCTCCACCTCTCAAGGTGCTATGACCTTGTCAAACACATGAGACTGTGGGGGACACGTTTCAAACCATGACACCTAGCAATTCTCAGCCCTGAATTCAAGTCCAAATACTGAAGGAAAAAATAAGCAGTGGAAGAGCTGGAGAGATGGCTCTGGGGATAAGTCTCTGCCTTGCAAGCAGACTGTCCTGAGTTCAGATTTCAGGTCTCATATAAAAATGCCAGGCAGAAATGGCGTTGGCCCACACTTCTGGCTTTTGTGGGAGAAGCCTGGGAAATCCCAGAACAAAACAAGAAGGAGGTAAAAGCTGATTCAGGATGATTCCCAAAGTCACCCTTGATCTTCCACAGGGATACACAGTGCCCCCCCTACAAATATAATTAAATAAAATATTAAAAAAATAAACAATGGAGTCAGTTGTGGAACACAAGTCAGTCTAGCACCATGACATGGTACCACGGTAGCTTCTGACATTACTAAGGAAACAATGTTAGGGAATCAATGACCATTTCTTCCTATGTAGCCCAGGTTGACTTGTTTTTAAAGCAATGTTTCTATATTTTTTTGTGTACATATGTATACATGTATGTATACATATGCTCATGTTACAAACTTGCATGAGTTAATTCTCTCCATCATGGATTGAACTTAGTTCATCATTCTTAGCAGTGGGTTGGTAGCTAGAATAGCTTTACTGACAAGCTCTAGGTTTGATTAGAGAATCTATCTCAAAAGAATAAGGTGGGAAAATGATCAAGGATGATTTCCAGTATCACCCTCTGGCTTTTACACACATGCACACATACATGCATACCTTCATACACACATGTCCACATACTTGTAGACATGCTTATATAAATGCACAAATCACCCACATACCCATGAAAAAAGAATATTTATTATTATTAATATTAATAATTCCCACACAAGTACAAATCTGGGTCTATGGTGAGCCACCTCAATGTAATCCCTTAGAGCTGAGATGAGATGAACAAAGAGCGCTCTATCACTTAGCGTTATTTAAAGTGTATGTCAGACATTATTCTCCTCATCAACTATTCTCACCCTGTCTTATAATGTAGCCCACAGAGTAACAAAAGTGATTTGAGACATTAGGAAATTATTTTATAAACTGGTTCATTTTAAAACAGCTGCAATAAACACAGAGATACACCCACAGTACTTTATGTCAACTGTTGAGCCAGGTCTCCAAACCAATAATGCCTTCTTAATCTCTCAAAAGTGTTTTGTGCTGACATGTTGTGATATGGCAATCCTGCTTAACTGTGGGAGGGAAGCAAGGACCCATGTAAAGATGTCCAAGAGCAGAGCTTTGGCTTTTAGTTCTAGCTCTGTATTTGACTTCTATTGTGGCAAGTTGCTTTAGCATAATTATAAAACTTGGTTCTTAGTAGCCTGTACTTTTGTGATTTTGTAATATTGTTAAACAAAAATACTGAAGACAATAGGCAGAGATTGGTAGATGGGTTCATGTTTTAGGAACACATACACAAGGTATCAAAACTTGATACTGTGGGGAACTTGGCTGACACAAGTTTCAACTTTATTTTTTTGTTCTTCGGTATTTCCATACATAAATACAATAAATTTATGTATTTGCACCCCTTACTATCTAATCACATCCCACCCTCATCCCACTTCATACTTTCTCTTTTTTTCAGCCTGTCTCCTCTTATTTTCACATCTCTCTTCATGTGCGATCCACTGGGTTTTATCAGAGACGCCTGTAGTAGCAAGTGCCTGTATATTTGCTAGGACATGGATGACTTGTTAATTGGCAAATAGTTAAGTAAAGACATTCCTGGTCTCCTGTCTGACATTAGTCTCTTAGGAAAGTAGCGTATTACCTGAGATCTTCCCTCATCAATGGTGAATGTTGATAGGGTAACTATTGGGCGGTCTAGTGGAGGTGGATATTACTCTAGTGACTTCTAGTGATGTTTGGCAGTACCACTCTGAACCCTCAGGCTCTTACATTCTTACTGATTCTTCTACAAGGTTCCCTGAGCCTTGGCATGGATGAAGATTTTAACATCGTGTTTAGGACGGAGAACTCCACAGTCACTTATTATCTGAACTTTGACCAGCTCTGGTTCTCTGCATTACACATCTCTCATTGCAAAACGATACTTCTTGGTTGAGTGCTGAAAATTTCTCTAATCTACATGATATAATGGTATATTAGTATCCTATGATACATTATAATGGTACAATGGTAAATGTTCAAATGTAGTCTATTATAAAGTACTTATAACACGAAGTAGGTAGGACCTACAGTCTTGCCTTCTATAGGTATGCTACTTGACAACTGAAGACTGAGCTCTGGGTACATCTGTAAACAATTAATATTTGAGACAATTGTGAGCAATCCTGCAGGAGATTGAATGATGTGGGAAGACCCAACCCATAGTGGGTGAGATAATTCCTAGGCAGGAGGATAAGATGCAGGAAGCTGGTTCAGTCAGTTGGCATTCTCCAGCATACTTTGGCAGTCTTGCTATCTGGCAAGTGAGGTCTGCCCCTCTCTAAGCAATCCTTGTGAATTTGATATGGCCAGTTTCCTTAGTTCTTGATATTGGTATGTGTAACTGAGACTCATAAGACATAATAAAAACTCTTTGTATACTTAAGTTCTTTGGTTGTGAATTTATCAGCATGCAGGCACACTGCAACTCAGGCATTTGGCTAGATTTACAGTACTAGGCATGTGTTCCTTGCTGAGAAGCAGGCCTTAAATCTAATCAGAAAACAGTCGGATATCCCCATACTGTACATGCCGTTATTATACCAATGATCACCTGTTTTGGCTGAAACTTCAAGGAAAATAAATTTTCTTACTATAAAACTGATTTGATAAGGAGAATAACATAGTCTAATTTATACTCTAGTTGGAGTAAAAAGCACATCTGAGAGACATAAGAATAGAAGAAATTTATTTGAAACAGACATAATAGAAGGTGGTAGAGGACCAAAGCTGTACGGTATACATGCTGAAGAAATGCAACTTGGAGAGAAGCACCATTGATGGGCAGAAATGAAAGTGTTTGATGTCTAGGGAATGACTGACTGCATCAGGCAAGCATTTATTCAATAAAGATTTTTAACTTCACCCAGCTAGTATGAAGATGACAAGGGCACAAGAATGAAAAAATAGGTCACTGCTCTCCAGGCCTAATGCAAGAACTACAATTCATGACAAGAGAAGTATAGAATAGGCAGAGGCATCCTTAGGGGACTCTGGTTGAACATCGTCAAGGAGTTGTGTGACTGGGCAATGGAAGAAACATGGCTAGAAATCAAGGCAGAGTATTCCACGTCAAGCCTTACTCATCTTAGTGTTCACAAAGCTCAGAGAACAGAAGACCAATAGAGTGCTGGGGTCTAGCATGACTGGCCGCAAAAGGAGGGAGAAAGAAGAATCCATGAAGAGGGGACAGAAAATGATGGGGGTTCAGAGGCCGAACTTGAAGACTGCGGTATCTCCCACATCCTGGATGGTGTCTTGTTAGCCTCAAAGCCTTGCAGTTTGCTAGCCTGCAATTAGAAGAGTTTATCCTTCAGGAGACTCTGACTCAATCAGCAGATTCACAAATTTCTATTTTAATTACATTCAGAAACTTGAAAGATTTGATTATATTTTGGTCTCAGGGACAGGGAACAGATGAAAGGATTCTGGAGTCTTGATATTTTTCTGGAGCCCTTTTGCTCATCTTTAATCGACAGGATATTTACTTTTAAACTTAGTTTTCAGGTCAACTCAATTATGGGCTCTGTGACACATGCTCTCATGTCACCTTGGCAGATTGGTTTCATTAGAAGTCATCTGCAGTGGGGGTAATGTTAACAAAATATTGCTGCTAAACTGGGCACAGTTTGATGAAACATTTGGATGTACTCGGTGAGTTACTGTCCAATTTCAGACATTTTGCTGGCATTCCCTGAGTGTCTGCCAAGAGCAGGGGATGACAGCTAAATGGGCTTTTTCATATTCTGGATGTGGCATGAAGGTTTAACCTTGTGATTCTCTTTGAAAACCCTGGGGAGAACTGATCAAGGAGGCCCTGAACTCTTAGGAGAAATGTTATTTCAAATGAGCTCGTGCCAACTCTAAATTCATCAGTTAAAATTTTAAGATGAATTACATCATCTCTCACATTTATACAATGTTTAATCCAATTTGCAATGCAGTGGCCCATGCATTATCCTATTTTACTTTATAGTAACCCTGGGCTATCATCAAAAATGACTTTGCTTTTTCCATTTTATGGATTTTACAGATGAAGACTAGGTTTCAAGAAAGTAACTTGTTTGTCCATAGTTGAGCAGATAATTAAATGTTTTATGAGGTCTGGGAATCAGCTTGGTACACCCATTCCCAGTTTAGTGCTTAAGCTTAATCACGAGTTCTTGCTGGTAAAACTTTTCAATAAACTCATTGAATGTATGACAGTGAAGACTTTGCAATAGATAATGTTCACATCATAACTTTATGCAGGCAGACACAATGAAGAAAGAAAAGGTATAAATTCAGTGGCTTTTCTTTTCAAGACTTGAATTTTGGAGCATTTTTGTATTAACAAAATGGTGGTTTATGGAGTCACCAGCTAGAATGTCCAACATCCCTTCATACATATAAAGAATTTTCTCTTAGAATGTACATAAAGGTCTTTATGAAGAATTAGAAGTCAAAATTTACTCAGTGTTCCTCAGAAACATGCTAATATAGGTCACCCTTATTAAATCCAGTGGGGCACACACACACTAAAAAGCATGCGGTTGGGAGGGAATCTTTTTGGGAAGGGGACTCCTTGGTGGGAGAAGAAGCTGGGATGAGATAAGATACAAAATGGGATACCCAGGTACATGGCAATTCAGTAGTCTTACATTGAACCCAGGGAATCTCACAAGCAGAGAAATGGGGAAATTGGAGGGATACCAGATGGAAAGGATAACAAGTGGAGTGCAACAAGAGAAGGGGCAGTAGGGGATAAGATGTAGATTCATTATATTTGTGTATGAAAACTTTGAAAAATAAAAAAATAATAAAAACAAAGAAATCACTGCGATGCATATCTTTGAGGGAGTAGAAGTTCTCTTTAAGTACAATGATCTTTTTCACAAGTCTAATGTCAACTGTAAAGTTCCATCTTTAGTATTTTATGATATGCAAATTGACTGCAAGCCAAGTTTTTTGATCAAATGGCACCTTTGAATTCAACACAGTAATCCTTCAAGGTAGGATGATGTAACTTCTTGTTACTTTTTGAATCCAGAGATGCTCCATGAACAACCTGTATTATTGTTACATCACTTTGGTTTATTTCCGTGAAAAAGACATTATTCTCAAAGTGCACATGATGACTATTGCATCAGGAACAACTTCACCATGAACTTCATGCACAACTGAAGTCTTCATTCTAATAAACTGTGGATCTTGATGTCAAATGTGTCCTCTGTCCATGTTCTCTCTTTATGCCTTGTGATTCCTATTTTTTTTTAATGAAGGCCACTAATGAGTCCTTAATGAGTTCTTTTTTTTGTGTGTGTGTTAAATATTCTTTATTTGATATTATATATAAACCACATTAAAATGCCTCTCCGTAAGCAAAAGGCAGTCACCTTTCAATACGAGAAACTAATGAAAGTGGCATAGTTAAGGACAATATAAATTGCTTATTTATCTTTAACCACTGTCTGTATCAGGCTAATGAACACAAATTGAAACACAGGTGAATCTTGGTTCTGAGGCAGGAAGAAAACTTCCTCACTGTTTAAACATATTCATAAGTATAAAACCAATCTCCAGTAGGTTTTGAGGTGAACATTACTAGTTTAAGTCCAATCATATTTTTAGAAAGAGAAAGCCATGATAATAGTTGACTGAATTGGAATTATTACTTTTAAAAAAGACCACACTCATTTTACCATAAGCCAATTTCACTTTAAAATCAGAACTGTTCAACAAAAATATTCTGAGAGCCTTTCATGATCTGAATTCTGTGTATGAATTAAATTATGGTACACATTAAAAGCCATGAGACATTTGCTCTGTAATAAATAAGGCAGTGGCCATTACTCCTTGATAGCCTTTTTAAGATAAGCTATCAAGTCTGCCCTTTCTCCCTTCTTCTTAATCCCAGCGAAGATCATCTTTGTTCCAGGGATGTACTTCTTGGGGTTCTCCAGATACTCCATGAGTATATCCTCTCCCCAGGTGATGCCTTTGTTCTTGTTGGCATCCGTGTAGGAGAATCCAGCTGCCTGGCCTGTCTTTTTCCCAAACAGACCATGGAGGTTTGGTCCAGTCTTGTGTTTGCCGCCCTTCTCCACGGTGTGGCACCGGGCACACTTCTGGACAAAAATCTTCTTGCCCTTCTCAACGTCACCCATTTTTAACTCGCTGTCCAGCCACAGGCTCTGCGAACGTCCATTCCGCAGCCAGCCGAGCCTCACTCTAGCCTTAATGAGGTTTTTAATAAGATCATCTGAATCTATAAAGAGATATATTGCTTCATGTCAGAATAGACTCTATTGGTGCCTCTGCCATCTATGTTTCCCAAAGTTTCTTGAATTCTGTGAAAACTTTCTCATCTAATCTCTGCAATATCTTTGGTACAACAAAGAATGTTGGAAAGGCAAATTTCAGTAAATGTCCAGAGATTATTGCAATGTATATTCACTTATCTTACTTTTATAGATCTATGAGAGGCATTTTAAATGATTCTTTCTGGAACCATGTTGTGAAGGTTCAGGAAATATTCTTATTATTTTTTACAGAGCAAAACTAAGGATAAATTAGTATTTTGCCTATTCAGGTGACATGTCATGCCAGTGTCGTAGACTATTAAAAAAGAGAAAAGACTTAAAAAAAAAGTCTTAGCTTCAAGAATGTTTGGATAACCTCTTCATCCTGGCAATTAAAATTTTGAATGGTACTGTGTAAGCTATTCAGCAAGGAGGAAGTTCTTAGACCAGTTCCATTTGATGTGTTTCGGCCATGTTCTATGATCCATTTGTGTTGTATCTTCAGTAATAGGGTCTTAATGACTTTTTTTGTGGGGGAGAGCAACTAAGAGCAATGGCAAAAGCCTATATTGTTTGGGGGCCTTTGAGACCTCTCTGACCAACATTTTATCAGGAATTGTCACATTCCTGTTACTTATATTTCTAATTGTCGCTGAGTACTAAGTGGATCAGTTCTGGGCTTTTTTGATATTGTTGTTTTGCCATGTTTTCCTCACTCTGTGCTCCTCTGCATAGGGAATGCCCATTCTTGTTCCTTTCTTTTAAAGACATTGGGGGAGAGAAATAATCACAGGACTCATCAACTCATGAGATCAGCAAGTTGTAATAAAAATCACCATGACAACAGTTGAACACCAGAGTGATAGCGGCTTGAGTTTAAAAGAGACAACCAACAGCTTTCTGATTGAACTCAAGATCCACTTATCAGAATGGAACACATTCCTGTTAGTTTTAACTGGAACAGGAACCTAAAAAATGGAAGGAAATAGATCAATAGGGAAACCAACCAATGAACCTATAGGAGGAAGACAGTACACCAAACTGCTCTGTAAATAGCTACTACCACACTCATAGATTTCAAGAGCACTTAGCACTCAGTTTAGAAATCTTCAAGAGAGGTAGAGAATCTCAACATTTGACAGGACAGAGCCTAGGCCAGTAGAAGAGCAGTGAAGTGGACAAGAAGTTATAATGCAGATTACCGGCAACCTAGCAATGCTCACCCAGAATCAGGCCAACCTAATTTTTCCCCATCCTAAAGCTTAGGGAATCTCGTGGAAGAGGAGGCAGTAATATTGTAAGAACCTAAAGATGGGAAGAACCACTGTTGGACAAGACATTCCATTCAAGGCAAGGATGCTGCATCCAGGAACTCACTGCAATGAGACTTGTCCTTACCAGACCTGCATAATGACTGACATAACAACATGTCTCCATAGACTATAAGAAATGAAGAGAGATAAGAACACACAGGGGAAACCTTAGATACTAGAGCTGGAAGAGTGAAGGGAAACACCTATCAGTGGGTGGTTCAAGGAGGGGCAACTTGGTATGTCACAGAGGTCTGAACACCCACAAGAGTAGAAAAGTCAGAAGGAATCCTGGGGTCCAATAGAAATGGCCAGGCAGGAGGGTGGGAGGGAGTGGAATGGATTGATGAGGGTAAAGGAGAGGAATGGGAGGGAGGGGGGATGGAGGAAAGCAAGGATTAGTACTCAATAAGCTTGTGAAACTAAAATAAATAAATAAATAAATAAATAAATAAATAAATAAATGCATTAATTAAGTTTTTGAATGGCTCTAAGATAAAAATCTAGCAGATTATAAAGAAAGAATTAATATATTTCTACAAACACATCTGACTTTTAACTCTTATGCAAAATACATTGCACACTGTTGTTAGAGACAGGGACAGTATGACAATTCTTACCAGTGAATGCTCAAAAGGAGAGGCAATGTAAAGAATGACAGACTGACAATGCATTGGCCCTTTGATTCCAACAAAAAATCCAAGAATCTGAAGTACACATTAACTAATTCCAGGGTTGGTTTGCTACTGATAGGAAAATGTCAAGGCTAGTGCTCCAGAGAAAGAATACCATGAAGTGAGAGGTTACTAGAGACAACTGGGATGAGGCTGAGTAGCATCTAGCAGAGGAGTAGGGTGCAAGTTCAGTGGTCCTATCATTATGGCATGGAATATTCTATAGCAATGACATTAGTGGTTGCTGTGGTGGTTTTGTCTGCTTCAGTTTTGTCTGGTCAAGTTTTGTCCTGGTTTGTGGAATGGAAACATAGAAGTCTAGGAGGGTATGTAGTTGGAAATTTGCTAACTAAGCCATCATCCTTGGATGTGCATGAGAGGTAAAACTTGGGTGAGACAAGTGGTTAATGCCTTAGAATAGAACGAAGAACTCCAGGAACCTGAAAGATATGGATTGTATCTCTTGAAATCTCAGTAGAAAGGAGATAATTCATCCAAATGGGACATTTGAAGAGTTAATAAAAGGTTTGTTTGCAATATTAAGCAGGATTAAGAAAAATCAAAAGATGACAATGTGTTTCAGGGATTTGTACTCCAAGATGGTGTTCTTCATTTATGCTTGATAATTGAGAGGAAAGAGTAGTGATCAGAATCTGTAAAGAGTTATTGTCACAGCTGTATCAGTAGATGAGTGTGTTGTCCGGCTTCTCATTGCTTCAACCAGATCCTTGAGAGAGTTAGTCTAAAGACGGAAATATTTATTTCAGCTCACGTTTTCAGAGTGCTTTGAGCTTGCGCTATCTATCTTCATTGTCAATTTTACTGAATCTGTTTAGAAAGACTTAGGAGATTAGAAATGCATTTTTTCTAGGTGTACTTCTCTAATCATGAAGATTCTGGCACAATGAATAGATTTATCTCTTAATGGATACATAAATACAATAATGTTGATGGAGGGTGTTGAAAAGTAGGAGTTGGCTTAGTTGGGGGAGGTAGGTCATGGGAGTGTGTCTTTGGGGGTTATATCCTGCCTAGTCTTTGTTCTTGCTCTCTCGCTCTCTCTTTCTGTCTCTGTGTATGTGTGTGTGTGTGTGTGTGTGCGTGTGTGCTTGTCTGTCTGTCTGTCTCTCTTTTTCTCTCTGCTTCCTGGCTACTATGATGTGAACTGTTCTTCTATGTCACGACTTTCAAAGCATGATAGATTGACACCTCTAAAATGATGAGTCAAAACAAAAAATTCACCAGTTTAAGTTGTTTCCTCAAGCAATTTGTTACAGCAATGAGTAAAACTAGCTAATACTGGATCTGAGATGAAGCAGAATATCATGGCCATGGGAGTATATCTTAGAAGAGGCTGCTTACCTCAGAGCATGTAAGAAAAAGAAGGAGGAAGAGGAGGGAGGAGAAAGAGAGGAAGAAGAAGGAGGAGGAGAAAGGGAGAGGAGGAAGAAGAGAGAAAGAAAAGAGAGAAAGAAGAGAAAGAAGGGAGAGAGCAAACAGAAAGAAAAGAGAAGGAAGGGAGAAAGAGAAAGAAGGAAGAAAGAGAGAAAGAGAAGAGAGGAAAAGGAGAGAAAGATGGAGGGAGAAAGAGAGGGAGAGAGAGAGAGAGAGATCAGAAATAAGAATTATTCTTTCAAGGTAAAATAGCACTGACTTACTTCCTCCAAGTAGAGTCACCTCCTAGTTTCTACCTAATAATGTTGTCCTATTAAAAATATATCTATGGAGTTTATCAAGTTTGGGAGTTTAAAAGGATTCTTTACTTTATGGATAAGTTTCTTAACTTATTTCTAATACAATTATAAGATTTTACGCCTCTTAGGAAATTAAGGCAAACCAGTATGTAAATTAAGATATTTTTATGCTCTAGTATCATTTATTGAAATTTTTAATAAATTTTCTTTAACTTAAAAAATAATATATCAATGAATTTGCATTCAGAAGCCCCATCAGCTGGCAATTGACCCTTTAATGCAGGAGAGCATTTCAGAGTCAAACCTTAACATGGAGTCTTTGCAATAAGAGATGTGGGTCAGATACTGCTAATTCATCAATTGGCAAGTAGGGCCCAGGAGATAAATTCCCTGTTCCATTCCATCATCTGCTCTCCTCCTAGTAAATTCTCCTGGCTGGACCTGACCCAAGGCTGGAAGATAAAACCTCCATTGATGCCAACCTTCTGTGGTTAATAAACAGAGTATAAATGAGGATGGGCAAAGACTATCCTTCCCACCAAGTCTATTTTCAGTGGCATCAGAAAGCTTTACAGAGATTGAATAACTTAAATTCCTATATCCTTGGCTCAGGAAATTGCTTAGAATAGTATTTTCTCTGACTATGGAAAATTGAACATCTCATGGAGCCTTAAAATTGGGAAAGTTAAAAAATCTAAAATAGAATTTTCTACTGCACATTGGTAATACATGCCTAAAATCTCTAGCATAGAGATCTGAAGATTAGGAGTTCAAGGCCAGTCTCAGCTACATAGTGATTTTGAGGCCAGCTTGTGCTATGTGAATCCTTTCTCAAAGCAAACCAACCAACCACCCACCCAACCAACTAACCAACCGTCATAAGACAACAGAATATTTTTGCTTTGGAGGTTTGGCAAATTATACCAGTTAAATGCAAAATCTTATCCTGTTCCTAATTTCGAGACTGGGAAAACAGATAACAACCCTGTGATGTTTAATCTTGGTTGTCAACTTCATTGAATTTAGAAGGTTCTCCACCCCCTCAGTGTTCAGACTAGTTGCTGGCTGTAAACTATCACTACTTCCTACATACCCAGGATGCTGGTGTACTTGTCAGTCAAGCAGAAAGAAGGTTTGCTTTGGTGCACCCTTTAGATCATGATTGCTTACACCATTGCTTTCAGGTTGTGACGAGGGTGAGCATCACAGGGGGAAGCTTGTAGTAGAACACATCTGCTGGTCTTACGGTATTAGGAAGTAGAGGGATAAAGAAAACGGACAGATATACTTTTCTTTATTTTTTTCCTCTTATACAAACTTAATAGGTATCCCGGTTCCCTCCCTCCCTCCACACCTCCTTGGATCCCATTGCTCCCCCCCTGCTTTTCTCCTTCCTTTCCTCCCTCCCTTTCTTCCAGTGCCCCCTCTCCCCTCCCCGCTCCCTGGAGTATCCTTTACTGTGCATGTCAAACTTCCCTCTGGGTCCTCCTCTCTGATGAGTGTAAGGACTCAGTAGCATTGCCTAGAGCTCTTTTTTTTGTGTTCCCCTTTAGTATAGGAACACTGTGGCTGTTAATCCCTTGCCTCTAAGGATCCTAGTGCCTGTGATCCATGCTAGACTTTGGGGGGGTCAATGATATGTTGGTCATTGCGCAGGTCATGCAAAGTCCTATTATGATTACTTCATCCCTAACTTGTGTGGAGTATCTTGCATATCATTGCTCCTCCCCATCTTTAGGTTCTTACAATCTTACTGCCCCCTCTTCCACAAATTTTCCTGAGCTTTAGGATGGGGAGAGATTAGGCTGGTGTGGTTCCTGGTGATTAATGTAGGGTCTCTGATTTTTTTTTTTTACCAGTTTTGCTGTTCCTGCACCTCCCTTGGCTCCATCCTGATGAGTATTCGATGTCACCTCATAGCCAGAGATAAAAAGAGTAGTTTCAAAGGTAGATGGAATAAGAGTAGGAGATCGTGGTGAGAAGGGGGTCAGTCTCCTATTTGTAGGATGGTTACCATCTATCTGCCAGACTTTATGCTCTCCCTGACTGGTGAGATCAAACCCCATCAGTTGCAAGTGACCAGGATGGAAAGTTTGTGAGCTTAACCAGATGTCTCACTACTTACTTGCAGTACTTGATGGTAGTCTTTTTTCTCTGTTGTTGCATGATCCCCTCTCTCCTTGTTTCTGGTGGGGCCCTCCTTCCCCTTCCCTCCTGTTTATAATCTTTGCAATTACTGTAGGTATTACAGAGATTTATCTTTGAATATGTCACTAAGTGGGTTTGGTACTAGGATCCACCTATTAGGGAGTACATATGGCACTTAATTTTCTGTGTCTGGATACTTCACTCAATATAATTGTTTCTAATTCCATCAATTTCCTGGCAAATTGGATTAATTCATCATTTTTGATGGCTGAGTAGTATTCCATTGTATAGATGTGCCAAAGTTTCCTTATCCACTCGTCAACTGTTGGACATTTGGTTGATTCCATGACTTTGCTATTGTAAAAAGTGCTGCTATGAACATGGTTGTGCTTGTGCCACTGAGGTGAATTTTTGCTGTGTGTGTGGGGATTATTCCCAAAAGTGGAATAGCAGGGTCATATGGCATTTCAATCTTTAACTTTTTTAAGAATCTCCGACAGCTCGCCAGAGTGGCTGTATAAGCCTGCATTACCACCAGCAATGTAGGAGAGTTCCTTTATCGTCACATCCTCTTCAGCATTTGATGTTGTTTGTATTGTGGATTTTTGCCATCCTGACTGGGGTGAGATGATATCTCAGGGAGGTTTTGATTTGCATTTCCCTGATGGCTAAGGATGCGGAATATTTTTTAAGATATTTGTTAGACATTTCAATTTCATCCCTGGTAAAGTTCCTTTTAAGTTCCAAGGCCTATTTTTTAATTGGCTCATTTGTTTCCTTGGTGCTTAGTTTTCTAAGTTCTTTGTGCACTATAGATAATAGAGCTCTATCAGATATGTGGTTAGTGAAGATTTTCTCCCATTCTGTGGGTTGCCTTTGTGCTTGGGTTACAATCTCTTTATTTGAACAGAATTTTTTTAATTTCATAAGATCCCAACTGTTGAGTGTTGGTCGTAGTGATTGTGCTATTGGATTTCCATTTAGGAACTGTTGGCCTAGTCCAAACAGCTCGAGGGAGTTCTCTACCCTTTCAACTATGGTTTTTATAGTCTCTGGCCTTTTATTGAGGTCCTTGATTTATTTGGAATTAATTCTTGTACATGGTGACAAGGACAGGTCCAGTTTTAATCTTCTGTATGTGGAGATCCAGTTTTGCCAGCACCATTTATTGAAGATGCAGTTCTTTTTCCATTGGATTCTTTGGGCTCCTTTGTCAAAGATCAAATGGCTATAATTGTGTGGGCTTATATCAGAGTCTTCAATCCTTATCCATTGATCTGTGTGTCTGTTTTGGAGCTAGTACCAGGCTGTTTTTGTAACTATGGATTTGTAGTGTAGATTAAGATTTGGTATGGTGATACCTCTAGCTGTGTTTTTGTTACTCAGGATTGTCTTTGCTATCCTGGTTCTTTTGTGCTTCCATATGAATTTTGAGATTGTTTGATCAACTTCTTTAAAGAATTGCTTTAGGATTTTAATTGGTATTGCATTGAATTTGTATATTGCCTTCGGTAGGATGGTCATTTTTATGATATTGATTCTGTTAGTCCAGGAACATGGGAGGTCTTTCCATCTTCTGGTGTCTTCTGTAACTTCTTTCTTTACGGTTTTAAAGTTTTCATTGTAAAGGTCTCTACTTCCTTGGTTAGGTTTATACCAAGGTATTTCATTTTTTTTTAGGGGCTATAGTAAATGGGATTGTTTCTCTCAGGGCTTTTTCACTTCTTTCATCCTGGGCATATAGGAAGGCCAGTGATATTTGTACATTTATTTTGTATCCTGCCATCCTGATGAACTTCTATATTAGTTCCAGGAGTTTCCTGGTGGAGTTTTTGGGATCACTCAGGTATATGATCATGTCATCTGCAAATAGAGATAACTTGACTTCTTTCTTGCCGATTTGAATCCCTTTTATGTCCCTTTCTTGTCTTATGGCTTCAGCTAAGACTTCAAGTACAATATTGAATAGAGGTGGTGAGAGTGAACAGCCTTGTCTAGTTCCTGATCAAAGCAGGAATGCTTCAAGTTTTACCCTGTTGAGTATAATTCTTGCTGCTGGCTTGTTGTATACAGCTTTTGTTATATTGATAAAGGTTTCTTCCATTCCAACTGAATCTAGGGTTTTGATCATAAAGGGCTGTTGGATCTTGTCAAAAGCTTTTTCTGCATCTATTGAGAATATCATGTGTTCTTGAATTTTGGACTGGTTTATATAGCGAATTACATTTATTGATTTGCATATGTTGAACCAACCTTGTGTGCCTGGGATAAAGCTTGCTTGATCCCTGTGGATGATCTGTTTGATATGTTTTTGAATCCGATTTGCTATAGTTTTCTTTTTTTAACTGTATCTTTATTAGGTTTTGGGATTAATATAATATTAGCTTCATAGAAAGAGTTTGGTAGTATTCCTTCCTTCACTATTTGATGGAACAGTTTAAGGAATATTAGTGTTATTTGTTCCTTAAGTGTCTGGTAGAACTCTGTGCTGAATCCATCTGGTCCAGGACATTTTTTGATGGGAAGATTCAAGATTACTTCATTGATTTCCTCATATGTTATAGAACTATTTAAATAATTCAAAACTTCCTGATTCAGTTTAGGTAAGTTTTACTTACTTAGGAATTCATCCATTTCTTTTGTGTTGTCAAATTTCACAGAGTATAAGTTTTTGAAATATGACATTATAATTCTCTGAATTTCTTGGGTAGTGATAACTCCATTTTCATTTCTAATTTTGTTTATTTGTGTTTTCTCTCTCTGGCTTTTGGTTAATTTAGCTAGGGGTATATCAATTTTATTGATTTTTTCAAAGAACCAGCTTTTTGACTGGTTGATTCTCTGTATCATTTTCCTTATCTCAATTTCTGATATTTCTTCTCTGATTTTGCTAATCTCTCTTCTACTGCTTTTGGGATTAGATTGCTCTAATGTCTCTAAAGCTTTAAGATGCATTGTTAAGTTATTTATTTGTGATGTTTCCATTTTTTTGATGTAGGCATTAAAAGATATGAACTTACCTCTTAGGACAGCTTTCATTGTGTCCCAGAGATTTTGGTAAGTTCTATTTTCATTATCATTCGCTTCCAGGAACCTTTGAATTTCCTTTATAATTTTTTCCTGAATCCAGTTCTCATTCAGCATCATAGCTTCAGGAGTTAGTGTATTTTCTGTTGTTTGTTGTGTTGTGGATGTCAAGCTTTAGACCGTGGTGGTCTGATAGGGTACAGGCTAGAATGTCAACTTTCCTGTATATGTGGAGATTCGTTTTGTGGCCCAATATGTGGTCTATTTTGGAGAAAGTTCTATGTGCTGCTGAGAAAAATGTGTATTCTTTGGTGCATGGAAGAGAAGTTCGATAGATATCTATAAGGTCCATTTTGGTAAGAGTTTGATTAAGTTCCAATGTGTCTCTGTTAAGTTTTTGACTTGTTGATCTATCCCATATTGAGAGGGCAATATTGAAATCCCCAAGAATTATCGTTTTTGGGGTTGATTTCTCGCTTCAGATGCTATAGGGCTTGCTTAATGGATGTGGAGGAGCCTGTATTAGGTGCATATATGTTCAGTATTGTGAAGTCTTCCTGGTGAATTGTACCTGTGACTAAAATGTAGTATCCATCTGTGTCTCTTATGATTTTTTTTGGTTTGAAGTACACTTTGTCCGATAGCATAATTGCTACCTCTGCCTGTTTCCTTGTTCCATTAGCTTGCAGAATTTTTTAACCTTTTTTACTATTATTTCCACTCATGCAAACTTAGTAGGTACACTGGTTCCCTCCCTCCCTCCTCCTCCCCCCTCACCCCCCGCTCCCCCTCCCCTCACCCCTCCCTCCCCATCCCCCAGTGCCTCCCGCCCCAATTCCCAGAGAGTCCTTTCTTGTGCATGTCTGATTTTCCTCTGGGCCCTCCTCTCCGATGACGCACAAGGACCCAGTAGCATTTCCCTGAACCCTTTCTTGTGTTCCCCTTAAGCATAGGAACACTACTGTGGCTGTCAATCCCTTGCCTCCAAGGATCTTGGTGCCTTTAGCAAATGCTCGACTTTGTGAGGTCAATAGTGTGTTGGACATTGTGCAGGGACTTGCGAAGTCCAATTATGATTGCTTTGGCCCTAACTTGTGTGGAGTATCTTGCATATCATTGCTCCTCCCATCCTTCTGCTCTTACAATCTTACCGCCCCCTCTTCTGCGAATTTCCCTGAGCTTCAGGGTGGGGAGAGATTAGGCTGGCCTAGTTCTAGGTGGTTGATATAGAGTCTCTGAAGTTCTGGATTATGGTTTGTTGATTTTCTTTTGCAGTTTTGCTGCTCCTAGCTTGCAGAATTTTTGACCAGCCTTTTATTTTTAGGATGTGTCTATCTTTTGTGGTGAGATGTTTCCTGAAGGCAATAGACTGATGGGTTATGATTTTTAATCCAAGTTTGTAATCTGTGTCTCTTGATTGGTGAGTTAATTCCATTGACATTTAATGTTATAATGGAGAAATTACTTTTAATTTTGGACACTTTTTATATTTAGTGGCTTTCCTAAGTGTATTATTTGGCTTTTAGGTTTTGGTGTTATTATATTTTCCTTCTGTCCTACTGGATATGCTTGTTTTTTTTTCTTCAAGTTTGAGTATCATTTTTAGCAGTTTTTGAAGGCCTGGTTTGGTGGACATGTAAGCCTTCAAGTTGTCTTTGTGCTGGAAAATTTTTCTTTCTCTCTTGATCATGATGGATAATTTTGCCAGGTATATCAGCCTCAATTGACATTTTTGCTTATTCAGTACTTGAAGTACATCTCTCCAAGCTCTTCTTGCTTTTACTGTTTCCATTGAGAAGTCATTTGTTATTTTAAAAGGTTTATCTTTAAAAGCGACTTTTTTTTCCCTTGAAGCTCTCAGCACCTTTTCTTTGTCTTGAATGTGGAGTGTTTTGACTGTTTGCCATGTCAAGTTTCTATTTTGGTAATATCTATTTGGGGTGTAGAATGCCTCTCTTTTTTTTCGATGAGGAAAGTTTTCCTTTATGATAATTTGAAAAATTTCCTCAAGTGTTGGTATTTTGGGATTCTTGTTCTGGTATTCCATGAATGTGCATGTTAGGCTTCTTTAGGATGTCCCATAACTCTTGAATATTTCTCTAAAGTATCTTTTTGGCTTTAACAACCTCTTCCATTGATTAGTTCTTCCACTTTGTCTTCAAGGTCTGAAATTTATTTTCTGCTTCGTTAGTTCTGCAGATAAGATTCTCTGTTGAGTTCTGGGTTGAAGATAGCTTGTCCTTTAGTTCATTTTTAAACTCTGTTTAAGACTGCTTTAACTGCTTTATGCCTATTTTTGTTTCCTGAACTGTTTTTCTCAACTCCTCCAAGTGTCTATTGTGTTCCTGTTCAAAGTGGTTGATGCGGTTATTTAACTCCTCCCGGATTTCCTTTTCATAGTATGGATCATGATAATAATGATCATGCTTTGAAAGTCTTTCTTGGGCCTGGCTTTCTTGGCTATTTTCTGTGAATTTGTTCTGGTTGGAGCCTATCATTATGGGGTTAATTGTTTCAGTGGGAGATTTGTTTTCTTGGGTTTTGTTTCTCATGGATCTGCACTTTGACTTGGGCATTGTTCTTTCAGTTTCTGTGTCTTTTTGACTGAAATGAATTAGTTGGTATTATTACTGTCGGGCAGTTATTACTAGTACTTGCCTTGGAGTTGGGTACACTTGTCTGTTGTTATAGTTATTTTCTAGATAAGGCTATTAGACTGGTAGTACATCAATGAAGTCAGGTTTCGTGGACAGGGGGTGAATATTAGTATGGTAGTGTACTTTTACCATTTAGTACCTTGGTGATATGTGAGTGTGAGTGGTATAGTCCCTGAAGTTGTATATGTTTTGGGGGGTGACCATATGGAAAAGTTAATCTACAGTGATTAATAATTGAAAGGAACCAGATGTTAAAAAGGGGTTTACTTTATGTGAAGAATCTCTCCCATGTGATAGGCTGATTTTAGAGGACTTCAGATGTATGGCCTTTGTCCCCTACAGCTTTGCTTGGGTTTTCTTTGGACTCTGTTGAATACTGAGGAGCAGTGTGTCCTCCCTGGACCATGAGCATCCCAAACCAGCAGAAAGGGCAGAGGTGCTGAAGGCAGCACATTTCATCTGGGACCTGGGGTGTGGCCTAGTGGCCATCCCTATCCTGGAGCAGCCTGGGTGCTGCTCTGTCTGGCTGGTGGGAGGATCTGGGACTAGCAGGTGACTTGGGGGCTGGTGGGATTTACCTGAGAAGCAGTGTGTGCTCCCTGGACCGCGAGAGTCCCAGGTGGGCAGAAGGGGCAGAGGTGTTGATGGCAGCGCACTTCACCTGGGATCTCTAGATATACTTTTCAAAGGGCATGTCCCTAGAGACTCACTTCTTCCAAATAGGTCCCACCTCCTAGTTTCTACCACATCTCAATAATGCCATCAGATTTCCAGCCCATCAATGTAATAATCTACTGACAGGTTTAGAGTCTTTATGATCTAATCACTTCCTAAAACCTACCAGTCAGCAAGTAATCTTTATCACATGATTTTCAGTGAGCATTTTAGATTCCACCCATAGCAATGATGTTCTTACAAGTGGAGAGATGCTTGGCGCTTTAGTGAATCCACCTTGCAATAGGAACTTTGTCCAATACCATTTTTTTTTGTGTATAGGTATAGGTATATATGTGTGTGAGATGTATGTAGAAGACAGCACTGTATGTGCTTATGGATGCCCAAGAGTGACATTAGGATTCATCCTAGATTGCTCTACCTCACTACTTCATTCCAGGATTTTCTAGACTCTGCCTTCCAGGGTTAGAAGTGTTGTCCACTGTAATTTTTGCCTGGTGTTGTGGGATCTGGGATCTGAACTCAGGTCTTTTTGCTTTTGAAGCAAACGTGTAACATCGGAGCCATCTCTCCAGTTCCTCTCCCAATACCACTTTTATCAAATGTTTGCCATGACAATTTTCTGACTGAACAGCTGGAATATCTTTGAGAACCTGGAGAATTCTGACCATGTCCTCCTGACTCATGAATTAAGATATTAAAGTAGATGACAGAGAATTCAGCTCACCTCACTCATTGGAATGCTAAAAGGAATGCTAAAAGACAGTAACTTTCTACAGGAATCAGAGGACTTCATATCACCATCAATGACTTGGATGACATTGAGTGGAAATTACTATCAAATGTTCCTCAGGGCATACAGGAAATACTCAAAATCCCAGCTACACAAGAGGTTGAGGCAGGGGGATGACTGAGTCTAGGAGTTGAAAGCCAGTTTAGGCAGCACAACAAGATCCTGTCTCTGACATTTGAAGATGCAGAAGGCAGACATCTCAGGAGAGATTGGTTATTTTGCAGAGAGTGAACTTATCAGGGAAATCAGTATATGTCCTGACCATTTAATCTAGAATTTCTCTATATCTCAATAAACAGGAATCTCCAGGTGTGCAGTTTGCTTCCATGTAGAAAAATTGCCACAGGATTTGGTCAAGTTTTTGGTGTGGGCTGTAAATCTAGGAACCATGAGCATCTTGAGACACTGTATTTGGCACCATGCTGATAAGATTTGAAAAACAGGAGAAAATATTCACATGGATGTCTACCAGATCCATATGGGGGATGGATGGAGAAATGTCCCAGGAATATGGAGGGTCTTTCCATTCCAGTGCATTATCCCAGTAATGTAAGGAATGTATTAGAACACCTTCAAGCCAGATAAAAGGTGTGTTCTCTGCCTCTTAGGAAGAAGGCATTATGTTCAGTAGGCTTCTTTGGAAGTGGAAGAATACATCTGTGTATGCTTTGTTGTATGTGCTGGGTAACTCAAAAAGTTAACAGGCAAACTCTACAAAAGTGATAAAAGTTCTTATACATCTTGCTAGTTACATTTGAGTAATAATCACAGAATAAAAAGGTAGCCCAAGAGCTAATAGCCTCTATGTTGTTTGAAGACAGATTCAGATATTCTGTCTAGTTTATGATTATGATAAGAATCCATACAAAACAACATATGAGATTATGGCATCTTAATCAAGTAACTGTTGAGAAAAGCATTCAGTAATGGAGATCAGACAGCACTCTGAATTGATCATTTGTCAATAATTGATAATTGTTTAATATCTTAAACTGCAAGCTCAAGCATTAAAAGCATTTAACTGGCAAATTTCATTGATTCTAAGATTGTATGTTTTTCACTTCCAAGTGTCTCTGAAATTACAAGATGTCCATAATCATTCTACCATAGAGTTGATTTGAAACAATTTAAGAAGCTTAGCAGAGGAGAGTAAGACTTGAAGATGAGAAACAGTGCCTCGCCAGCAGAAGCTGACAACAACCAATTGAGAGCAATCATTGTAAGCTGATACTTTTAAATTACACAAGGAATTGCCCCAAACCTCAGTCTCCACCTTTGACAGCTCAGTATTTAAAGCAAATTGGAAAGGTGAAAAGCCGATGAGTGGAAACCTAATAAGCTGACCAAAAATCAAAATTGATGGTTGAACTGCTGTCCTTTCTTATTCTACACAATAACTAGAAACTATTTTTGTGTTAGATCGTTGCATACCAAAAACGTGGATTTTTATATAGTAATTGATGTCCACCAGCTCAGTGGCTAAATTGAGAAGAAGCTCTAAGATAATTATCAAAGTTAAGCCTGCTAAAAAAAATCATGGTCACTTCTTGATGGCCTGCTGAGTCTACAACTTTTCCTAATCACACTGAAACCATAATGTCTGAGAGGTATGCTTTAGTATATCAGTGAGATATACTAAAACCTGAATGCCCACACTCACAGCCAGCATTCATCAACAGAAAGAGACTAATTCTTCTCCATATCAGTGCCCACCTCTTTCCACATAACCAATGAGTCAGAAGTTGAGTGAATTAGGCTGTGAAGTGTTACTGCATCTTCTGTATTCACATTACCTCTTGCCAGTCTGTTGCTTCTTCAACTACCTCACCTAGCATGATGCAGAACATGTGTTACAAGAGTTTATCAAATGCAGAAGCATGAATTTTATGCTACAGGTAGAAAAATGTGTTGATTGTAATTGTTCTTATTCTTTTTTAACAAAGATATGTTTGAGCCTAGATAATGACTTAAAATTAATAGTTTGAAGTTGCAATTTCCTTTGCATAGTATTTACCAAAAATATTTGTATGTCTTGTGAATGAGCAGTGAAAGACTTTCTCTTTGAAGAAAGTATTTAATACAGGATATAAGATGCCAGAATCTCTTTCTTAATCCATTTGCATGTTTGCTTATTGATTCATTACAAAAAAAGACCTTGCTGTCAGATAAAAAGTAACCATTTTGCAAATGGGTGAATGACCCCTCCCTCACTGCGGTTTCCTACTTTTATTACATCTACCTTTGAATATACTCTTATAACAAGATTCTAGTTTAACAGGTTTTTATCTCCGGCCTAGGGGGTGACATACAATACCCATCAGGATGGAGTGAAGGACATTGCAGGAGCAGCAAAACTGTAAAAGAAAATCAATAAACCATAATCCAGAACTTCAGAGACTCTATATCAACCACCTAGAACTAGGCCAGCCTAATCTCTCCCCATCCTGAAGCTCAGAGAAATTCGCAGAAGAGGGGGCGTATGATTGTAAGAGCACAAGGATGGGAGGAGCAATGATATGCAAGATACTCCACACAAGTTAGGACCAAAGCAATCATAATTGGACTTTGCAAGCCCTGCACAATGTCCAACACACTATTGATCCCACAAGGTCTAGCATTTGCTAAAGGCACCAAGATTCTTGGAGGCAAGGGATTGACAGCCACAGTAGTGTTCCTATGCTTAAGGGGAACACAGGAAAGGGTTCAGGAAAATGCCACTGGGTCCTTGTACGTCATCGGAGAGGAGGGCCCAGAGGAGAGTCTGGCATGCACATTAAAGGATTCTCCAGGGATTGGAGGGGAGGCACTGGGGAATGAGGAGGGAGAGGTGAGGGGAGGGGGAGCAGGGGGTTCGGGGGAAGGAGGAGGGAGGGAGGGAACTGGTGTACCTATTAAGTTTGTATGCGCGGAAATAATAATAAAAAATGTTTAAAAAAAAGACCTTGATAACTTTTGGGGTTAGAGTTGGGATTAGGGTTAAATGACCTTTAGCCCATGAACTGAAGACTATGATCCTCCACTCTACCTGGATGAGCTGTTGACTACTACTCATTAACAAATTTTCTGACATCAATAACCATCTCTGAGCCTTCTTGGTTAAATTGGACTGATCTTGACAGAGAGAGAGAGAGAGAGAGAGAGAGAGAGAGAGAGAGAGAGAGAGAGAGAGGAGAGAGAGGAGAGAGAGAGATGAAATAGAGAGATAGAGAAAGAGAGAGAAAGGAAGAAAGAATGATTTGTTTTCATAGGACTGGGATCAGAGAATCCATTAATACATCAATGAGTATATCTCGCTGTCTAGTGCTTCTCACCAAGGAGCACACTAAATTCTGAAGTATTAGAGAATGGAAGTTCAAAGGATTATTTAGGCCATTTTTTTGCCACCTCAAATCAATAGTCTTTAGAGAATAGTGAATCATTTTAGGAAGTTTCAGTTGTGACTGTAGAAAATGAAGAATACAGTGTAAACTTTAACTTATTTTGAGGAATAAAGATTTAGTTGAACTCACCTGAATAAAGAATTTCAATTAGTTGAAATGCTCATTGGTATGAAATGCAAGAGGTAGAAAAGCAGGAGAAAAAGATAAACACTGCTCAAGCTGGACCCTGACATACACCATCCCAACTAATCTTGGTTGAAAGACTGGTTGCCCCGGCTGATAGGAGACATTGATTCAGCTATGGAGTGCTGCCTTACACAACTTCTTGCCACGTCTTGAAGCAAAACATGCAGTGACTGATTGCTCTGGGGATTTAAAAACTTGGTCATCTCAGCTCAACTTGGGATGACTCCAAAAGGTCACTTTAGCTCTCAAAGTTCCCATGCGACTAACTGAGGCTATCGGGCCAACATTGTGGCTTGACTAATCCCTTTTTTTTGTTCCTTCCCAGCTCCTCTAACAGATGTCAATTTCAAGACCTCTTATAAAATATAGCGATGTGCCAGCTGAAGGCCATTTGAGAGGCTATCCACCAACACACTTCCATAGCACTAGCTGCAGCCTCATCTCGGTTATGAAAATAAACATAGGCTCAAACTCTATTCCGTTCCTAAATGGTGACAGTGTACATGTTCCTTGCTTTCTCTGCTGTGTGTTTACATGTGTTGTTTCATTTTAATTTGGCTAAAATGATAGAGTATTAACAAGAAGAATGAGCATTAAATCAGGTGCCAGTTATAGGAGCAGGGGAGGCATTGCTTGCCCCCATCCTTAATTATCCTGAGCATGATGCCATATTAGACAGCAGAAGTGTTGTTGGTAATGGAGGAATAAAGGAAGATTTGGCAGAATATTGGCGAAGGTGGTGGACAGTGATAGACATTAGCCAAGTGGGCTGCTCAGAAAACTAAAAATGTCTTTGATAACTTGGAGAACATTCCAAGATTTGTGGGAGATTATTCTCTAGAAGGAGAAGGAGCAGGTCATTCTTTGTTTGGCACAGTCTTCTCCTATCTGGAGCACTGTCATGCCCTAGATTTGTCCAGTCAGATTCTCTAGAGCTGAACTTTGATGCTGAGGGAATGTAGCAGGTGAGAAGGTCAGTTAAAAATTAGTTCTGGGAGCTGGGAAGTTGACTCAGCCCACAAAGCATTTGCCACACTAGCCCAAAGTCCTGAGTCTGCATCCCCAGCACCCACATAAAAAAGTTGGGTGTGGTAGTGTGCATCTCTAATCCCCGTGCTGGGGAAGCAAAGGCATGTGGATTCCTGGAGCTTACTTGCCAACCAGCTTAGCTAAACTGATGAGCTCTAGGTGCAGTGAGAGACCCTGTATTAAAACATAAGAGACTGTGATTCATGCTCCAGCAAGTGCTAAGACACATGCCATCAAAGGCAACCCAGATGAAACACAGCAGGCCACTCTTTCAAAAAGACAAGAAACTAGGATGGAGACTCTGGGGTCTTAACATGTAACAGAAACTGGCAGGAAAGAAGAACAGCTGTGATGGAAAGAGAAGGGGGAGTAGAACTGAGGAAGAAGGCATATAAATATCATAAATTCACTATATTTGTGCATGAAATACTAAAAGAAAAAATATATTAGAGAATGACTGAGGAAGACACCCAACATCAATCTCTGCCCTTCACATACGCGCGCGCGTGCACACACACACACACACACACATTGTTTCTGGAGGCTACAGATGAGTCATGGGGCAGGTGCCATTATGACAAAAATCTGGTGCCTGGAGAACAATGGGGGCATTCTAGACAGACCATTTCTAGGAAGACTTTGGCTGAATTTCCCTTGGCTCCTGCCAAGTCTGCTTGTCACATATTCATGCCAGTTTGGTAAGGTATCTAACACCTGTGCAGTCAATTCCTTTTCTGCTCAAGTGGGCGAGAGTCTGTTTCTGGAATTTGCTGTTAAACCCTAAGTAGTTTTACAAATCCCTGGGGATATTCATCTGTCCTAGCACTGCAACCTAATGAGGCTGAGGCCAGTTCAGGCAGTTAAATTTCAGGACAAGTCAGTACAAGCCAAATGAAAACTGAGAGGAATGAGCATCTGTCTACTACAGAAACCCCTGCCCCCCAGATGAGATAGCATTCTTGGTCTTTGGCCTTGGGAGCCTGGGTCTTTGCAGAAGGAGAGCAACAAACCTGTGACTTTTCAACAAATAAAAGCAAGTGGGACTTACTGTTCTCTGTGGTCTCCACCTCTGTTCCTCAAAAACTTTACCTTAGTTTCCATATCTACCTGTGCTGCCAGCAGATTTCACAGTAAGATTCCAGTCCAAATTCTCAGTGCTTCAAACAGAGAAAAATCAGATTCTCTTTCTGTCTCTCTCTGTCTCTCTCTCTCTCTCTCTCTCTCTCTCTCTCTCTCTGTCTCTCTCTTTCTGTTAGAGGGCACTGAACGTGCCTGTGGAGGTCCAAGGGTGACTTTGAGAATCATCCTGGATTGTTCTACCTCCATTTTGCTTTACTCTGGTTTTCCAGGCTCTGCCTTTCAGGGCTGGAAGTGTAGACCACTGAAAATTTCACCTAGTGTTTTTAACATGGGGTCTGGGTCCTGAATTCAGGTCCTTCTGCTTGTGAGGCAGAGGTTCACTGATAAGTGCTGAGTCATTTTTCCAGCCTCTCCAAGTCCGATTTTCTTGATGGGCAATTAATTGCTAACGAATCAAGGAATAAGTGTAGCACAGACTTGGACTGATGGTTGAGTAAGTGATCAGAAACCTCCTTTTAATCTGTGGTAGCTGTGAAGTCAACAGATACAAAGAAGGTTGTTGGAGCCCCTAAGACAGGCACTGCAGAGTGTAAACCTTCTCTCCATCAGTGAAGATGCTGCATGTTCAAAACTCTATATGAGATCTGCAAATGCCATAGCATGGCAAGCAATAAGGTTACTTGGCAAGCCCTGGACTCCTGCCAAGGCAATGGCAAGCTGTCACTTGTCTCCTGTTGACTGTCCTAGCATTCTTATTGCAAGTAATAAAGCTCTGGCAGGAGTCATATGTTAGTGGGTGTTACTTTTGTTTAAGTTAAAAATAAAGAAGACAAATGTTTTGGCAACGACTCTGAATGGAAGGGCACAGACAATCACTTAAGGGTCAGGAAAGGGTTGAGAAAAGAAGTCAGAGGTCAAAACTATTCTACTTTCCTTGCCTGCTGGGTTTGGAGCAATGTTAGACAAACACTTTCCTTTTCAAGGAGCACCCCTTGATGAGGTGGAGAGCCACACATTAGATGAAAACAATTTCTTTCTTTTTTAATTTTTTTTCCTACTTTTACAATATACTGAGTATTCATCTCAAATTCCCCTCCTTCCTTCTCCCTCCCATTCCCTCCCTTCCCTTTGCCCTTCTGTCCCACTCTTTCGCCTGTATGCTTCCATGTACTTTAGAGTGAGGAATACAATTTCAACAATGTCTTGGGTTTTGCATGCACCTGGCTATGCACCAGTAATTAATATTTTAAATCATAACTGCTATCATATAACTATTATAATGCATGAAGTACTTTCTGTGTACCAAAAACTGTGCACATACACTTTCCTCTCATTCTTTCTGTTTCCCTCTCTCTATTTTCTTTCTTTTTTCCTAGCAATACTGTATTGGGTTCAATATAGTCTTGTGCTTATAATACTAAGTTTCATACCACCAGAAATATTTACATGGTATATTTTCTTAAATAAGATGTTTAAAATTTTTTTCTATTGCATATATATGAATCATACATAATAGTTTTCATTATGATAGTCAATACATGAATATAAAATATTTTGACCATATTCACCCCATTCCTGTCTCTTACCCTTCCCTTCCTGCTGATCCTCATTTTCCCAACTAGTCTCCCTTCATATCTATCTACTTTCACATTGTTCTCAACTATACTCTGCTGTATTTTTATAGTGTCCTTTGTATGTTTGCAGCTCAGAGAAGATAAAGCCCCTCCTCAAAGCTTCTTTTCTGTGTGACAGGATAACTGAACACCTAAACTTGATTCTGTAGCTCAGTCCACTACAACTACACTTCAGAGATAAAGCAAGACATACATGAAGGATCTGTCCACAGGATAAGTGTGTCTCTGCTCTGGGCTCATCTTTGTCCTTTTGAGGTTAACAGCAACCAGTGTGCTTCTTTACCACATGTCCCTAGTTACCACTGTCAGATGCTGAACCTTGGACTGCCCTGAAATCTGATCTGACCCACTGTGAGATCGTTCCCATCCTTCTGTTCTTTGGCCTCATGGTTTACAGAAAGCACTACATCAATTTGGTTTATCCTGGACCAAGTTCTAAGGGAAAGTGCATTGCTTGACATGCATGGGGGAGAGAAAAGAAGGGGGTTAGGTTAGAAACACACTTTGGGAAGGCACTTTGTTTTGTCACCAAGGCCCTAGTCACGTGGTACATTAAAGGAACCGAAGCCACAGAATGGAAGAGTGGTTTTTAAGCACACACGGTTTGAATCACCGCTGTTCTGCAGAATAACTGAAATCAGAGCTGAAAATGACCTGTGTGGCCATCTCACCCTTTGGGAAGGGCACAGAGCTGTCTGTGTACCATCTGGTG
This sequence comes from Typhlomys cinereus, assembly GCA_023101885.1. Taxonomy (NCBI): domain Eukaryota; kingdom Metazoa; phylum Chordata; class Mammalia; order Rodentia; family Platacanthomyidae; genus Typhlomys; species Typhlomys cinereus. Next base: position 5,381,810 of record JALPQD010000052.1, read on the forward strand.
TGATGAACCCAGAGTTAGGGAACTTTGCACTTCTCTCTTCTGGCAACAGGTCACCTAGTGGTTCTTGTTGCTTGGAAATTTTCCTAACTCCAAGCCCACATTTTCCTTTGCTCCTCTTACTATTACTTTATACTTTGGGGCCCTTGTCTCATGCTTTTGTCTCAAGAAGTTTCCATTCACTCTGAATACTTGGAGTTTTAGGGACTTTTTCCACTGGAGTTTCCCAGGCGAGAGGGATGTTCTGAAAGACCGTGAATTCTTCATTTGCTTCTAAGATGGGGGAACCCCAAAGTGAAGCCCAGAGTTTGAAGCCCTTAAGTGGGAGTCTAGCTTGAGTGACCCCCCCACCTCTCATGTATGCATGAGTGTGCATGTATGTTCAGGGTATGGGTGTGCGTGTATTTGTGTATATGTACTCACAGAGGCCAGAGATCAACCTACAGAGCTGTCCACCTGGCTTTGTGAGACAGGGTTTCTCCTTGGCCTGTAGGTCACCAAGTAAGGACCCCAGGGATCCTCCTGTTTCTGCCTCCCTAGTACAAGGCATATGTTACAATGCCCAGCATTTTTACGTGGACTCTTCAGATAAAACCATGGTACTTAGACTTGTAAGGCAGGTACTTTACTGACTGGGCTCTCTTGCCAGTCCCTAGTATTTCTTAAACATTTATATTAATATACTCAATATCAAAGAGGTTATTGGGTGTAAGTCTGATGACTTGTTGGCATTGAATTGTTTGTTATGCCTACTTATATCTTATATATATTCATGTTTCCTCTGGTACAAAACAGTTTTAAATTCTAAGTAATCAAATTAGCCCTCTGCTTGCAGTTCCAGTCCCGAAAAACCTTCAAGTAAAATTGTCCCTGAATAATAAATGCTATTCTAAGGCTGCCACCTCATATACTACTGGATGCATCCAGGTATATATCCCAGTATAATCCCGGTATTAGACACACAGATACTCAAAAGAAGGTAAGATGAAGAATCTAGAATAAAGCAGTGGGCGAGGGAAAACAGATAATACAAGATGTTCAAACTCTGGTTTTGATGGATGTTGAGGGCGATCTGGCTGCGACATCTGTCACACCATTGATCGCCGGGGTTGATTCGGCTGATCTGGCTGGCTAGGCAGGTATCCCCTTCCTCCCTCACCACTCCATGTGCGTCTCTCCCGAAGCTGCACGCTGGGTCGAAGAGGACAACCTTCCCCGAATAGTGGAGGACCGGTCTTCAGTCAAGGGTATACGAGTAGCTGCGCTCCCCTGCTAGCACCTCCAAACAAGCTCTCAAACTCTGGTTTTGTTCAGCCTAGTCTGACTTCCAAAATCAGTCAGTCAGCGTAAGTTATTTAACTTTGCTGATCCTCCGCTCCTGTGGTAGGAAAATGAGAATAACAGATCTCTTTTTGAGGTTTTGTTGTTGTACAGTGTTTAGTATATTGGCTCCAAATAAATGTTGCTTGTCTTTTCCTTTATTTAAGGGAGGGTTCTGGAGTTGATAAAGGGAAGAAAGCTATTCTCTTTCTGGGTCATTTATCTTCCTGGCAGAACCTTCTTCAACCCCACTCATTTGCTGGAACAGAATGATTTCAACTCCACTTAGTGCCCAAGCCAGTCCTGGCTACATTCCTGGGGTCCTTCCTGGGGGATGAGTCTTGAGGGCAATATCGTGTGGGGAATGGGTCATGCCCATTTGCCACTCTCTGAGTTTGGTTCTGTTCTCTAATCTCTACCTTTTAACAGGTTCAGCCTTGGTTTCCTGAAGATATTCAGCTCCTCGGTAGGAACCTCATGAGACCTGTCCACACTACATCTAGCCCACTGGGAGTGCTTCTGTGTTAGTGTCTGGGTTATTTTCATTAATCCTTTCTCATGGAGGTTGAGTGCAAGGAAGTTTGGGTCTTTAGGGTTTGTTGTCTTTATTACCCCACCATCTAAGCTCCCTTCTTATCTTGGAGATGAACAACATCTGCATAGTTCTCTCTAACCACTTCCCATGAGTTTTCATTTGAAGAATCTGTCAGAAGGCTCATGGGCTGATGGCTTGGTCTCTAGCTGGTAGAGCCAAGCGTGGAAAAGTAATGGATTGTGAGAACTCTAGTCCACTCAATGGCTTAATTCCTTGATAGAGGCACAACAAGAGGTTTTATTGGGAATGATGAAAATCAAGAGGTGGGATCTAGTTGGAGAGGCAGATCACTGGAGACATGCATTAGAAAGGTTGGCCCGAATCTTGTCTCTTGTTGCTCTCAAGGTGAACCATTTGTTCTGCTTTGTTCCACTGTGTGTAATTTCCTCCCTGAGGCACAGTTTCATCAAAAGCCCAGAATCAACGGAGCCAAGCAAGACTGAAATCTCTGAAACCATGAGCCCAAGCAAATCTGTCCTCTTTTGAAATGGTTTCTCACTGGTATTTCTCACAATCACACACACACACACACACACACACACACACACACACACACACACACACGGAGCCCAGTGTCTCTTCTGATAGCTGAGGATTCTCCTTTGTGTGGGGTGAAAAGCAAGAGTACTGCCACCCAGCACCTTCCTCTGAGACTTGGCCTCTTAGTACCTGCTTTAGGTCTCAGTGGGGAGCCAGAATTACTGCAGTGGCTGGGAACAGGTCAGAATTCATTCTGGATCAAGTGATGGTTTCATATGTCCAGGTCAAAAGACAAACCCCAGTCCAGACCGGCTCTATCTGAATCTTAGTTAAGATTCTAGGTATCAGTGTTTATCATGTTGGTGCCAAATGTTGCTTGTCTTTTCCTTTGTCTGGGTGAGGGTTCTGTAGACTCTTTCTGGGTTCCTTATCTTCCTGGCATTCCTTTCCTTGTTTTCCTTGCCCATTTTCAAGTTTGTTCCACAGGTCTTCTCATCCATTTCCCAAATTTGTGCATTCATTTCCCCCTGTAAGTCCCTCTGTGCTTTAGGTGAAGACAGCTGGTTGTTTGCATCCATGATTCCCCCATACTTCCTTCCCTCAGTCCTTCTTTAACCCATGTGGACCAACACGATTAATTCTTCCATTTGCCAGATTAGATGCTTAATGTCTGCACCTGGTTGTGATGGTGGCCTTCAGGAAGGACTATTTACAGGAGAGATTGTGGGAGAGAAAGTCACCTCTACCCACTGCCTCGCCCTTCAGTCTTTCTTGGTAGAGTATCTGGGTGGAAATAGAAACAAGTCTTTCTCTGGAAAGTTCTCCCATGTTAGAGACAATATTGGTCACAGGGATCAAAGATCAACTAAGAAGAAAGTAACGGACAGTCGAAGATGCTCCACCTCTACCATTTCAATATGATTCTATTTTCTTTTGGCCAAGTTTAAGTAGGGCCATAATTACTAGAGGTAAATAATTTAAATGACAAAGGAGAAGGCAATGAGTGTTTGAAAGCGGATCCAGGGTATCCCTGCTAGGGATTCAGCCCCAGACCAGAATCGTTTCCAAAGCACATAGGGCCTTTCATGCTTAGATGCCCACTGTAGCTCTGTTCTGTTTCTCATTTGGAAATAAGCCTTTCTCTCCAGTTTTCCAAGACTGTCTGTCTGGTCATGCTCTTGGCACACTGTTTGATCATAGCTCAGAGGTTTTAACCTGCCTGAAAAACACTGTGGATGGATTTTCCAGGAATTTTAATATAGACTTAAAAACAATGTTTGATCTTAAGTCATAGCTTCGTTTTTCTCTTTCCCACAAACATACACAAAATATATCTCAATGAGGTGATGTGTGTGCGTGTGTGTGTGTGTGTGTGTGGTGTGTGTGTGTGTGTGTGTGTGTGTGTGTGTGTGTGTGTGTGTATTTATGGTATTTCCAGACTGGAAAAGCAATTTCAACTTATTCATGGTAGGGAAAGGAGAGTGCCTCAGTTTTCGGCTAAAATGTTTTGCCCTTGGTCTGATTGTTTCCAGATGTGATGGGCAAAACCATTATTGATAATGTGGAAAAATTGGCACAGTATTAGAAAATACAATGGGAATGAGTCCCGAGTAGCTCTCCCACATCTGCGCACTCTTTTTCCTTGTTCCTCACCTGGAAAACCTCTCATTTGTTTTTAACTTGCTCAGGGGGACCGCTGAGGTGGTTGATATGATTCTGTCTCCTACAACTTCATAGGAGACATTACCTGAACTCTCCATGCCCATGTAATCACGTACATGATTCCTGGACATCTTATATCCAAAGTCCTACAGCATTTTGAGTTGGGTATTAACTGACACTTCCATAAGATGGTGTTGAAGAATTCACACAAATGTAATTTTCCAGAACTTTGCTGGGACTAATTCAGGCATGTCATGCTCAAGAACCAAAGCATCCATCCTTTGGGACTGCTGAAGGTGTTTACTGGATGAACTTTCCAAATGATTGTTAGGTTCTGGTCATCAGCCATGACCCTGTCCTCTCCTATTGGTGCCTAAGTGCTTAGAACCCTCTTTTCTCCACCTCAACATTGTCAGTGGATAAAGGCTGCCCTGTGTACTGCTCATGGGGACAAGGATCTTCTCTGCTGGAAAGACTTTGTGATACACAGAGCCCCGTGTCTGTGGCCTTTGGCAGAGAAAAGCAAATGCTGGATAACAGGAAAAACAGTGCATTAAAATACAACTATTTGGGACTGAACCCTCTGCCCTTCAGTCAGTTGTGATTCTCTGTGTTAAGCACTGCTCTGGAAACTTTGCAGAAGAGGAAGCAAATAAGAATGTTGGAGCCAGAGGGTGGGGTGGGAGCTGCCAAACAGCATCTTCTGGACACAACAAGGCTGTTGCATGTATGCATTCAAAGCAGCTATGTTTACTTCCTCAAAGTCTGCACAGGGTTTGATCTGTCAACACTTCATCATGGAAAGGGAGTGAACTTGTGAGGTACCACATTTCCCAGAAGGACTATTGGGGGTTAATCCTTGCTGGGGGAAGGAGAACTAATTTCTCTAGTAATATAGTCACTGATGGTCCATGTTACAGCAGGTGCTAAGAGACATGCCAACACAGAAACCCAGCGGGTCCCCCACACAAAAAGATATGATAATGGGAAGAAGAAGACTAGTTGGGAAGAAGATGGTTTCAAATGGGAGACAAAGGCAGATGGAACCAGATAATATGGGATGAAGGGGAGTCAAATTCATGATATTCATCTATGAAACTGTCAAGGAATAAAAATAAATTAAAAAAATACAAAAATCTAATGTCAAGTACATACTAGCTAGTTTAACACCATCTCTTTGAGTGTGTATCTTATTTTTTTAACAGTTTCATACATGATATTCCTACCTCATCCCCTTTGACTTCTCTCACTGAAAATTTTTTTCTTCACAACAAATTTCCCTCCTATTTTTATGTCTTTTTTATGTACATGATAAATATATTTTACTTTTAAGAATAACTTATTTCTAGCTAGATGTACTGACACAGAGCTGTAATCTTAGCACTGTGGAGTCTGAGGCAGAAGGACTGAGAATTGGGGTCTATCTCAGATAGGATATACAATGAGACTTTGAGTCAAAAATATTACCTTTAATTGATTAATACGAATTGCATATACTTTTGATATAATTCACATACATATACCACAAACATTATGAAATGACTTACTCAAACTAATAAACATATTCATTACCTTACATACTTATTTTTCATAATATGAATTTTCATGGTTTGAAATGTGTCCCCCATAGTCTCATGTGTTTGGGAAAGTCATTGTCATAATTAGATACAGATGTCAACTTGACAGTTGAGGGTTTGAGCTCTGGGCACATTTGTAGAGAAATGGTAGTTAAGCCCAGAGCAAACCTGCAGGAGATTGTTCAGTGGATAGGGAAGATCTAGCCCATGGTGAGTAGGACTAGTCCCAGGAAATAAAATGAAGGGAGCTGTTCGAGAGAGAAGGCATCTTCATGTATACTTGTCCAGGCATGCTGCTCTGGCAAGTAAGAATTATCCTTCTTTCAGCTGCTACGTGGGTATGGTGTAGCTAGTTCCCTCTGCCATTTGGGGATGGTGCATGCTCTCCTGCCACACTGAACTGAAAACTGTAATTGGAAAATCATAAGAGAAAATGAATCCCTTGTTCCTTCAAGCAGTTTTGTCATGACTTTATCAGCAACATATAGAGTAACTGCAACATAAATACTTATAAAATCTATTTCCTTTACAGAAGATGCCAGAAGGTGGAAAGACCTCCCATGCTCCTGGATCAGCAGAATCAACATCATAAAAATGACCATCCTACCAAAAGCAATATGCAGATTCAATGCTATATCAATCAAAATCCCAAAGCAATTCTTTAAAGAAATTACCAAACAATCTCAAAATTCATATGGAAGCACAAAAGAAACAGGATAGCAAAAACAATCCTGAGTAACAAAACACTGCTGGAGGTATCACCATACCAAACCTTAATCTATATTATAAATCCATAGTAATGAAAACAGCCTGGTACTGGCTCATGTAGATATGTAGATCAATGGATAAGGGTTGAAGACCCAGATATAAGCCCACACAATTATAGCCATTTGGTCTTTGACAAAGGGGCCAAAAAAATCCAATGGAAAAAGAACAGCATCTTCAACAAATGGTTCTGGCAAAACTGGATGTCCACATGTGGAAGATTAAAACTGGACCCGTACTTGTCACCATGTACAAAAATTAATTCTAAATGGATCAAGGACTTCAATGTAAGGCCAGAGACTATTAAAAACCCTAGTTGAAAGGGTAGGGAACTCCCTCGAGCTGATTGGGCTAGGCCAACTGTTTCTAAACAGAAGTCCAATAGCACAGTCACTAGAAACAACACTCAACAAATGGGATCCTATGAAATTAAAGAGCTTCTGTTCAGATAAAGAGATTGTAAACCGAGTAAAAAGGCAACCCACAGAATGGGAGAAAATCTTCACTAACCACATATCTGATAGAGTTCTATTATCCAGAATGCACAAAGAACTCAGAAAACTAAACCCCATGGACATAAGTGGCCTGATTAAAAAATGAGCCTGGGAACTAAAAAGAAACTTTTCCAGGGACAAAATTGAAATACCTAACATATATCTTTAAAAATGCTCCACATCCTTACTATCAGGGAAATGCAAATCAAAACCTCCCTGAGATATCACGTCACCCCAGTCAGGATGGAAAAAAACCACAATCCAAACAACACCAAATGCTGGAGAGGATGTGGAGAGAAGGGAACTCTCCTACATTGCTGGTAGGAATGCAGGCTCATACAACCACTCCGGTGATCAGTCTGGTATTTTTAAAAAAGTGAAAGATTGAAATAATCCTCCATAAATCAAAAATTCACTACAATGACACAAATACAACAATGTTCATAGCAGCGCTATTTACAATAGCAAAGTCATGAAATCAACCCAAATGCCCAACAGTTGATGAGCGCATAAGGAAAATGTGGTACATTGGAATACTACTCAGCCATCAAAAAAGATGAATTAATGAAATTTTCCAGGAAATGGATGGAATTAGAAAAAATTATATTGGGTGAAGTATCCCAGACACGAAAATTAAACACCATATGTACTCTCTAACAGGTGGATCCTGCTACCAAACCCACTAAATATCATATTCAAAGATAAATCTCTGTAATACCTACAGTAATCACAAAGATTATAAATAGGAGGGAAGGGGAAGGAGGGCCCCTCAGAAATAAGGGAGAGGAGATCATGCTTCAGTAGAGAAAATAGGTCACCATCAAGTATTGCTAGTAAGTAGCAAGATATCTGGTGAAACTCACTCTCACTTTCCTTCCTGATTACTTGCAACTGAGGATGTTTGATCTCATCAATCAGGGAGAGTATGGGGACTGGGAGATAGAAGGTAATAATCCTGCAAATTAGACAATGACCCCCCCCCACACTGCAATCTCTTATTCCTATTCCATCTACCTTTGAATCTACTCTTACAGTAAGATCTTCATTTAAACAGCCTTTTATCTTTGGTTAGTAGGAGACCTCCAATACCAATCAGGATGGAGCCAAGGGCAGGGCAGGAAAAGCAAAACTGAAAATGACAACAAATCATAATTCAGAACACCAGAGACACTACATTAATCACCTAGAACCAGACCAGCCAAATCTCTCCCCATCCTAAAGGTCAGGGAAAGGGGTTGCAAGATTGCAGGAACCTAAAGATGGGGAGGACCAACGATATGCAAGATACTCCACACAAGTTAGGGCCACAGTAGCCATAATCAGACTTTGCATGACCTGCACAATAGCTGACATGTCAATGACCCCCCAAAGTCAAGCATGGATCACAGGCACTAGGATCCTTAGAGGCAAGGGATTAACAGTCATAATGGTGTTCCCATACTAAAGGGGAGCCCAAGAAAGGGCTCTGGGCTATGCCACTGAGTCTTTATACCTCACTAGAGTGGAGGACTCAGAGGGAGGTTTGGCATTCACATAAAAGAATGCTCCAGGGGATGGAAGGGGTGAAGGGGGAGGCACTGGGAGAAGGGGAGGGAGGGAGGTGAAAGGAAGGGAAAAAGAGGGGAAGGTGCAAGGGGAATTAGGGAAGAGTAGAGGGAGGGAGAGGACTGGGGTGTCTATTGAGCTTGTATGATTGGGGAAAACTTTTTTTAAAAATCTATTTCTTAGCAGATTTAATGAATAACATACATTGTCACTAGCTATAGTAATCATGTTGCACCATAGCACTTCTGAACTTACTTCTTTTTTCTTCTACCTAAACTTAGATTTTGTACCTTTTGATCAACATCTCTTCAATGTATACAACCTCTACCTTTGGACACCATCATTCACCTAGGTTAGAGTTGGGTCCTTCATTTCTTCTGAGTGGAAATTTTAAAAATTATTCTTTTTTCGGATCCCAGATCCCACGTATAGACGCCAGGCAGAAGCGGGGGCGGCCTGCGCTTCTGGTCCTGGTAGGGCGGAGCCTGTGAATCCCGGGGCAGAAGGTGGTGGAGGCGTCCGTGGTGGTTCCCGAATTCGTCCGTGGTTCTACACACACACAGACACACACACACACACGCGCACACACATACATATGCACACACGCACAATTGAATAAATAATAATAAAAAAACTTTAAAAAATTATTCTTTTATGCTGGCCTAGTTCTAGGTGGTCGATATGGAGAGAGGAAGGGAACCGGTGTACCTATTAAGCTTGTATGAGTGGAGATAATAAAAAATGTTTAAAAAAATAAAAACAAGAAAAAAAGTATTCTTTTATTGTTTCTTACATGGTTGCAGTGAATTTGTGATAGTTTCATACCTTAATCCTCGTCCCATTTTCCTTCCCCTTCTCACTTTAACCCTTTTCCTTCCCTGCCAATCTCTCTCCTATTTCCTTATTTTATTTTTTAATGAGTGAGCCATTGGGTTTCATTTGATGGCATGTGTCTGAGCACTTGCTAGAGCATGAATCATGTATCAGTGGGTAGATCCTTGAGGAAAGGATTCCTCCCCCACACACACACACATCAGGGTTGACCTTCATCAGTCTCTCAGGAAAGTATAGGATAACTTTCTTGGTGACATACTGATATGATAAATCCCATGTAGGTCTTATGGAAATACATGTATCTGCTGTATTCATGAATGTGAGTGTATGTGTAGGTCAGAATGCAACTTTCAAGAGTCAGTTCTCTTCTTTCATGTTGTGAGTGGGTTTCTGGGATTGAATTTAGGTCCGAGGTCTAAACTTGGAGTGGGAAGGGAAGAGGCAACATCAGAAGAACAAGAAGCAGCTGTACTGAAAAAACTGTGGGCTGTTCAGAGTGGCTCTGGCAGTGGAGACTGCCCCCTTGCCTTTCCCCAGTCTGTGCAGAGAAAGTCTGGAGAGATATACACATCTGCACATTTTCCTCCCAACCTTTCATTGCACAACTGACCTGGGAGTTATATGTGTATTAGATAGTATTCATGCACAGCCAGCATAGAGGAACAAGGGAGGTTTATTGATTTACAGTTCCAGAGCGAACAGATAAAGCCCATTATGGGGGGAATTCATAGCAGAAGGCATGGGCTTGAAGGCAGAGGCAAGAGGCAGGTACAGAGAGTCCACAGATAGAGGATATCTAGAGTGGAATGAGGTTGCTTTGCTCTATGCAAAGTCAACACTGCTTTGTAGAACATGACATACAAAGGGGAGTGTCAACATACTCACCTCATTCTGAAGAACATTAAATATGAATCAATTGCAACAACTATAACTTGATGGTATTAAAATTCCATTTGTATCTTGGGCGAAATTACAAACATTCTAGAAAGAAAGATCATAGCTATTTGCCTTTGTATTAAGACTTTAAATGTATCAAACATTTGCACATGTTTTGCTAATTTTATCTTTGTCTCTCCTCCTCTCAGTAAGCACCATTGTCTTTATTCTACCAATAAGAAAATGAAGACTCTGGAAGGCTGACTTGTAAGATATACTTCCTCTAGGATATTGAGGACTCATTGTCTGACTTGGAATTTCGTGTTGCATCCCATGTGTGAGAAGACCAGAAGGTCACTTACCTTCTCTGAAACTCAGAGAAGCTTCCTCCTGAAAAGGAATAGAATCATGCTTACTTCACAGTCAATGTCTGCTAAAACTCTTGAGACAATGTAGGTGAGGTGAGAACTTCTCATCCATATGAGCTGACATCACCTATTTTCTAGAACTACTAAGGGACACAATAAGACTCTAAGCCATGTTTCCTCTTTCTGAGTAAAAGTGTCTCTACATCACAATTGCCTTTCAAACATTGAAATTGCACTTCTAAAGTCCTTTACCGTTTTAAGTAATTGTATACCTGGAATGCTTGTTTCTTGTGTTAAAACCACAAGGGTGGGTAGGCAAGGCATGATTGTTCTATGTCTTGATGAAAAACTTAGCTTCAGATTAAGGTTCCAGATGATTCCATCTCAACCTTGTTACCACCGCTTAGCACACTTTTCTTTTTTTTTTTTTATTTCAGCTCATACAAACTTATTAGGTACACCAGTTCCCTCCCTCCCTCCTCCTCCCCCCCCCCCCGTACCCCCTGCTCCCCCTCCTCAACCCTCTCCCTCCCCATCCCCCAGTGCCTCCCGCCCCAATTCCCAGAGAGTCCTTTCTTGTGTATGTCTGATTTTCCTCTGGGCCCTCCTCTCCGATGACGTACAAGGACCCAGTGGCCTTTCCCTGAACCCTTTCCCGTGTTCCCCTTAGGTATAGGAACACTGCTGTGGCTGCCAATCCTTTGCCTCCAAGGATCTTGGTGCCTTTAGCAGATGCTAGATTTTGTGAGGTCAACAGTGTGTTGGACTATGCGCAGGGCATGCAAAGTCCAATTATGATTGCTTCAGCCCTAACTAGTATAGAGTATCTTACATATCATTGCTCCTCCCATCCTTTTGCTCTTACACTCTTACCGCCCCCTCTTCCGCAAATTTCCCTGAGCTTCAAGATGGGGAGAGACTAAGCCGGCCTAGTTCTAGGTGGTTGATATAGAGTCTCTGAAGTTCTGGATTGTGGTTTGTTGATTTTCTTTTGCAGTTTTGCTGCTCCTGCAATGCCCTTCACTCCATCCTGGTGGGTATTGTATGTTACCCCCTGGCCAGAGACAAAAGCTGTTAGAGTCTTATGATAAAAGCACATTCAAAGGTAGATGTAATAAAAGTGGGAAACCATAGTAAGGGAGGGGTCTATCACCCATTTGCAAAATGGTTACTTTTTATCTGCCAGACTATATGCCCTCCTCTTCTGGTGAGATCACACCCCCTCAGTAGTAAATGATCAGGAACAAAAGTCTGTGAACTTAATCAGATGTCTCATTACTTATTTGGGTCCTTGGTGGAGGCCTATTTTCCCTGCTGTAACATGGTCCCTTCTCTCCTTGTTTCTGGTGTGGCCCTCCTACCCCATCCCTCCTGTTCATAATCCTTGGAATTACTGTCTCTAGGTGGGCTGGGTGGGTTTGGTACTAGGAGCCACCTATTAGGGAGTACATACGGCGCTTAATTTTCTGGGTCTGGGATACTTCACTTAATATAACTGTTTCTAATGACATCCATTTCCTGGCAAATTCCAATAATTCATCATTTTTGATGGCTGAGTAGTACTCCATTGTATAGATGTACCACAGTTTCCTTATCCACTCGTCAACTGTTGGACATTTGGGCTGATTCCATGACTTTGCTATTGTAAACAGGCTTAGCACACTTTTCATTCTTTTATTTTTATAATTTTTTTGCCCACGTTAAACATTACCTTGGATGTAGGGTATCCATACTCACTACTTTTTTCAAGTTTGGGCCGCAGTAGCCATAATACAACTTTGCGTGACCTACTTAATGACTGACATGTCAATAACCCCCCAAAGTCAAGCGTGGATCACAGGCACTAGGATCTTTAGAGGCAAGGGATTAACGATTAACAGTCATAATAGTGTTCCTATACTAAAGGGGAGCCCAAGAAAGGGCTCTGGGCTATGCCACTGAGTCCTTACACTAGAGTGGAGGACTCAGAGGGAGGTTTGGCATTCACACGAAAGAATGCTCCAGGGGATGGAAGGGGTGAAGGGGGAGGCACTAGGAGGAAGGGAGGGAAGGGAGTGAAAGGAAGGAGAAAAGGGGGAAGGGTGCAAGGGGGACTGGGGAGGGGTGGAAGGAGGGAAAGGACTGGGATACCTATTGAGCTTGTATGAATGGGGAAAACTTAAAAAAAAAACTCTCTGAAAAACCATAGAATTGGCCCTTTTTTCTAGATGAGAGTTTACAACTTTTAGCACAGAACTATTTTTAATGATATGAACTCAGTCCCTGCCCTCTGACATGAACCTAGGAAGCACACTTGAGAACCACAGACTTTTCATCAAAATTAAAGCCAACCTCTTGTTCAACTGAAGGATTGATCCGTTCTCATCTTTGAGGTCATCTTACGTCTACTCTTCTTTAGTTTTTCTTTTAAGTAAAAAGAGGTTATTTAGAACTCACAAAGACTAATGAAATGAACAGGCAGTTTTCAAAAGATAAAATACAAAAATATTCAGCTTCAGCAGCCATCAGAGACAAGAAAATTAAAACGACATTAAGATTTAATCTTGCTCCACTCATTAAGAAAATAACAATAAATGCTGGCAAGAATGTGGATAATAGGAAACCTTGTTCATTGCTGGTGGGATGGAAACTAGTTCAGCCATTATGGAAGTTCCTATGGAAGCTTCTCAGAAAACTAAACATGGATTGTTCACATGACCCAGATATAACGTTCTTGAGTATTTACCCCCTAAGATGTTACCCCCTAAGATGTCCAGCCAAGTATCACAAAGATACTTGCACATCAATGTTTATTGCCACATTGTTTGCAATAGCTAAATTATAGAACCAGCTAGATGTCCAAAAAGTGAGGAACGGATGAAAGAAAATGCAACACAATCAATACACACACACACACACACACACACACACACACACACACACACACATGCCTTCATGATTTAAGTATGATTCCCATAGACTCATGTGCTGCATTTTTAGCTGGTGTCAATGTTTGAGAAGTGGCACCTTCAGGAGATTGTATTTTGTTGGAGGAAAGCATACCATTGGGGAGGGCCTTAAGGTTTGGTAGTCTGGCCCTGTGTCCATAGTTAGGCACAGGTGTCAACTCGATAGTTGAGGGTTTGAGCTCTGGGCACATTTGTAGAGAATTAGTGGTTAAGTTAAATCCAGCAAACCTGCAGGAGATTGTTTAGCTGATGGGGTAGACCCAGGCCATGGTAGGTAGGACTAGGCACTGGAATAAAATACATAGAGCTAATTAAGAAAGTTGGCGTCCTTGTGTACACTTGGCCAGACATGCTGGTCTGGCAAGTAAGGATCATCCCTCTCTCAGCCGTTATGTAGAGATGGTGTGGCCAGTTCCTTCGGCTGGTGTTGGTATGAGCTCTCCTGCTAAGCTGGACTGAGAACTGTAATTGGACAATTTGTAAGAGAAAATAAACCCCTTGTTCCCTTTAGTCGTTTGATGGTAATTTATCAGCAACCATGCAAGCTAACTGCTACACCCTGTTTCCTCTTAGTTTCCTCTTGCTTTCTCTGACTCTCTGACCTGAACCTCTCTCCTACTTCTGCCTCCAGACATACCTTCTGCTGTGTAAGACCTACCCTACTGAACTATATCCCCTCTGGAACCATAAACCAAATAAATCTCTCTTTTTCTTTTAAGTTGGTTGTATGTATTTTCTCACAGTGATAAAAAACTAATTACAGCATACATATAGATACACACACAAACAACAAATTTTTCCCAGTCATTAAAGAGAATGAAGTCATGTTGTTTGCAGAAAAAAAGACGCAACTTGAGATAAGCATATTAAGTGGACTAAGTAAGTCTTAGACAAATATCATATGTTTGTCTCTCATATATGACTCATGGGTTTTATGTGGATACATAAAATCATGTATGTATGTAGGACATGAAAGAAGTAAAGCTATCTGTAGTGACAAAGGGAGCTCTAACAGGGAGAAGAGTGAGGAAAGGGAGGGATAGCAAGAATATGCTCAGTGTACAACATATAATTGTGTGAAATTCAAAGTACACATACATTAAAAACTACAGGTATGTATTGCTGGTATATGGAATAGTCTCATTTTTAAGTTGGAAAGCTTTAAGAAGCAAAGATTTACAGACTGAAATTGGTTGATATATTTCCACAGATTTTTTTTTTCTTTCTTTCTCTTTGGTTTCTTATAAAGCCACGTTCTGGATAAAGGCTGGTGATTCTGGAGGGAATTCTGTGAGAAAACACTGGATTTAAAAATTGTTCCATGTGGCTCAGAAACATTGCAGTCCCTTGTAGGAAAAAGCATGGACTTAATCATACGTGACTTGAAAGAGGTTTCTATTGGCGTGACATTCTAGAGAGTCTGGGGACTAGGAGGCTTAACATGGAATGTTAGACACAACATTGTTCTCAACAGACATCTTCAGAAGAGAGAGTAGGCTGACTCAAGGAGGGGTGATGATGGTGGAGAAACGTCCTTGAGTGTGTGGAAATTGTCTTGGGCACCCAACGCATGAATTATCAACATTCAGGTCATGGGTATAGTAGAGATCTGGTGGCAACTACTTCACTAGGGTCTAGCGTATTATTCTGTTGGGTATGTGTTCAAAAGTGTCCAGTGTCTTCTGTGTCCTTGGAAACACAGAAAATATCCAAATTCCATCCAAAAGATGGAATGACTCCAGATGAGAGCCTAGAATAAGGAGCCACCTTGTAAGTATTTGATTACAATAGAGCAACATGCATGCCACGGAGGTTAGAAACTAGGGGCAAATGTGAACTCCGCAGGTGTGCAGTGGGTGGTATCTTGTTTCATGACAAGGAACATGAGAAAACTAGCTTGGAATGGTCATTCATGTCTGTAATCCTCCCATTACTTGGAGAAAAATCAGGGAGATCATGAGTTAGAGGCCAACTTTGGCTACCTAGTAAAGCCTTGTCTCAAAAATAAAAAAATCAAATAGGCCATAACAAACACTGTGAGCCAGATTCACTAATAGTAATATCATTGATTATATGATTAAATGTTTACTCATCATGGTTCAAATGAGGCCTATCTCCACTGGTTCATTTGAACACTTGGTCCTTAGCTGATGTTGCTGTTTTGGAAGACTGTGGAATCTTTAGGGGGTGGAGCTTTGCTAGAGGGAGTGCATCATTGGGGGGCAGACCTCTGAGGCTTGATAATCTGGTCCACTTCCTGTTCTCAACCTGTCTGTTTGTCTGTCTGTCGTTATGTTTCTCCTCCTGAGTATTCTTGAAATTGTAACAGTCAGCTTCTGGTTTCTACCACTGTGCATTTTCTGCCTGTAACCATGTGCTGCCCATCAAGATGGACTCTATTCCCTCTAGAATGGTAAGTCAAAATTATGACCACTTTCTTCCTTAACTTGCTTGGTTCAGAGTATTTCATCACAGCAACTAATGAGTTAATGGAACATTACCATTTAATGAAAATAAGATGGTTTTGGTTACTCTTTTTGCTGGTGTGACATAGCACTTAGACTTAAGCAACTTAAGGGCAGAAAGTAAAATTTATTTGGCTTATGGTTGCAGAGGGGAAGCGTAGTCCATTGTGGAAGGAAAGATATGGCAGGTGGTAGAAGGTAGAGGCAGCTCAGGTCACCACAAACATCATGATGGAAGCAAAAGAAGACCAAACTACTAGTGGATGCAGAGTGGGTCTACCCTACATCAAGGTCCACTCCATGTTATATGCCTTCCTCCTGCAAGGTTCCACCTCCTAAAGGGACCATGACCTTTCCAAACATTAACACCAGTTAAGAATTTAAACACATGAACTTATGGGGAACAACTCACATTCAAACCATGACAAATAAAACCTTGCTCCTCTACTGATGTACAAAGGAAGAGAATCATTCAGGTTTTACTCATTACTGCCAGAGGAGGATAGCAGCAGAGCCATTTCCTGCTCCATGAAATAGAATGGATGGTAGAGAGAAGTGAGTTGGAGGAAGAACCATTTATGATCTTTGATAGAGCATGGCATGAGGTCAATTGTCTGAATCTAAAATTTCTATAATGCATTTGTATTTCTTTTTGATATTAGAACCCATCTTTAGAATGAAAATGATGACATGGTTTCTACTTGCTTTCTTAGGACATGACCTTAGGCATGTTACAGTTGGCTATCTGGGATTTCTGACCCCTAAACAAAGACTTATGATGATAACATCCCTCAATGTAGGTCATGGCAAGGAGCTGTCTTATTTCAGTAATGTGTAAGAAAAAGACATCTGTTTAAAAACATCCTATAAAAGTTAGCTAATTATTATTAAATTGATATTGTGTTTGTATAAAATTTTCTTTTTTAATATTCAATGGTTTTCAAATTCAGAAATTTCCATATTTATTAACACTCGATATTCTTCCAAATGACTCAATATAATGCACTTCTGATGTAAAGTTATGTGACTTGATTTGGGCACTCAGGAAGAATGGGCACAAGATATGACAGTCCTTTTTGACTTCAAATGCTATAACATACTTAAAATAATAAAGTATTGCCTAGAAATGGAAATAATTGTCCTTTAATTATGTAAAACCTCTATCTTTGAACTATAAGAAATAATGAGTAAAAGGTAGTTATGTATGGCTAGGATAGAATCCCAATACTGTAAACATTCTCAACTAAAAAAAAGAAAGTATCTGGGGTGTACTATGGTGTGTTTGAAGAAGATGCATGTGATGTAGGTTGGTGCATGTTTGTATGTATGGTGTATTGTTGTATGGTATGGTGTATATATATATGTGGTGTGTAGTGTCTGCTATGCTTGTGAGATCTATAGTGTATACATGAAGTATGGTGTACATATGTCTTTGTATGTGATATATAATACATGTGTATATGGTGTAGCATGTGTGTGGTATATGTAGGTAAATGACATAGTTTGGTAGAGTATGTGTGAGATATGAGAAATTGTGGTGCAGAATCATGTTTGTGGAGTATGTATGTGATGTGGTGTGTGTATATGGTATGGGGTATATGTGTGTGTGTTTGTGGTATATGTGCAGCATGTGTATGTGATGTCACTTGGTATAATATGTGTGTGCATATAATGGGGCGTGTGTGTGTTGAGTATGAAAGCAAGTCCAAAATTTGAAAATGAGTTCTGCCTGAAATTGGCAACCTAGAAAGCTGTAGAAGTACTCTTCCTTATTTTGGAACTGAACTTCTGGGCCACTGTAGGAATAGCTGTAGGTTTTGGGAGTCTGCTCCCCATCATGCTGGCTGGCTAATGTCGGGCTGCTGCAGCCTCTGTGGGCTCATTTGCAGCATATGGTTGGGGAGGCGAAGTGCCTCTGAAACAAATTTCTTCCTTTAAACTGTTATTTCGTTATTCTTAGGAGCTGTATTTTTCCTCTCCTAGAAAACCACAACCCCGAGTATTTCTCTTGAATAATACATGCTCAACTTGGCAACGAATCAGGCAGGCTGTTGTTGCATATTCAATATGAACCAGTTACAAAAACCTGCAGATGTTTGAGGAAACTGATCTTTAAACTTGTTTTTTTTTTTCTCCAACAAGAAAGAAAAAAAATATACCATATCCTCAGACTGAGGAAAATTAGATATATTTTCCATCTCCAGATTGTGTTTAGAAACTTCGGGCCAACCTTTCATTCACCAAATATCCAGTGTTACCAAAGTAAGATGCCCAGAGCCACAGGGGCCAGAATGCAAGAGCTTGCCATCTCTTTTCCTGATTTCCCCCAAGGTCTCCAGCCCCACCCTCTTTCCCACTTGGCCAGTGTGTACAGAAGCCCAGACCTGGTCATTCTGGACTCTTTCATGGACTAGTGGTTGAAGAGATCAACAGCGCTTGTTTGGTCAGAAGACACTGATGGCTGAGAGCTCTGCTGGGCTCACCAGACAAGGACAGAGAACAAGTGAAATTATTCAGCTGTTCCAAGGACAGAAAAATCAAGTGCCAGTCCTGTTTCCTGTTCTTGAGTAGCACGTGGCACGTCCAAAAGGCAACAGCATCCAGTGCTGACCTGGGAACAACAGCAAGGTCATGTAGGGATTATAAAAGTTTGGGGAGCATTGCCTCTTTGTAAAGGGGCATCTATAAATTCCAGAAAATGGATGCAACTCAGGAACATGAAATTTAGCCAGATGGTTTAGGAGATAATTGAAATATAAACTTATTTTTTGAGATTGTAGTGAAACTTAAGATACTTCATGTTGACAACTGTTAATTTTAACATCATTTACATTAATGAAAATATGTACAGATGGGGCTGGACACAACATATAGGTAAAGTAGGAACAGAATCCCAAAGCAGTCTGATGGATGTGTTGATAGGAAGAGGTCTGAATGTGCTATGATACTAGACAAAGTGGCACATACCTAGGCCAGGTCTGCAAAGTGCGAATGACTTGAAAAAGCTACCAAAGAAAGGCAGAGACTTATGGGATGTATGATTTGAGGGGTCAAAGGACAGTGAGGAAACTGGTGTCTTGAGCATGAAGCTTCAGAGGTAGATTAGCAACCACAGATCATAAGGGGGTCTTGAATATTCTGCAAGGGTTTTTCAATGTAGTCTGCAAGCATGAGGAATATTTTCTGAAAGTGAGCTTAAGCAGAGAGTTTGCATGATCCCTTCTGAATGTTACTTAGTATTGTGGCTTCAATGTGAAACGTCCTCCATGGTCTCATGAGTTTTCAACACTTGATTGCCTGCTGGCAATACTTATTGGGAAAGTTACGGAATCTTTAGGAGGTGGAACCTCGCTGGAGAAAGTATATTGCTGGAGGTGGGCTTTGCTGTTTCATAGCCATGTCTCATTTTCTGTTTTCTCTGCTTGCTAAAAGTAGATGCAATGTGAGCCAGCCTCCTGCTGCTGCCAGAATGGCACATTTCCCCCTCCATGACAGTTTCTAGTCCTCTGGGACTGTGATCCACAGTAAGTCCCTCAAGTTATTTTTGACAGGTGTTATATCACGACAATAACTAATATGGTAAAACTGCATTGATGGGAAAAGATCAAAGGCAGGATAATCACCATCTCTGCTTGGAGGCTTTGTCAGTGGTTTGAAGGAGAAAAGACAAGTGTTTGAATTACAGCAATGGCAACAGAAATAGAGAAGAGAACCTAGATGAGACTTGGAAGATGTTCTACTGGGACCTGACAAGCACAGTGAGAGAGAAGGAAGGCTCCAGAAAGATTCCTGTGCTTTGGGGAGCTTATGTTATGTGTGCTCCAAATGAAGATGTAAAGGAGTTTTAGGAAGTTGAGACTTAGTCCAGGCTTTGGGGTTCAATTTCTGACAAACTGAGGTGAACACAGCATGTGCTTAGAAGTGAAAGAAACATTGTTGCTCTCTGAAAGTTTTGTCTAGAAAGATGGGTTTTGGGAGCCCTTCAGATAGAGAATTCACATTGGAGATCTTTGGCCACGTTTTAAAAGCAGGACAGCGGGTGCACGTATGATTACTTAAAGCATGCAGAATTGAACTTTGATGGGCATGTCAGCTCTGGGTGGAAGGTCAAAGTGGAGCTGATGGAATGAAGCAGTCAGAGAGGCCAGCAGGAAACCACAGAGGAGTGACGTGAAAGCAGACTGCATCTTAAAAGGAGGAAGGGTAAACAGAGCCAAGCACTGTTGAAAAGGCGACTACATCGAGGTAGACAAATATTTGTCTGTTGGACTTGGTAACAGGATGGTCATAGTTGATCCTGGCTGTGGCTGCTTTAGGGACAGAGAGGAAGGAAACTGGCCTGAAATTGAGAAAGCGAGTGTAGGTGAGAAAGAAGAAATGGTGAATATCAAATCTCTTTTCCAAAAGCAGTTTGGGTGAAAAGGAAATGAGAGAAGGAAAGAATCGTATAATAAAGAGAAAAGGAGAGTTTTTTTTTTTTTTTTACAGGTGGAAGAAGCTTGGAAATACTGTGTGCTGAGAGAATGGACCTAGAAGAAATGGGTGGGGAAGCTGCAGATGGGAAGGTAAAGCCCCCGCATGGATGCTGCTGAGAGGGAAGGCTGGGCACTGTGGGCAGCCAAGTGGCCCGTCATGCATTTTGTCTGTGGTTTATCGTGTCCCTGCCACAATAGTCATCTACTCTGCACTTTCCCCTCAGCCCTGCCTGTGCCTTGTTTGCTCCTTGGGACATGTTCCAAGCTGCATTAGACAATACTGCAGCAGAGGTGGTTCCTAGGGCAAGGCTAGGGCCCGAGTCCAGCCAGCACCTCACGCAGCTTCATACGAAACAGTGCTACCTATAACCAAGAGCAAACAGGATCAGCTGCAAGTAGATGTTTACAGCCCGTAATAGAAAACATTAACGTACTTGTATTTTACCCTACATGCAGAGAGTCAATAAAAGTGATGGAAGGGTTGATCCCAGGCCACTGATAAGTAGCAATGGCAACAGTCGATGTGCTTCTTGACTACAATTGCTATTTTCATATACTTGGAAACTGAAGTGTAATTTTTATGCCCCACTTTTCTCTACAACTAGGTTTCTCTGAAGGAAGAAGAAAGCAAAGAACTTCATGACTTGGTTGAGAGTAGTCTCTCTGTGTGTGTGTGTGTGTGTGTGTGTGTTTACAAGGGGACATTTGAGTATGTACCTGTGGAGACCCAGGTGATACTGGGAATCATCCTGGTTTGTTCTACTTACCCATTGGTTTGCTTTGGGGTTTCTTAGGATCTGCTTTCCAGGGCCAGAGTTGCAGGCTATCACCATTTCTATCCTACATTTTGGGATTTGGGAATTTGAACTCAGGTCCTTCTGCTTGCAAGACAAAGGTTCTTAACTTCTGAACCATCTCCCCAGTTCATAAGTTTTTAAGAGTGTCATTCACATGGTTCAGGAGTTGTGTTTAGGTAGATTTTTATGATATTAAGTTTTAAACTCCTACAAATGTCAAAACTCACCATACACCTTTCCTTTGACCAAGCTCAATTGGGACATGGATATCTGTTATTAAAAGTTTGGTACCTAGAGTTCAAACTAGGCCAGGGGGTATCCATGTCAGAATGGAGCATTAGTGCTTGTACCCACTGAAGATGCACACACATGGGCAGAGAGAGGAGAGTGTCCCAGGATACTAACCTAAGGTGGGGTCAGAATGAGGCTGGCTAGCTGGAGATGTCACTTCTGAACGAATTGATGTCTTTGGGGGAAAAAAGCAAAGACACTCTTCCATGCTGAAGGATTCTTAAGAGACTTGGTAAATTGGAATATGTGATTCCTTTTGGTATAAAGACTATTATTAGGGTATGTCATGAAAGTTGACTGAGATTGTGGATTGCCATGTGTCTGAATCCTGTCTTTGAGGGTTGTGTGTCAGATTTCTCTTATATGTAGAATTTCATGTTTGGGAGGGAAGAATGGTCATACTTACACTCTTATCTCAAAGGGACCATTAAAAAGTCTTTCTAGAACTTTGGAGATGGCTCATGGGTAAAAGCGTTTGCCTACAAACATGGCAACCTGAGTTCAAGCCCTGGAGCACATATGATGGAAAAAGGGAACTGAGGCCATAAAGTTGTTCTCTGATTTCCATGTGTGTGTGTGCATAAGTACACACACACACACACACACACACACACACACACAGATACACATACACACACAGATACACATACATACACACACAGATACACATACACACACACACACACACACACACACACACACACACACAGATACACATACACATCTTTGTGCTCTATATTTCCTTATGGCATTCAGCATTGAACCACTGCCTTGCACCTGCTAGACAAGTTCTCTCCTAAGTTAAGTTACCAGCCCTTGTTTACTGGAGCACAGGTCTCTTATATAGCTCTGTTGGACCTTCCATTTGTTATATAACCCAACTTCATCTTAAATTTACAATTCTCCTGCCTCTCCCTCAAAAGTCCAAGTACTGAAGTTACAAGTATACTTCATCTGGTCTAGTCAGAAGTCTTTTTAATAAGCACACTTCTATGTCTCACATCCAGGGACTCTTGAGGGAGACTGTGGTGACGCTGGGGCTCCTGAATGGTATTTCATTATTTTCCAGGAAGAGTTTGATGCAGGGTGGAATACAGGGTCCAAACTTTGAGAAACCATGGGATAAACAATATAATGAGAACAGAGAAGAGGAAGGAGAGAAAGATGAAGAGGAAGAAGAGGATGGAGGAGGAAAAGGTGAAGAAGGAGGAGGAGGAAGAGGAGGGGGAGGAGGAGAGGAGGAGGAGGAGGAGGAGGAGGAGAAGAAGAAGAAGAAGAAGAAGAAGAAAGTAAGAAGAAGACGAAGAAGAGAAGAAGAAGAAGAAAGAAGAAGAAGCAGAGACTGAGAATTAAGAAGATTAAAAAAGAATAAAGAGAAGAAGAAGAGCGATAGAAGAGAAGCCTACAATTCTCCAAGAAGAGGCGAAGAACGAGATCAAACCTACTCAGTTGGCCATCGTTGATCAGGAGGCACATAAAAGCCTCTGTTTGCTCACATTTGCGCAGCCGTCCAGGCAGGGCTGTTGGAGGCATTTCAAGCGCATTCGCTCTGGCAGCACCTGAAGCCTGCCTTTTGCCTCATACTTTTCCAGTTCCCTTTGAGAGCTCCTCCAGATAAATAAGGAGACCAAAAAAAGAAGCGTAAAGTTTCTCAAACATGCACTTTGCAGATTGCTGGCGCCTGACACCTCAGCCCAGACTCTTTTATCCAAGCCAGCTTCATCTCTTGCCCATTCCCTGCCCTTTTATTGCCAATCATCCAAGAAAAAGGTTTAAAGATCAATGTTTTTCCCATGTCCCCTCTATTTCTCCCTCTCTCATCTAGTTTTCTCAGTCAATGACTTTCCTGATTTGGCAGTCATCCAAGGTCCTTTTATGGGGGCTGGATGTGTGGGTGAGGTTGACACCAAGCTAGGCTAGGATTAACTCTTTGAAGGTCCTGTCCAGTCTCATGTGAGGTCAGCTCGACAGTTCCTTTGGGTAACACTGGCCATCAAGAGTTCCCAAGCAGAGGAAGGAAATGACCTGGACTTTAAAATCAGCCCTTGTATGGCGCCATGAGTCCCAATCATTTATTAGTACTTGCAAATTAATCTCAAATACACATGGAAGCCAGAACTAACTGGAGGTGTGGGAACAGCCTGCGCTCACCCCTGTTTCCTGGAAATTTAGAACATTTCCCAGTTTCAGTGTTCAGAACATCAGGGTTGATTTGGGGGTTGTGGTTGTTTTCAAACCTGTAAACAGACCCTAGCCTGTTCTGCATCTTTTTCTTGATCAAGGTAGTCAATTTTATTTATATCCTCTAACTTGTATAAATAGTTCTTTTAAACTCAGTTTTACTCCCATAACTTAAAAAAAGTTTTATTGATGTGTGAGTCACATATGAAAAATGCACCTTTTTAAAATACAGAGTACCATGAGATTTACAAAAGTGACCAATCATGTATACATCACCTCCATTAGATGTGGAATATTCCAGAATGATCTTTCCTGGTCTTTTACTCTCAGTCCCTATGCAGAGATGCTACAGATAATACTTTCTGGAATTATAGCATTTGTCCCTTTTAGCACTTTATATAAACGTGCAGCATGTACTCTTTTGTATCAGGCACCCTGACTTTGCATGCTTTTTAAAAAACATTTATTAATTTTTTTCCCACTCATACAAACTTAATAGATACCCTGGTCCCCTTCCTCCCTCCACCCCTCCCCAGTCCCCCTTGTTCCCTCCCCCCCTTTTCCCCTTCCTTTCACCCCCCTCTCTCCCTTTTTCCCAGTGCCCCCCTTTCCTCCCAATTCCTAGAGCATCCTTTAGTGTGAATGTCAAACTTCTCTCTGTGTCCTCACTCTAATGAGGTGTAAAGACTCAGTAGCATTGCCTAGAGCGCTTTTTTGTGCTCCCCTTTAGTATGGGAACACTATTGTGATTGTTAATTCCTTGCCTCTAAGGATCCTAGTGTCTGCGATCCGCGCTAGACTTTGGGGGGTCATTGATATGTTGGTCATTGTGCAGGTCAACTTTGCATGCTTTTAAAAACCATTAGTGTTCCCATACCTGCCAATTGCTCTGTAAACTTCTTCCTATAGCAGAGAAGGATAGAACACACATGTATATCCATACCCACACATAGGTGTATCTGAATCTGTACTATTTCTCTGTCTGTAGATGGACTGATAAAGCTGAGCTTGTAGATTCCAGCACGCATAATACACCAACAGACACAGACATGCAGTCACATTGATATCTACAACTCCATTTATTTACATGTTCTTTCATGTCATATTTTGGAGTGCTACACTTTGTATGCTTGCTATGCTAGATTCATACCTTAGTAGGTCTGGCTGTTGTTAATGGTTCTTTCTCTGGTGTCTCCAGTTGGAAACAGAGGTTATTGATTTAAGAGCTGTCTTTCAGTGTTCGATTGTAGGTACATTTCTCTCAAAGAACCATTTCAGTTGCTTCCATTAGTTTCTGTTTGTGGTATCTTCATTTCCTTCTGCTTCAAAGTCTTTCCTGATCTCTCTTGTGATTTCTTCTTTGATTTATTTAGTGTATTGCTTCATTTACATCTACTCAATATCCTTCAGGATTCTTGCTATTGATTTGTAATTTCTCTCTGTTGCAGTTTGTGAACAGTTTGCAATGGTTTTATGAATCTTAAATTCATCAGCACTTGTTTTGCAGTAAACAGCACCTGTTTTGGTAAAGCTCAGATGTTAGCTAGTTGAGATCCTATATCACCTGGGAGAGGAGGATATGCCTATGGGAAATTATCTTGATAAAATTAATTGAAGTGGGAATATCTGCTCAACTGCAGCTGATACCAGTTTCCAGGGCTGTAGACTGCATAGGGAGGAGAAAATGATCTGAACACATGCATTCATCTGCTCAGCTTCCTGACTGAGGATGCAATGTGACCAGCTGCCTCCAGGTCCTCTGACCATGGCTTCTCCACTATGATGGACTGGATCCTAGAATGGTGAGTCAAAACAGCCCCTTCTTGCCTTAAGTTGCTTTTGTTTAAGTATTTTAACATAGCAGGGAGACAAACCCTTTTCCCCACCAGCCCGGGTCGCACGCAGTCTAGCCGGGACTCACAGCAACCTAGGTAACCCCTTCCCCCCCCCCCCCCCCCCGCCCCCCCCAGGCAGCCCACTGGACCCAGCTCCTCCCACCAGCCAGCCAGAGCCAGCGCTGCACTGCCACGCCCCAGCTTCCCAGGTTAAATAGTGCCCCGCCACTGCCACCTCCTCCCTTTCCCCACCCCCCTCTCCCCCGCCCACCCCCAAACCCCAGGGAGCCCACTGGACCCAGCTCCTCCCACCAGCTCCTGCTCCAGACCAAATAATTCAGTACAGTGAAAAACACACAGAAGGGCTGGAGCGGTGGCTCAGGGGTTAAACCTCTGCCTTGCAGGCGGACGGTCCTGAGTTCGGATCTATGACCCCATGTATAGACGCCAGGTGGAAGCGGGGCACGGCCTGCATTTCTGGTCCTGGTAGGGCAGAGCCTATGAACCCTGGGGCAGAGTAAATAAGGAGGAGGTGGAGGTGGTCCATGGTGGTTCCAGAATTTGTCCATGGTTCTACACACACATACATACATACACACACAGGCATACACACGTGCATATACGCACAATTGAGTAAATAATAAATAATAAAAAATTAAAAAAAAGAAAACCGCACAGAAATTAAAAGAAGGTCTTAAGAGTTAAAATGACAATGCCCAAGTCAAAGGGCAAGTCCATGAGAAACAAAACCCAAGAAAACAAATCTCCCACTGAAGGAATTAATCCCATAATGATAGACTCCAACCAGAACAAACCCATGGAAAATAGGCAAGAAAGCCTGACCCAGGATAACAACTTTCAAAACATAATCATTACCATGTTTAATACTATGAAAGAGGAAATCCTGGAGGAATTAAATAACCACATCAATCACTTTGAAGAGGAACACAACAGACACTTGGAGGAGTTGAGGAAAATAGTTCAAGAAACAAAAACAGGCATAGAGCAGTTAAAACAGACTCAAGCAGAGTTTAAAACTGAACTAAAAGACAAGTTATCTTCAACCTAGAACTCAACAGAGAGTCTTATCAGTAGAACTAACAAAGCAGAAAATAGAATTTCAGACCTTGAAGACAAAGTGGGAATATTAACCAGCTCAATGGAAGAGGTTGTTAAAACCAAAAAGATACTCAAGAGAAATATTCAAGAGTTATGGGACACCCTGAAGAAGCCTAACATGTGTATTCATGGAATACCAGAGTAAGAATCCCAAAATACCACACCTGAAGAAATTTTTCAAACGATCATCAAGGAAAACTTTCCTCATCTAAAAAAAGAGAGGCCCATCCATATACAAGAGGCATTCCGCATCCCAAACAGATATGACCAAAATAGAGACTCGCCACGGCAAATAATAGTTAAAACACTCCACATTCAATATAAAGAATGGTGCTGAGAGCTCCAAGGGAAAAAAAAACCAAGTCACTTTTAAAGGTAAACCTATTAAAATAACAAATGACTTCTCAATGGAAACAATAAAAGCAAGAAGAGCTTGGAGGGACATACTTTAAGTACTGAATGAGCAAAAATGTCAACCCAGGCTGATACAGCCTGCAAAACTATCTGTCATGATCGAGGGAGAAGGAAAAATTTTCCAGCACAAAGACAACTTGAAGGGATACATGTCCACCAAATCAGGCCTTCAAAAAATGCTAGAAATGATACTCAAGCTTGAAGAAAAAAACAGGCATCTCCAGGAGAACAGAAGGGAAGTATAATACCATCAAAACCTGAAAGCAAAGCAATATACTTACAAAAACCACTAAACATAATAAATGTCTGGAATTAAAAATAGTTTCTCCATTATAACACTAAATGTTAATGGAATCAACTCACCGATCAAGAGACACAGATTACAAACTTGGATTAAAAATCACAATCCATCAATCTGCTGCCTGCAGGAAACCCATCTCACCACAAAAGATAAGCACATCCTAAAAATAAAAGGCTGGTCAACAATTCTACAAACTAATGGAAGCAGAAAACAGGCAGGGTAGCCATTATGCTATCGGACAAAGTGGACTTCAAACCAAAAAAAATCATAAGAGACACAGATGGACACTACATTTTAGTCACAGGTACAATTCACCAGGAAGACGTCACAATACTGAACATATATGGACCCAATATGGGTTAAGCAAACCCTTAAAGGGAGAAATCAATCCCAAAATGATAATTCTTGGGGATTTCCACACTGCCCTCTCAACATGGGATATATCAACAGGTAAAAAACTTAACAGAGACACTTTGGAACTTAACCAAACCCTTACTGACATAAACCTTACAGATCTCTATTGAACTTTTTTTCATCCACACACCAAAGAATACACATTTTTCTCAGCAGCACATGGAACTTGCTCCAAAATAGATCACATATTGGGCCACAAAATGAATCTCCACATATACAAGAAAGTTGAAATTCTAGCCTGTACCTTATGAGACCACCACGGCCTAAAGCTTGACATCCACAAAACAACAAGCAACAGAAAATACACTAACTCTTGGAAACTGAACACTATGATGCTGAATGAGAATTGGATTCAGGAAGAAATTAAAAAGGAAATTCAAGATTTCCTGAAAGTGAACGATAATGAAAATACAATTTACCAAAATCTCTGGGACACAATGAAAGCTGTCCTAAGAGGCAAGTTCATAGCTCTTAATGCCTACACCAAAAAAATGGAAACATCAGAAATAAATAACTTAACAATGCAGCTTAAAGCTTTAGAGACACTAGAGCAATCTGATCCCCAAAGCAGTAGAAGGGAGGAGATTAGCAAAATAAGGGGAGGAAATATCTGAAATTGAGATTAGGAAAACGATACAGAAAATCAACCAGTCAAAAAGCTGGTTTTTTTGAAAAAAATCAATAAGATTGATATACCCCTAGCTAAATTAACCAAAAGCAAGAGAGAGAAAACCCAAATTAACAAAATTAGAAATGAAAATGGAGTTATTACTACTGATACCCAAGAAATCCAGAGAATTATAACATCATATTTCAAAAACTTATACTCTGTGAAGTTTGACAACACAAAAAAGATGGATGAATTCCTAAGTAAACACAACGTACCTAAACTGAATCAGGAAGTTGTGAATTATTTAAATAGTCCTATAACATATGAGGAAATTGGGGAAGTAATCTCGAATCTTCCCACCAAAAAATGTCCTGGACCACATGGATTCAGCACAGAGTTCTACCAGACATTTAAGGAGTTAATAACACCAATACTCCTTAAACTGTTCTATCAAATAGCAAAGGAAGGAACACTACCAAATTCCTTCTATGAAGCTAATATCATATTAATCCCAAAACCTAAAAAAGATACACTTAAAAAAAAACTACAGGCCAATTTCTCTGATGAACACAGATGCAAAGATTCTCAACGAAGTCTTAGCAAATCTGATTCAAAAACATATCGAAAAGATCATCCATGGGGATCAAGTAGGCTTTACCGTAGGCAGACAAGGTTGGTTCAATGTATGCAAATCAATAAATGTAATTCACCATATAAATCAGTCCAAAGTTCAAAACCACATGATACTCTCGATAGTTGCAGAAAAAGCTTTTGACAAGATCCAACAGCCCTTTATGATCAAAACCCTAGAGAAGGTTGGAATGGAAGGAACCTTTATCAATATAATAACAGCTGTATAAAACAAGCCCACAGCAAGGATTATATTCAATGGGGAAAAATTTGAAGCATTCTCATTTCAATCAGAAATTAGACAAGGCTGTCCACTCTCACCACTTCTATTCAATATTGTACTTGAAGGCTTAGCTGAAGCCATAAGACAAGAAAGGGACATAAAAGGGATTCAAATCGGCAAGGAAGAAGTCAAGTTATCCTATTTGCAGACGACATGACCTTATACCTGAGTGATCCCAAAATCTCCACCAGAAAATCCTGGAACTAATTGAGAAGTTCAGCAGGGTGGCAGGTTACAAAATAAATGTACAAAAATCAGTGGCCTTCCTATATGTCCAGAATGAAAGAAGTGAAAAAGCCCTGAGAGAAACAATCCCATTTACTATAGCTCCTAAAATAATGAAATACCTTGGTATAAACCTAACCAAGGAAGTAAGAGACCGCTATAATGAAAACTTTAAAACCCTAAAGAAAGAAATTGCAGAAGACACCAGAAGGTGGAAATACTTCCCATGTTCCTGGACTGGCAGAATCAACATTTAAAAATGACCATCTTACCAAAGGCAATATACAGATTCAATGCTATACCAATTAAAATCCAAAAGCAATTCTTTAAAGAATTTGACCAAACAATCTCAAAATTCATATGTAGGCACAAAAGACCCAGGATAGCAAAAACAATCCTAAGTAACAAAAACACGACTGGAGGTATCACCATATACCGAACCTTATTCAATACTACAAATCCATAGTTATAAAAACAGCCTGGTACTAGCTTCAAAATAGACACACAGATCAATGGATAAGGGTTGAAGACCCAGATATAAGCCCACACAACTACAGCTATTTGATCTTTGACAAAGAGGCCAAAAAAATCCAATGAAAAAAGAACAGCATCTTCAACTAATGGTGCTGGCAAAACTGGATGTCCACATGCAGAAGATTAAAACTGGACCCGTACTTGTCACCATGTACAAGAATTAATTCCAGATGGATGAAGGACCTCAATATAAGGCCAGAGGCTATAAAAACTATAGTTGAAAGGGTAGGGAACTCCCTCAAGCTGATTGGGCTAGGCCAACATTTCCTAAACGGACATCCAATAGCACGATCACTACAACCAGCATTCAACAGCTGGGATCTTGTGAAATTAAAGAGCTTCTGTTCAGATAAAGAGATTGTAACTCGAACACAAAGGCAACCCACAGAATGGGAGAAAATCTTCACAAACCACATATCTGATGAAGCTCTATTATCCAGAGTGCACAAAGAACTTAAAAAACTAAACACCAAGGAAACAAATGGGCCAATTAAAAAATGGGCCTTGGAACTTAAAAGAAACTTTACCAAGGACAAAATTAAAATGTCTAACAAATATCTTTAAAAATCCTCCACATCCATAGCCATCAGGGAAATGCAAATCAAAACCTCCCTGAGATATTATCTCACCCTGGTCAGAATGGCAAAAATCCACAATACAAAGAACACCAAATGCTGGAGAGGATGTGGAGAGAGGGGAACTCTTCTACATTGCTGGTGGGAATGCAGGCTCACACAACCACTCTGGCGAGCCGTCTGGCGATTCTTAAAGAAGTTAAAGATTGAAATGCCATATGACCCTGCTATTCCACTTTTGGAAATAACCCCCATACAGCAAAAATTCACCTCGATAGCACAAACACGACCATGTTCATAGAAGCACTTTTTACAATAGCAAAGTCATGGAATCAGCCCAAATGTCCAACAGTTGACGAGTAGAGAAGGAAAATGTGGTACATTTATACAATGGAGTACTACTCAGCCATCAAAAATGATGAATTAATGCAATTTGCCGGGAAATGGATGGAATTAGAAACAATTATATTGAGTGAAGTATCCCAGACATGGAAAATTAAGCGCCATATGTACTCCCTAATACGTGGATCTTAGTACCAAACCCACTTAGAGACACTTAAAGACAAATCTGTGTAATACCTACAGTAATTGTAAAGATTATAAACGGGAGGGATGAGGAAGGAGGGCCCCACCAGAAACAAGGAGAGAGGGGACCATGTTACAGCAGAGAAAATAGGCCACCATCAAAGACTGCAAATAAGTAATGAGACATCTGGTTAAGTTCACAGACTTTCCTTCCTGATCATTTGCAACTGATGGGATATGATCTCACCAGAAGGGGAGGGCATATAGGCTTCCAGATAGAAGGTAACTATTTTGCAAAACTGCGGTCTCCTACTTTTAGTCCATCTACCTTTGAATATACTCTTATAACAAGACTCTAATTTAACGGGTTTTTATCTCTGGACAGGGGGTGACATCCAATACCCATCAGGATGGAGCCAAGGGCATTGCAGGAGTAGCAAAACTAAAAAAAAAAATCAACAAA
The DNA here is from genome assembly GCA_023101885.1 of Typhlomys cinereus. NCBI lineage: Eukaryota > Metazoa > Chordata > Mammalia > Rodentia > Platacanthomyidae > Typhlomys > Typhlomys cinereus. The sequence goes on from JALPQD010000052.1 coordinate 5,413,408, forward strand.
CCATAATTCAGAACATCAGAGATTCTATATCAACCACCTGGAACTAGGCTAGCCTAATCTCTCGCCATCCTGAAGCTCAGGGAACTTTGTGGAAGAGGGGGCGGTAAGATTATAAGAGCCCAAGGAAGGGAGGAGTAATGATATGCAAGATACTCCACACAAATTAGGGTTGAAGCAATCATAATAGGACTTTGCATGCCCTGCACAATGTCCAGCACATTATTGACCCCACAAAGTCTAGCATGAACTAAAGACACTAGGATCCTCCAAGGCTAGGGATTGACAGTCATAGTAGTGTTTCTAAGCTTAAGGGTAGCACAGGAAAGGATTCTGGGAAATGCCCCTGGGTCCTTGCACCTCATGGGAGAGGAGGACCCAGAGGAGAGTTTGGCATGCACGTTAAAGGATGCTCTGGGGATGGGGGAGGGGAGGCACTGGGGGATGGGGAGGGAGGGAGAGAGGAGGAGGAAGCAGGGGGATGGGGGGAGGTGGAGGGAGGGGACCGGTGTACCTGTTAAGTTTGTATGAGCAGAAATAATAATAATAATAATAATAATAATAATAATAATAATAATAATAATAACGCATTCACACATGGGCAGGGACTGCACACTGTCCTCTTAAGATTCCTCTTCACTGGGACTGAAAGTGTCAGCCCTGGCTGGAGCATGGTGGCCTGAGAAAAAAAAACATAGCAGCGAGACAATCAACTAAGGGATCTAGCATGCTATCTATCCCAGAGAATGATCCTCAGACACAGTGAGCCATTTTATTCTCCTTTTGTTGAACATTTTACAGATGTCTTGCTGGATCTACTTGGATTATGGTGATAGTTAAAACATCTATTTCTTTTGACCTTACACTCACTTGACTTACCCATGATTGAATGTGGGAAAATGTAGCCTCCAAGTATTAATGGTGAGTTGCTTATTTCTATTTTGGTTTCATTAATTGTTAGTTTCTATAATTAGGTCACCTATATTAATTGTTGTAGCTTCCTCAGGAACATTCCTTCGCATGTATTATAAAAATCCCCCTTTATCTCTTGCAGTGTATTTAAGTTTTTAAGAATATATCTTATCTTATTTGAGAGAGGGATTAAGGAGAGAAAGAAAGGGAGAGGAGAGAAGGAACATACATGAATTCCATCGCACAAGGATGGAGGTCAGAGGATAACTTTCAGAAGTCAGTTGTCTCCTACCACGTGGGCTTCGGGGATCATACTCCCTTCATCAAGTTTGCAAGCAGGAACCTCACCCTCTGAGTTACCTCGCTGGCCCTTGTTTTGGGTTTTAAAAAATTACTAGTATATTGGCTTTAGATTTTTTTTGGTTACTGTTTCCATGATGTATTTTTCCATCTTTCTACTTGAAACTTCCTTGTAAAGTTGAATCTAAACTGTTTCTTCTATAGACAGTACATAGTTGGATCTTGTTTTCGAAATTAAGTTTGAAGACCTGTGCTTGGATTCCTTATCATTCACATTTAATGTTATTGTTGACACAGTTGGAGTCATACCTACCATCTCACCTTTCATTTTCTATGTGATTCATGCCTTGTTGTTCTTTTGCTACCTATTTACTACTTCCATATCGCATGAGTATTTTTTAGTGATGTAATGAGCTGTTTTCTTGGTGGTTGCTCTAAGTTTGCCATATGCATCTTTTCAGAAGCTATTTCTGGTTTATACTGACAATTGTAAGAAGGCATATACATCTGTTTGTTATTTCCTCTTTTTTGCTATTATAGCTACTAAATATATATATGCAATGTATATTTATATATAAATATATATAATCATATATATGCTAATGCTAATCATATAATGATTACTTTATTGAATATTACATCACTAAGGAAACAGAAAAGGAAATGAATTCTGTTTATAGACTTCCTTACAAGAAATGTCTTGTTTGTTGTTTCCAACTATTTTCTTTTGTTCTTGTGGACTCAGGTTTTCATAAAGTTATTTCTTTTCTCAAGTATAACTTTGATTGTACTTTTTTCTTTTGCCCTGTAATCATCAAATATATTACATTTTTATGTATTTTAGGCCATACATATTTTGTGATCAGCCATTTAGTTGGCAGGTATGGATATATGCATATACTAATTAAATCAAATAAAGGAAAATAAATGTGTAATTATATTGTCATTGAAAATTATGTATTGCCTTTTCCATTACTGTTTCATTGGGTGGGTTCAAATTACTGCCTGTGGTCTTTATTCAGAGTCTGAAAGAATTTTTTTTATGTGGAGTGTCTCTTTTAATCTGGAAATGTCTCTATTTTAACTTCATTTTAAAGCTGTTCTAAGAGGGGGTAACATACAATGCCCACCAGGATGGAGTGAAGGGTATTGCAGGAGCAGCAAAACTGCAAAAGAAAATCAACAAACCACAATCCAGAACTTCAGAGACTCTATATCAACCACCTAGAACTAGGCCAGCTTAATCTCTCCCCATCTTGAAGCTCAGGGAAATTTGCGGAAGAGGGGGCGGTAAGAGTGTAAGAGCAAAAGGATGGGAGGAGCAATGATATATAAGATACTCTATACTAGTTAGGGCTGAAGCAATCATAATTGGACTTTGCATGCCCTCCGCATTGTCCAACACTCTGTTGACCTCACAAAGTCTAGCATCTGCTAAGGCACCAAGAGCCTTGGAGGTAAAGGATTGGCAGCCACAGCAGTGTTCCTATACCTAAGGGGAACACGGGAAAGGGTTCAGGGAAAGGCCACTGGGTCCTTGTACGTCATGGGAGAGGAGGGCCCAGAGGAAAATCAGACATGCAGAAGAAAGGACTCTCTGGGAATTGGGGCAGGAGGCACTGGGGGATGGGGAGGGAGAGGGGTGGGGAGGGAGAGCAGGGGGTACGGGGGGAGGAGGAGGAAGGGAGGGAACTGGTGTACCTAACAAGTTTGTATGAGCTGAAATAAAAAAAAAAACAAAAAACAAAAAAAAAAACAAAGAGATTTTTTTTCACTGGATATAGAAATTTTAGTAAGTTTGTTCTAAAAATGCTCCTTCAGTGGATGTTAAGAGCTCAGTGTCCTATCAACAGGGGCAGATGACTTCATAGAAAGCTCTGGAAAAGAGATAAGAGATTAAAACCACTTCCATTAAAGAAAGTCGAATATGCTGTTCCTAGCTATCTGATGAAATCTCAAATTTATAATTTCTCACATCTCTCCTTGCACCAGTTACTGATGCTGCATAACAAAACAAAGTAGCTGTAAAACATCCTGGAAGAAAGGAATTGTTTGTCATATCTTGTGCCCTGCTAGCAGGAGGTTTAGGAAGAGCATAGGTAGAAGGTCCTCCCCTGGGGATTTTTATAAGGTACAGGAGAGGGCAGCGGAGCTCTGTGGCCTGCAGGCTTGAAGGGGCAGGCAGGGCACCTCCAACAGAGACGGTCCCAGGCCTGGCCCAGCGGTAGTGCTGGCTTTTAGCACAATGACCCTTTTGACTCCTCTCCCCTCATTTCCTTCCTTCTCTCCTACCTTCCTTCCTTCCTATTGTTGGGGTTGGCACCCCAAGTCTTATAGCTGCCAGACCCATGCTCTATCATTCAGCTGCATCCCCAACTCCACACACCTGTGAGTTTCTAATGGACGATGTGAAGCACTTTATGGTCCTGTGACTGGATTTTCTGAGAGCAAATAGACCAGGAGGAGAAAGAGGAAACTGCCAGCCTTTCATGAACTAGTCCCTGGAACAGTCCCACCACACTTCTGTAATTTGCTGATCACACAGACCTTGGCTTATTTGGTAAAAATCCTTATTTGAGAACCTCACTGGGTGGAAAATGTGAGCTTTGCATTTGTGGGGCTGCCATTTCAAATCCTGCTTGCCAGCCTGCAAGGCTGTGAAAGGTTGGGCTAATCTCATTTCAAAGTGGTGTGCATAATCTCTGAGCTGTATCATTAAAAGAAAGCACATAGGCTGTCTCTTCCTCTATTCTCACTGGCTAAGAATTAGTGATTGATCACAAGAGCAGTGGTTTGGGACCCTCAATGGAAGTCAGGCTAAAGACTGATCATCCCTGAGTCCCCTCAAGGATCAGAACTGTCCAATGACTTTGGTTTACTATCTGTTGGGTTGCATCGTGATGAAGAACAAAATTTCACTTTACTGAACTCACTTTAACATGACATATGCTATGGCATCTTAGCTCATATTCTTACAGAACAGCAAGGCATTACGCAGATATGTTTTGTTTGACATACTGTGTTTTCTGGTATCCAGAGAATTCAGATATTTGACTAAGGTATGCTTAGCCTTGTAAGGTTTTCAGACTGACTTTCCTGAATGTTTTCTGTTCTGTCTTCTTGAGACAGAATTTGGCACATGTTGGATATTTCAGTTATGTATTTGGCAACTTTAAGCCCTTTGTCCACATTTGTAACCCTTTTCCCAAAATGCTCACTATATTTTTTCATTGGCTAATTTTTAAAAAATCTCAGCTTAATTTATTTAAGCAGTACATTAAGCCATTTTATATTCCGTGTCTGATGTTTCGGATGTCTAAATTTACAGGGGGTCTAAATTGTTGCTTTTGAAGTTTTTTGCTCTGGTGGCTTATCTTATGTGCTTGGTGACCTTTGAGTATAAGGTTATATGTAATTGACTTACATTTGTGGGAAATCCCAGGGTATACACTTAGGATGTTTTCTTCCCAGATAAGATGTATATTTGCAATCAATTGAAGATCAGCATTGTCCCCCACCAAAGACCACTGAACTTAGATTGACCTCAGTTCTTGCTTTTCCTTACTTGTCCCTCAATTATAAGAGATTTGCCTCATTAAAAAATTTTTTTAAAAACAATTTGGAAATTTCTTCCCTTCTACCCCCAATTTAGAAAGCACATTTTTATGCAGGACTTGTTGTTCTGTAGCAGATAAGCCTTTAATAATGGCGATTTTTGCTGTCCTTTTAAATTCCTTGGTACACAGTCTTCCCCTGCCTAGGCCTTGGCCAATGCTCATGGATTCAACCCAGTTGTTTCCAAATCATTCTTTTTGCTGACATATTCATAAATGAGCACAGTGTGCAATTTTCCTATTGCATTGATGACATGGATGACATGTACAACAGTTGTGATCTTTTGTTTTTACATTAAAGTATGAATAGAATATTACTGAAATAATAAATAGTGTAGATACTTACTCTCTCTCCTGTTTTCCTGCACTTCTACATTTTGGCTTAGCCACTGAATAAATATTTGGAAGTTTTCTATTTTCTAATTTTCTACAAATGTAGCAAATGCATAGAGATGTGAAGACAAGGTTTGTGAGAGGAAAATGGGAAGTTCAACTGTTCTTTGGAAAACCACAGATATGAAAACATGTGTACAGAGTTTAAAATGGTATGAAGAGTGGAAATATGGAATAGAAATTTTACAGTCTGTTATGCTCCTCAAAGTTGGAATAACAACCCAAACACTTTTTCCCTAATACTCGTGTGTGTACAAATATATGTGACTAAGGTGCCCCCTTGTGGGTTCTCTCTGCCAGTTCAAAGAACAAAATTCAACAAATAATATTTTATATACTGTGCAGTCTGTAGTGTATTTGAAACCAGAGTTGCCCATGCTAGTTATCAAGGAGCTTCTGGTAGTGGTCTAAATTGTGTATTTATAGCTTTGACATAGGCTGCTTGTGGGGCTTTGGAAGAAAACATTGGAAAGAGATTAATACATGGATGTACTAAGTGAGTTCTTGGGGCAACATGTTGGAAATAGAATTTCTTTTTTTTTTTTTTTAACTTGGACATCCATATTTATTGTTGCTCTATTCACAAAATAAGGAGCTATGACAAACTTTAATTTTTCAAAATGCACTCACTATAATGTCTGGATATCACCAAGTAACAATTTATTTCCTACTAATTTTATGCTTTCTGTAATCTTTAAATATCCTGAGTGGTCTAAAAATAATTTTTAAAGATCATGCTAAATTAGTTTATTTCTCCTTGAGGAGCAGTTCGTGACTGTATAGATGGTTTCATTTGCTAAAATGATAACAAGCATACAACTTTCATATCTTAAAAGAACAAATTAGGTCTGAACCACCTATCTCATCAGTATTGTAGTGTCAAATCTTAGTAATATTCGAGTATCTTTTTTTCTCCCACATTTTATTTTTTTCCTAATCATACAAGCTCAATATGTACCCCCATCTTCTCCCTCCCTCCTTTTCTCCTTTTGCATTCTCCCCCTTCCCCCTTCTTTTCATCCTCTTCCCTCCCTCCCTTCTCTTCTCCCAGTGCCTCCTCCCCCTTCCTCCCTCCCATCCTCTGGAGCATCCTTTTGTGTGAATGCCAAACCTCCCTCTGAGTCCTCCATTCTAGTGAGGATTCAGGATTCAGTGGCATAGCTCTCCATTAGTATGGGAACTCTATTATGACTGTTAATCCCTTGCCTCTAAGAATCCTACTGCCTGAAGCCTTCTCCCCTATGATCCATGCTAGATTTGGGGAGTTGTTGACATGTCAGCCATTGTGCAGGTCAGGCAGAATCACAAGATTTTCAATCTTGAAAGTGATTCAATTTTGGTTTAGTGAGGGATACCTGAAATCATTATGGAGGAGGGAACAGAAGGAGCCATCAGAATAAAATCTACTAAAACAGAAAAGTCTGTGGTAACAAACATTGGAGAGTCGCTGGTCTTCAGCCCATGTTAGAAGATCAAAAGATCTGGCTTCTAATGTCAGCAAAGAATGGCAGCAGCAGGAAAGATGAGCTTGCTAGCACAGAACGAGCGAGCGAGAGAGAGAGAGAGAGAGAGAGAGAGAGAGAGAGAGAGAGAGAGAGAGAGAGAGAGAGAGAGAGAGAAAGAACTTTCATCTGGTTTGCTACTGGAAGGTGCCAGACATACGCATTTCTGTTGCAGTTATTTTTTTTCCATAAGACAGTATTGATTCCCAGGCAGAAAGGGAGAAAGAGGTACTTATTTGACTTATCATTCCAGAGGGAATATGGTCCATTTATGGACATAGCAGAAGGCTGGTTCAGGTCACCATAAGGCAGAGAGAGAGAGAGAGAGAGAGAGAGAGAGAGAGAGAGAGAGAGAGAGAGAGAGAGAGAGAGAGAGAGAGAGAGAGAGAGAGAGAAAACTGAAAGAAATGAAAGAAATCAGGGTTCAGCTACAAAACTTCAAGGTCCACCCACTTTGCCCTCCTCCAGCAAAGCTCTGCCTCTTAAAGGTGCCATAACCTTCCCAAACATTAACATCAGCCAAAAATTCAAACACATGAGCTTGAGGAGAAGGGGTGAGGGTGGGTAGGGGGGACTCACATTCAAACCATGACCAATGTCGGAGACTCTGAAATGGTTAATTCAATGATCTGCAAGTATTGCCTTTTTTTTTTTTAAAAAAAAGAAAGGAATCACTTTTTCTTAAAATACGTTTGCCCCCTAAAAGGAAATTGTGATAAATAAATGACTCAGAGCATCTGCTCAGAAATTGCACACATAATTTACATTTACATTTCCCTCACCAAAGAAAATTACCTGATTACACCTGACTTCAATCAGGTAGGACATTTAATAGAAGGAGGAAGTGATAGTACATGGATTTAATTAGAGAAGTTTGCCTCAGTTTTCTAAGGATTAACTAGTTAAGCCATATGCCAAAAGAAAAGAGCCAGTCATATGACGTTAAGAAATAACAGCACAGGTGAATGTAGACGAGAAGTTTCTAGCACCTTGGGATGCTTATATACCTGAAAGGGCAATGGTGTAACTTGGCTTGGGAGGTCCAAGTAGTGTGATCCAAGAGAGCGAAGTGGCAAGTTAGCACAAGACCTTGCAAGACACATGCATATGATGGGACAGGCTTCTGTAACAAATGGAAAGCATGCAACTGTCTACAAAAGCATTTTTGTTCTTATTCAAGTTGATGTCAGATAGATAGCTGTTCAGTGGGACAATGCTGTAGATATAATAATCCAGAAACTTAAAGTTCTTTGGTTTTACCATTTCCTGGGATCAATCACTCTATCACTCTTTCACTCTTTCACTCTTTCACTCTATCTATCTATCTATCTATCTATCTATCTATCTATCTATCTATCTATCTATCTATCTATCTATCTATCTACCTACCTACCTATCTGTGTGTGTGTGTGTGTGTGTGTGTGTGTGTGTGTGTGTGTTGGTGTTTATCAGAGAACACTGCGTATGCTTGTGGAGGTCCAAGAGTGACTTCAGGAATCACTGTGGATTGCTTCTACCTGGATTGCTTCACCCTGGATTGCTTTCTTTGGAAGGCTCTGCCTTCCAGGACAGGAAGTATAGGCTGCCGCCATTTTCACACGATGAATTTACATGGGATCCAGGGTCTGAACTCAGGACCTTCTGCTCACAAGGCAGAGACTTAACTCCCGAGCCACCTCTCTGGCCCAATCACTACTTTTTAATTCTGCTAATAGAGGTATAAAATAAGCCACTTGCTTCATAAAGATCTGACTTAGACACCGCAAAATTTACCTGTGGGCACATTCTGACCTAGAAGCCAGTCACAGGTATGTTGGAAGTTCTATAAATTTCACTTTGGATGCCTTTAAAAGGTGACACTGAATTCCCTGCACCCTCAGTATGAATTGGATTTAATGATTTGCTTCTAATGAAGCATCTCCTGGAGAGATGGAAATAAAAACTATTAGGGCATCCACAATAGACCAGAAAATGATTATACTCCAGTATAACTAAGTGAACCAATGTGATAATTAGATACAAGTGTTAACTTCACAATGAGGGCTGATCTTTGGGCACATTTGTGAAGAGTTAGTTAAGGCAAGCCCTTAAGCAGGCCTGAAGGAGATTGCCTATAGGTATGGGAAGACCCAGCCCATGGTGGATGGAACATTCCATGGGCAGGCAGATATAATAGGGAGAGCTGTTTCAGCAAGTTGGCATTCTTCAGCATGCTTGGACAGACATGCTATCGGTGAAGTGAGGTTTGTCCTTCTCTCAACAGTCCTGTGATATAGTGTGGCCAGTGTCCTCAGCTCCTGGTGTTCATTGAGTTACTAAGAATTATAACTGGACAATTGTAAACCAAAATGAAACACCCTTGTTCTCATCAGGCATTTGTCATGAACTTACCAGCAACTTGTAGGCAAATGGTGATAGCCAGTGAGTTTGTTGGATTACTTACAAGATCATGGTTGAGGGGTAACTTATAGAAGTATGAATAATTCAAAATAGCTTCATTACCGATTCATAAAGGCTGTATGCCTGGAGCTCTATGAACAGGTTGTGGGCTGTTCAGTCTGTTTGGTTCTCTTCTCTCTTACAGTTGTTACTGCTTCTATAACTTTGAGAAAGGTCCTTATAAATCTTGCAAGTTTCCCAAGTTTTGTTTGCTTCCTGAACCTTAATGGAATGATTTCTATTCAGAAGAAACAGTTGCAAAGAAGTTACAGTTTGTGATTTTAGGAAAATACTAACTCATCTTGCTGCTTGCTTTCTCTCTTGGATCACTTGCTTTGCGTGAAGCCAGCTGCACGTTATAAGTATTTTAAAGCAATACAAATAGCATAAAGGTTCTGTGGCCATCAGACACACAGATAGACAGATGACAGACAGACCTTCTGCACAATGGGAGAGAATCATTTAAACCTATTCAAACCTTTTGACAGTTGCAGCCTTGTCTAACATCTATGAATGAAAATGTCTGAAAACCTGATCTAGGAACCCTCTTCCACAGTTAAGGTTTACCTGACACGAGTCACAGAAACAGTATGCTAATACTAATGCTACTATCAGTAACAAAAAGCCAATGATACTTTAAAAATACATTTCATGCTGATATGCTATATGGCAATAGATAAGTAATATATAGATCACATGTGACTAAAAGAGAATGCTGTCTCCCTACCTTAGCATGTGATTCTCTAGCATGAGTCTCTTACTATGGAAGGGGAGAAAGGATTTCAGGAAACAATGAGTTATCTTTTCCCTGCATGGACTTGAATACTAACAGAATCATGACAAGCTGCTGGAAGACTTTATATATTCTCATGTTTTGTTGTGAGACATAGTGCTTGGTTAGAGGAAGTGGGAAGCTTGGTTAGAAATCTGGCAAAGCAGTACAGAAGAAAAATACTTGTGCCTCAAGTATGGGTGGAAACAACAGGGAAATGAATATATGAACACACTGTATTTTTTGCTGGGAAAAATAGGAGAAGTGGTTAAATTTGCTCACAATTTTTGACAAGGGTGAAGAAAAAACATTCATTAGGCAAAGAGGTGAGATTTAAGTACAAAGACAAACATGGCAATACTGGCATCTGTATATGCACACAAGAGGTATGTGTCTGTCGAAGCCAAAGGGTCACCTCGGACACCATCCTGGATTGTTCTGCCTCCTTTCTGCTTTGCTCTGGGGTTTCCCTGGCTCTGAATTCCAGATGTTCAGGACACCACCATTTCTACTGGCATTTTCAAGTGGGATCTGGGGATCTGAACTCAGGTCTTTTGCTTGTGATCCAAAGGCTTTAACTCCTAAACCATTTCCCCAGCCCACAAGACTTTCTGAAGCCAATAGATGAGATGGTTGGAGTTGCCAGAGTGAGTCTCAATCTACCCACAGAACACTGTGATGCTTTCGTTTTGGTTGGGAATTTGCCTGCCCGGTATGTTTCAAACAAATCAGTGCAGCCATGATGTGTAGACTTCCATTCATGAAGCCAAACTGGAGTCTGGAACTTAGGCAAGTCTGAAAGCTGCAGTACTGACCTGGATTTCTATACATATCTCACTGTGATGTCATGAGACATGCTTATTAAAATTCTCATTTTACAGAAGAATAATCTCTGCTTTAACAAGTATAAGTGGCCAGGATAAGACCACTAAATATACAGGAATTAACCACTAAACTCCTCTACTGGATGCAGCAGATGCTCAATTAATGTCCAATGAGTAGATGACCAATGGGTAGATGAATGAGTAAAGGGATTGTATTTGGAGCTTTTCTCATCTCTTCTCAGAGCCTAGTGCTTCTGACCCTTCAACCAGTTTTGAGATGATATATTGACATTCTCAGACTGCTTTTGATGTGAAATTAGAAATCTATCAGGCACCTCTGTGCACAAATATTGACCCAGGGAAATCAGAATCAGAGGGAAAAATAGATTTCCAACAGCATCAGTAGCTAACAGACTAAGTTGTAATCATATATGAATACTTACTCTGGAGAATTCTCAAAATGCTTGAGGGAAGGTGTGGGGTGTGTGTGTGTGTGTGTGTGTGTGTGTGTGTGTGTGTGTGTGTGTGTGTTCCTAATGACGTAGTCAGATATTTCTGATCATAGATTTAAAGGCTCCTCATTTTTATCTGCAGAGAAGGACCCAGTGACCTTGTGTCACTGCAGTGTTAGATCCAGGAGTAATTTGTGCAGAAATGATAAGCCATTGATCTGAATAAGCCTGAGCAAACTTAAACACAAGAGCTTAGAGCTGGAAGGACATCAGGTCTTTGGCTTCCATGTGAATCTCTCTCTAGGAAGGAATAGCAAGTCATTTCTCTCATATTGACCTTGGGATGCTGAAGAATTTTCTGCCTGTTCAGGTTAAGTTAAAAATTCAGCCTTTCTACAGAATATATTTTGAATACTTCTCATTCATTTCTCTGATGTTATCTGAAATTTGAGGTAAGAGACTTGGTCTGCAGATAGTATAGAGGTATTTTGGAGTATTTGGAAGTACCAAGGTGTAATGGTAACTATCACCAGAAAGCAACAGATTTTTTTCTCTCCAGTGCTGTGAATTGAAGCCAGGAACTTACGCATACTGGACAAGGATTTTGCCATTGAGGTACATATTCAACTCTTAGGTCTCACTATGTAGCTTCTAGTTTATCTTGATCTTGTTTATGCTGTTTGTAACCTTATGATCCCATAGGTTATGCTCCTGAGAAGTAAGTTTGCAAGGCATGTAATTTAGCCATTTTGTGCATTCAGTATTACACATTCTAACTCCTGATGCTCATTCTCTGATAGCATTATTTCCTCTCATTTGACTTCTAAGACATTTTATGCATACATTAATTATCAGAGTTATTTCAGAGTATCCATGAGACTGAAAGAAAACCCAGGGTCAATGTTTATGCAGATGTGGTATTTGGTGAAGGTCTTTTCCTTCGTTTGTAGATAACCATCTTTCAGTGTAACTTCACATGGCAGAGAGTGCAAACTCTCTCCCTATAAGGCCACTAATCCTATGCATGAGGGTAGCATTCTCCTGGCTCAATTACCTCCCACAGCCCTGTCTCCAAATATCAGCACATTGTGGTTTACAGTTTCAACATTTGGAATTGAAAGGACCTTATCAGTCCTTAGCAACTGCCTGTACATCTTTATTATGCTGGGGCTATGGGTGTCTGGGACAAGTTGAACAGTTGCAAAATATTAACAGCTGAATGTTTTTTCCCCAATTGTCTTGATATTAAGGGAATATAGAGAGAATGGCTGCATATGCAGGTTAAAAGAGTACATAGATTCTATCTTATCCTGCAAGGGCTTCAAGTCATTCATTGCCTGTGAGCTAACATGGCCTGCTGCTATCTTCTATCGAGAGATTTTGTGGCTTGCATCCACACTTGTTGGTTTATTTATTGTCTAATGTTGCTTTTGCATTGTAATGTCAGACAGTGATCACATCCACAGAGTTTGGAATGCTTGTCATCGGGCTCTTTACAGAGAAAGCAACTGCATTTACCTGTGTTCTCTGTGTACATAACCTTTACCATGGGAATTGTGAATCATTAAAAGAGGACCCGTTTTTGAAGTTTATGATATTAAGTGGTCTCCAGCAGAAGAAAATAAAGCAGGATTTTTTTCAACTCTTTATTTAGACCACTGGGTGTCTCTCTTCCCTAAACTTTACAAGTAGCCATCAAACCAGACATCAGCCAACTGGGGCTGTGACATACCAGACAAATATTGACAGTTGTTATAGCAACTGGGGTAAAGTATTGGCCAGGGGATAATATAGGCGCCAATTGTGCATGCCATATTTCTCACATAGGGGAGGTATGAAGAGAGAAAAAAAATGAATGAAAAATATGTTTTAAAACCTCTCTTCAACTGTGTCTTGGGAATACATCACAGCCAATGTTTATCTTTCCCTATACCCACATGGTTCTCTTTTGATTTTTCTAGAAATCAAGACTTTGAGGACTTGGGGACTCTTAAGTCAGCTAAAATACACCACAAGAGGGAAATCCATTTGGATATGAATTCTTTTTTTTTCTAGTTGCATTTAAAATTTACTTCTCCAAATTCTAATGTAATGGCCAAAAGTAAGGCCACATATAGTTTTTGGTTTTCCTGGTCTTGTCATATGTAGAATTTCTGCAGCACGTCTTTTCAGAAGTTCTTTTATATTATTGATCATTTACTATTTCACTGTGTCCTGTTCCCAATAGGACAGAAAGTGATGAGGCAGCTGGTGTGAGAAAGCGTTCTCATCTACTCTACTGGGAGACTGAAGGATAGCTTGGGCAGGAATGTGAAGAAAAGCACCCACAACGTTTCCTGCCTCATCTTTCATGTCCTCACTTAGAAGACCCAGTTCAGGGGTGAGCCAGGAATGTGTGGGAGGGTTGAATCAAGAAAGAGTTCACAGTAATGCAGCAGAGGGCAGTTTTTTTTTTTTAAATTATTTTTTAACAGTCTCATGGATGTGCATGTACTTTGGTCATTTTTATCCCTTTATCTCTTATCTTTCTCCTACCTTTCCTGACCCTGTTTTTTTGTTGTTGTTATTCTGACCCCCTTCTTGTCCCCAGCAAACCCCTTCCTACTTTTGTGTCTTTGTATTTGTTATTGTTGTCATAATTGTTATATGTTTAATTAGGATGGCTTACATGAATATGGGGGTGAAAGAGAAGGTCAGTGCTCAGAGAGAAACACCCACCATCATATTAGTATTACATCCCCTTTGGTGCCAACTGAAACTAGAGTGTCTGTCTTGAGTCTAGGGTTTCCTCTAGAGAACAACCAGCTTGAGTTAATCTACAAGAGGGGCCTCATGTTGCCTATTCCTATTCTGCCTCTTCCTCTCCTCCTCCTCTTTCTCCTCTTCAAACTGTGTCAAAGACTTGTCTGCTTCCAAGTCACTTGAATTTGGACTGTGCAGGCCAGTGCAGGAGTCCAGAGCAGGAGACAGTCAGGGTTCCAGTCTTCATAGACTCTGTTCCTCTAGGTGGTACACTCTTCCTGCTGAGCAGCTTTGGGTGGGTCATTTCTCTGCTCAAAGATCCTGCTGCTTCTCAGATGTGTCAAGGTTTGAGGACAATTCTTCCATGGCAAGAACTTGTTTCCTCCATTGGGATCCCCAAGGTCAAGAAGTTCTGTTTGCTAATGGCGTGGCTACTTTCTTTTCTGTGAACGAAGTCTTTATGACTCCAGCTATGGGATGGCGGGAGAACAGACTCTCACTGCTATAAAATGTCCTCAAAGGCTTTTTGCTGCTCCCTGAGGTGGAGCTGCTGGCACTGAGGGTCTGTCTATATTAGTTCCCAAGACACTGTGTGCCTGTCTTGCTAGCTGGTCAGAGAGGAGGAAGGAGGAGGGTAAGGATTCAGAGGCGTCTTATTGGTCACCATGGGAACAACCAGCTTGCTCTTTTCTTTGCCTCCTGGAATGTGACTGAAGTAATCTTTATCTGTTAGATTTGAGCTTTTGTCTTTGGTTAAACTTAGGCTTTTCAACAGTGATACCATGGACATTTTGGAGAGGAAGGGAGGGGTGATAATTCCTTTCTGCAAAAGGCTATTTACAATGAGCCCAAAGCTCACTCATGAGAGTTACAAACTTTTCTCCATTGCTATGATTTAAAAAAAAATGTCTGCAGACATTACCAAGTGTCCACTGGGGAGCAAACTCATCTCTACTTGAAACCACTGAACTAGCAAATCCTGAACCAAATCCCTTTGGATTGTCCTCATTTAGAACTAAAGGGTGAAACACCAGGGGGCAGAAATGGGGACAGGTGCAAAGAAGAACCCCAGCATTTCGTTTATGAAATTGAAGTTATTCACTATCTCTAAGAAACCAGCATTGCTATCCTTCAGTGTCTCCAGTGACTAAGATTGGCTCTGCGATATGGAACACATGGGACTGATTATGTCATAGCATCTAGGAAAATTCTACATCTGACATTTGTCTTCTAGAAAACCATTAGGCTGTCCACAGGCCCTCCCTATACACTGCCCAGACTTTGAGTCTCTCCAAGGTTGAGAAATTCCATTTTCCCCACTGGACAGGAGGGGCTGACTGAGGTCATTATGACAATTCACAAGCAGCATGCTGGGCTGTAACTCCCACAGGAGCTAGAAATATTGATTCGATACATGTCATGTTAAAGCTTGAACAGTTGTAATCCTGTGTTCTGTGTTACTTCTTGAACATTTTAAACCAGGGGAAGCTGACATATTCTAATTAATCTTTGTGAAAAGAGTTTGACATGTTAAAATGAGCTCATCCAAATAGCATTAGTTATCCTTCTCTGATACTGAGGATAAATTCAAAGGAGGGGTAATTTATAGAAAAATAAAGGTCTCGCTCCTACAGCTTTCTTGAATAGGTCAATCATCTGCAAACTAGATTACTGTAAAGTCTATGAAAGTTTGCTGCAGAATGATTGGCTATACCTTGCAATATAGAAATACCGGGTGTTCTTTGTATATGATGATAAATTGACATATATTTAGTGCGGATTGTCTTTGTTAAGTTCTGTAATGGAGACTGAAGAGCTTTCTAGAAAAGGGAAAAATGCCATAAACCAATAGGATGTATTACCATTCCTTGGGAAAACTAAGAAAGTTAAAGTTTTAAGTCATTTGTGTGAAACATAACTGATAGTTCAAATGAGCTTGTTATAAGTGTGTTCTTTTGAGCTTTTAGATAATATGAATCATAGCTTTCAAATAAAGAAACGTAAATAGCCAATGAATATGTTAAAAATATTCCTACTTAACTACCAGGAAAATGCAAATTATAACTTCATTGAGAGTCTAACTTACTCTAGTCAGAATGGCTGTTACCAAGGAAAACAAAAACAGCAGCATGTGTTGATGAGAATGTTGGGTGTGGGTGTCAGGGTGAGAGGAGGAGAGGAACCTTATACACATCTGGTGGGCTTGTAAACCTGTACAGCCCATATGGAAATTGGTATTGAGGTTAGCTAAAAAATTTAAAATAGAATGTCTGTATGACCCAGGTATAGCCTTGTGAGTATATATTGAGTTGGATCTAATTCAGCTTACTATAAAGATCTCTGCAGAATTATGTTTATTGCTGCACTAGTCACAGTGGTTAAGAATCAGAGGGTAGGGATCCATCAACATAATGGAATAATATTCAGTTACTAAGAAAATTAAGGGACTTGCATAGAGATATACATGTAAAAACAACATAGAGCCTGCAACCTCAGTATACCTATGCAGCTGAGGCAGGAGGACCAGAGGTTTGAGGCTAGTCAGGGATACATAGTAAGACCCTGTCTCAAAAAAAATCAACCAAGCAACCAAACAGAAACTCAAGAAAAATGAAATTGTGACATTTGCAAGAAAATAGATCAGCTTGGTGATCATCGTGTTAAGTGAAATAAGCTAGACAGATATCATATGTTTTCTCTTGTAAGTGGATACAGCAGGGATAAAAAGGCATGAAGGTAAAAGGGCTTTTTTTAGTGATATGGGAAGGAATAAAAGAGAGACAGTAGATAAATGTGATTATACACACGCACACACACACACACACATACACACACATATATGTTATGTATCAATTTGACAATTGCATGTTGAGCTCTGGGTACATATGTGAAGAATGAACAGTTAAAGCCAGTGTTTGAACAAGCCTTCAGGAGATTGTCTGGTGGATGTGGGAAAACTCAGTTCATGGTGGGTAGGACCATTCCCTGGGCAGGTAGATAAAATGGGGCAAATTGGTGCAGCAAGTTGGCATTCTTCAGTATACTTTGGCAGATTTGCTGTTTGATGAGGTTTGTCCCTCTCAGAAATCCATATGGATATGGTTGGTCAGTTCCCTTGACTTCTGGTGTGAGCTCTCCTATCAAGTTGGACTAAGAATTATAGATGAAAATCATGAGACAGAATAAAACTTCTTGTTCCCCTGAGCTGTTTGGTCACAAATTTATCTCCAACATGCTGGCAAAACTGTAACAATAAGAAAGGCTAATGGGGTAACGGCATGAATATATACATTATTTGCATGTATGAAATTATAATAATTTATTGTACACTAACAAAATTTAAAGAAGAAGGGTCATAAAATAATACTTGGGCATTACTTTTGTTTTTAATTTTGAGCAATCTGAATTATATGAAGTATCCTACACTGTATGATAGGTTAAACTCTTCCTGTCAAAGAATCCATCCATATTTTAAGTATTTATCAGTCATGGCCCTCATAAGACAAAAGGTGTGTGGTGGTATTTAGATAACTATGTTTTGATGAATATTGAATAAAATTATCAATCTATGTTATAGATTGACTTTACAAATATCACTGAGATTTTCCTAGGTAGATTTCGTTTTTCATAGACTGAATGGATATCATTAATTAATAAGTAACTTAGGTTTAAAAAGTTGTTTGGCTAAATGACTTGTTCTCCAAATTAACCTTGACCAATTCAATAAATTCATAAATCTTTCTATGTTTAGATACATCTTGATTATCTTTTGGGAACCCTGGCAAAGCAAGTGTTTCAATAAAAAAGTCAAAATTGTTGATAGGTGGGATGTATTTTTCAACACGTGGTTGACTTTTTGTATCACTGTCATTTTTAGAGATGTACTGATCTAGTTTTAATTAATATTTCATTGCTGATTTCATCAGAGACTTCTATTTTGTGACTAAAGAGACCAGAATATATCTGAATCCTGTGGTGGTTGTTTTGTAACTGAGTAAACAAAAATGTCACTTGTAAGACTGTTCATTTGATGAAAGACAAACTGAGGAGATGGGGAACACAGAGTCTTTGGTGGCTGGCAGTCTGACACATACAGATTTTTAGGTCTAGAACCAGCCAGGTCCCTTGTGTTGGAATCCTCAGTCACCTCACCGACTCATCCATACAAAGTGCCCATCTTGGGGGCTGGAGAGGTGGCTCAGGGGTTAAGCCTTTGCCTTGCAGGCAGAAGGTCCTGAGTTCGGATCCTAGAACCCATGTATAGACGCCAGGCGGAAGCGGGGGCGGCCTGCGTTTCTGGTCCTGGTAGGACGGAGCCTGTGAATCCCTGGGCAGAGTAAACAAGAAGAAGGTGGAGGCGGTCTATGGTGGTTCCCGAATGCGACCGTGGTTCTACACACACACATACACACACACACACACACACACACACACACACACACCACACACGGACAATTGAATAAAAATAGTAAAAAAAAAAAAAAAAAAAAAAAAAAACTTAAAAAAAAAGCAAAGTGCCCATCTTGGAAAATTCGTTGTGAAAATTCAGGCAATGAACATGCTATTTACAAGTTGGCGACAGTTAGGTATCCCATAAGTATTAGCATGGGCTGGATGGACCCACAGAAATTACTGAACATATTCAGAATACACTGAACAGAAGGTCCAAAGACAAGCAACCTTGAGGACATGATTTTGTTTTCTGACCAAGTACGTTGTATGTCAACATGTTCTTTGATGGTGCCAGTGTCTTGGTTGGGGCTGGTGGGGCTGGAGAAAATATTGGTATGAAGCATGTTTTGTGGTAGATCTTGAATAATGAGCAAGATTTCAAAAGACAAATTTTGGAAGAGGAAGAAGATATTCTGGATGGAAAACAGCAGCAATGAGGGAGATGTGAGCACAGGAACATTTGGGCTTTCTGGATGAAGAGAAAAGGAGCAGAAGCTAGTGCCTCTAAACAGGCCACTAAACAAAGCTTGGGCATTAGAGAGTCACCTGAAACCCCCTACTTTGGTGTGCTTCTGAAATTTTCTTGGTATGGGTTTAGAAGGTAGGAAAGCAGGACTGACCTCTTCCTCCTCAGGGTGCCCCAGGGGTGTCTGTACACGTAACTGATCTCATGTCATATGGGAAAACTGGCATTTAAGAAAGCATCATATGAGGGTTTGAAATGTTATAGTTTGAAATGTGAGTTCCCCCCCCTCTCCCAAAGGCTCATGTGTTTGAATCTTTAGTTGTTTGGGAAGATCATCACACCTTTAGGAGGTGGAACCTTGCTGGAAGAATGCAGTAAGAGGGGGTGGGTCTTGAAGTAGATCAATCCCAACCTACTTCTGGAAAAAGTTTGCTCTTGCAGTTGGCAGTTTTGCAGTTCTGTTTCCTTGATGGACATTACCTAGGCCTACTCCAGCTTCTGCTAGCCAGCCATGTCTTTCCTGTCACAGAGGACTGTCTCTCTCTCTGAAACGGTAAGTTGAATAAATCTTCCTTTGTGCCTAATGTTGTTTGACTTTGAATGCTGTCTCACAGCAACAGAGTAACGGCTACAGGCTCACAGATGAACAGGATGACCTCCTGGGATCTTCTCTGCATTTACTCTGGCATTTGGACCTCTGATATCAGGAGCCTACACCCCGGAGCATGGTTAAAATGGCGAACAGCAAAAGGCTAAGCAGTCAAGGCAATTTGGCCTTGAGGATCATGGTGCCCAGAGGAATTTATACAAGCTTATATGCTTAGTGAGAATACTTTATTTACTGCTTCGGTCTGGGTTTCAGCTGTTCTTCGTCTTAGAGTTTTCATTAAAAGTCAGCCTTTTTTACTGATAAAGTGCTGCACATGACCTCTACTGCCTCTCACTGGGGAAGTTCCTTTGTGGGAATTAATACCCAGAGCACAAATTCTCCAAGCTCAGTAGTGGTGGATTTATTATCCATTTGAATTTCTTGAATACTTGCTACTTGCTTGTTAATGGGAACACATGAGTCCCAGGACACAGGAAATGAGCAGAGGAAACTGAACATAAAACTTTATTTTAGTCTATGCATTTATTTTATATTAATTTCAAGCTTAGTACACAAAGTAATGGATTTCATCATGACATCTTCAAGATACATGCCATTCATTATACTTCATTCTCATTCATTCCCCTCCCAGATTGGTTTCCTCTGTGCTCTGTGCCTCCCTCTGACGGGTTCCCTTCCTTTACCCATATTTAGTGGGCAGTTTGAATCCTGGTTTTTCTGTATAATAGATTTATGACTCTGCCTAAGTTCTTTTCTTTCAAAGTTCAGTTTTTCTTATATGTAATTTCATGATAGACTAGTAAACACTTGATAGAAATGGCATATGGATGAGAGAAAATAAGGATCTCTGCAAAATACAGTGTTTTGTACCTAATAACCTTGATGCATGCTAATTTCTCTTTTCTTCTCTATCTCTTTGGTCGCCTTCTTTCTAAATTTCATATATTCTGAAATAAACTTTGAAATTTATTTTATGGGTTTCTGAAGGGGTATATGTCTTATAATATTTAGGTTCATTTATAGTTTTATAATTATTTTATGATGATACATCCATTCTAGTGCATCTTGCAACCAGTAATGTCTACAGTACAATAAAATTTGGAACTATTGTTTTTCAATGCTAATTGGGCTTTGTAAAGTATGAAAGAAGATGTATAGGGCTTTAGCTCAAACATGACATGTTATTTTCTGTTGCATCAATTTCACTTGAAGATTTGGGTAGAAAAAATTGCTATTCTAGTTGAGAAATTCTAGATATGATATTTATATTTAAGCAGACATAGTTATAACTTGCCTACATTTTTAAGAGAAAACATGACATGGTACACAAATTTTGGCCTGCATTATTGATTTTTGCTGCCAGATCTTCAGGCAGCAAGGGCTTGGTATGTTCAATTCTTTGATGAATTGTTCTGGAAGCATTTGATAGGCACTAATCTTAGATTAGGGTTTATGAGAGCCAAACATGGAAAGAAATAGCAGAGACTGGGTGTCATAGCAGTTACGATGGTAATTATTACAACATAGCTAGCTGAACAAAAAGGTGGCTAGTTTAGCAAGAGGCAAAAGAGTGCTGCTCAAGATACCACCTTCTGTAAGGTGAACTTATTACAGTTTTATGAACTGCTATGGAGCCTGGGAAAATTTTTCAGTTTTTATCCTTCTTCCTGAGGACTATGGTATTGTACAAATTAACAGAGAAGATTCTCACTGCTGAACTTTGAGAGAAATAATTTCCTTTTGCAGGGCCTTCCTATGCCAACGTTCCCAAGACTATTCTGAATGACCTTTTTTCAGTAAGACAAATCAGGGTCAGTTTGGAGCATGATGATCCACATTTAATCCAAGCTATTTATTTCATAATCTCTTCCAGACTTCTGAAATTATGTTACAAGCATGTATGATTTTGCTAACAGAAGTCCAAACAACGTTTTCTTCTTTGGATAATGAAGTGTTTATTCTCAAGTTCCTTCCAGTGGAAATGAGGCAACTGTCCTATGCATGAAGCACTATTGGGAAGACAGAGCTACACATTACATGTAGTGTAGTATTTGCTGCTGTACCAGTTAGTGAAATTGTCAATTTGACCTAGGAGACAAAACTCCAGGCACTTGTGTGGGATTACCTTGACCAAGTTAGTTGAGGTGGGAAGACCTGATAACTGTGGGTAGAACCATCCGTTGCTCTTGGATTGTATAAAAAGGAGGAAGTGGGCCAAGCAAAAATATTAATTGCTCTTTCTTTACCTGTCCATAACTACAGTAAAATCACCTACTTCAAGCTCCTACTGCCTTGACTTGGTGCCATGGTGGAGTATAGCTTGAACTGTGACCCAGAATTGACCCTTCTTCCTTCCCTAAGTTGCTGTTGTCAGGATGTTTTATAACAGTGATGGAAAAGTAATCTTTGATGGCATCAGACTTCTTTTTTTGTGTCTGAAGGAGAGAGACACATACCCTGGAAGAAGACAGGCACAACATTGTCTTCTTTCCCTTTGCACTGTCTGATTACCCTTGGAACAGTTGGCCTAATGTAACAATAATTTACAGCCCCCAGCTGGAAGGCTGCAGTGAATTCTTCATGATTCTGAGTTCAGCACATGCCAGCAGTGTTATTGAAGTGGTAATTGAATTTTGTGAAACCTCTGTGGTCCAGCCAGCATAGCAATGCCTGGGAGAACCTCGTGATGTGATGAGGATGAACACATTTCCCACAATAATGTATCTTCAGCCGAAGCTCAATAGCACACAGCCAGAAGGACATGCTGTTTTGATGATTTGACTTATGATTTTGAATGGAATGGAACCCGTTCAGAAGCATGACGCTGTTACCTACCAAGAAGAATTCAAAGAAAAACCTAACACCGTTCAGAAATCTCCATCCAGAGCTTCATTGAAAATTTCATCAAGTAAAGCTATGCATATGACAAATTATCTCCCTGTCTAGTCAAGGCTATCCTTGCTACATCATCTAATTGAATCCTCATGTGGGAAAAGAAAATTCTTGAAATAATTTTCAGTGATAGTTTTCAATGAAACGTGCCTTATCACTACTCCAGCAATTAAGTGATTCTAAAACTTCACATTCACAGAAAGATTGCAACAGTCTCATTGCTTTGCAATGCTGTGTCTAAAAGAGAACATTTATGGTTTGGGAAAATAGCTAAAAAATGAGAACCGTTGGAACTGTTTGGGTTCTGAAAATACACTTGGCATGGGTGACTATGACCCTGTGAAAAGGAAGCAGTTTTGGCATTGAGCTTGGGCAGACCCTTAGTTTCAATCCTAGCTGCTCCATGCACTCTGTTCTCAATAGGTCATAAGTTTCTTTGAGTCTCTTTATCTTTCCCTGCCAAACAAAGAAACAAACAAGTACGAAAGAATTAAGCAAGAGCTAGGAGATGGCTCAGTTGGCAAAGTGTGTGTCACATAGGCTTGAGAACCTGAGCTGGGTTCTGTAGCACACACATGAAAAAACTAGAAGTGACAAGTGCATACCTGTAATCCCAGCATTGGAGAGGTGCAGACAGAAGGATCTTCAGGGCTCACTGGATAGAAGTCTAGCCAGATTGCTGAATTGCAGGTTCAGTGATAGACCTTGTCTCAAAAATAAGGGGGAAAGTGATTTAAGGAAGAACCCTGATGTTGACCTTTGGCCTCCATACACATGCACAGACTTGCATGTGCATACCTCTACACACACCAACATGTATACCTGCAGTATCTCTCTCTCTCACACATACACTCTAAAGTCAACAGTCTACCTTTCCATTAATTATATATATATATATATATATATATAATTATATAGAACATGGAAGAGTGCATGTTTTCATGAAATTTGTATTACACTGACAGTTTTAATTTTCAGGCCTACTGTGTGTGGGGCTTGATCAAGTACACATTATCTTAATCCTGTGTAGTTAGTTATACCGACTGACTTGTGCTGCTATACCTGGAAATCTCCTAATTTTACAAATGAAACTCTTGAGCGGCCAATGTCATCTCAGATGAAGGTAGAGTAGAACAGTTGATCACTCATCAGTATATGGTCTCACTATATAGGTAAGGAAACTGAGACTCAGATAGTGTGTAAATAGTCCATTATGCCACTACTGGGAAAGGGAATGCTTGGTGTTCAAACGTAGATTTGAATATGTCTCAAGCCTGTGCTCTCTGCAACCTTAGACCTCATTTTGTCAATATTGGTTCTTTCACTGTGCTGTGAGAACATTTTGAACTTTACAAATATTCATACGTCAGACCACATTTTTCTAACCTTTAATTATAATTTCAGGAATGCATGTAAAAAAGGGTGTTTATATATGTTGGAGAGTGAGAAATGGTGACAGCGAAGTGAGAATTTAATGACTGACATTTATTTATTTCAAAGAACATTCTGTCTTTTGTCAGTGTGGAAACCATTCATTGATTCACTCATTCATTCAGAAGATATACAGTGAGGTAGACTGGTATAAAATGGTTTCACAGAGTAAAGAAGTCTAAGACATTCAACATGCTTCTACTGGGAACGTAAGTAGTTAGTTGTGCGTTAGAAAGATGTCTCAGTCAGCCAAATGCTTGCCTCGAAAGCATGAGGACCTGAGTCAATTCCCAGGTCCGCTGTAAAAACTAGGCCTGCTCATGCACACTTGTACCACTAGTATTGGGCAGACAGAGATAGGAGGATTTCTGTCTAGTCAGTCTAGCCAAATTAGAGAGCTTTAGTTTCAGTGAGAGACCCTGTCTCAAAAAGATGGAGTACGGCAGAAGAAAACCCTTAATCTTGACCTGGCCTCCATGCAGATGCACGTCCACCTGCTTACACATGCGTACACATACACACCCACACACAGTTAAAGAGAGAAAACAAGGAAAGAAAGAGCTATTAAATAGTGCTAGAACTATGATATTAGAGATAAGCTCTCTTACTCAAATCCTTGAAAGCATCTCCTAGCTCCCTCTCAACAGGGTATTTGAGCTTCATGAAACCACTTGGGTCTTCCTTAATGTTGTAAGTTTTTATTTTCTTTTTTCCATTAACTGTTATGTCATTCTAAGGGATCGTCTAACTTTCCCTTGTTATTTAGGAGAAATATCACCTCCGACTATATTAGCCACTGTTTTGATTATGGGATGCATTCATTCATATTGAATATTCTCTTTATTTACTGCTTTTTGGCTTAGCCTTTTCAAATTCAGTGTAAATGTCAGAAAGAAGGGCAACCACTTGTTTTATTCTTTGTTTTTCTTCATGGCTGTATTCTAGGACTAAACACAATACTCGGTCCTCAAATCAAACATGAGTTCAGATCCCAGGTTCCGCATATAAATGCTAGGTAGAAACAGCTATGGCCTGCACTTCAGGCCCTTGTGAGTGGGGCTGGAAAATCCCAAAGTGAAGCAGAAAGGAGGTAGAGGCAACTCAGCATGATTCCAGGAGTCATCCTTGGTCCTCTACAGGGACACACAGTGCCCTTTGATATACACACACACAAACACACACACACACACACACACACACACACACACACACACACACACACACGAGAAAGGTTAGTAGAAACAAAGAGATTTAAGTTTGAATTCTAGACCTATTTCTTTGTTCTAATTTTTTAAATTTATTTTTCTATCTCTACTTTCCCTATCAAATTAAAGGTGCCTGGTAGCCTCCCAATTACCTAGACAAATCCATCTGTATCCTCAATCTATCTGTTCTTGTAACATGCCCAGAAAACCATAAAAATCACCCATTAGTAATCATCACCCTTAGATGCAGACAAAAATGGACTGAAAATATTAAGAAAGCAAAGGCTACCTTGTTACTGAAGTTTGCTGTGCAATTGGGCCTGCACTGGTTATATGTGCAGACTCACTGTTATTTCCTAAATAACAATGTAGCAACTGTTTACATTATATTCATATTGTATCAGATGTTGTAAAGTAAGCTAAAGATGATAAAGAAGGCCTGGAGGTGGCTCATTAGTTAAACCAGTTGTACACAGGCAAAAGGATCAGGCATTCAGATCTCCAGATACCATGTAAAATGCTAGACAGGATAATATCTGATACAATGTATATACAATATAAACAGTTGTTACATTGTTATTTAGGAAATAATAGGAGTCTGCACATGCAACCAGTGCAGGCCCAATTGAACAGCAAACCTCAGTAACAAGGTAGCATTTGCTTTCATTCCATGGTTATTTACATCTATGGGTGATGAATGCTGATGGGTATTTTTTATGGTTTTCTGGGCATGTGACAAGAGCAGATAGATCAAGGAAACAGATGGATTTATCTAGGTAATTGGGAGGCCATCAAGCCCTTTAATTTGATAGGGAAATCACAGAGGTGTGTCTTGCTTTGTCAGACAACAAATTTGGATTTCAGTATTTCGTGGTGTTTGGCCCGTTGTCTAGGAGATATTTCGGGGTTTGAGATGATGGTTTGAATAAATGGAGCAGGGAGACTTTGTCTGTAGAGGTCACCTCACACAGAAGCTGCCTTCTGTTTCTCTCTCATAAGCATTTATGAGCTCACCTGAACATGTCTGTTTTCTTTTAACACATGCTGCTGATTGATGCCTTATTTAATTCATAAATTTTTATTATCAGTAAACAACATTAAACTTGTAACACAAAATTAATACCAGAGTCACACACTGATAACATCATGTTTTTTTAGTCATGTCTGACAAGTAGAGAAATTAAGAAGAATATTTTACAAAATGTATAATTTATGTTTTTATAAATACTTTAAAGGAGAAAAATGAAAATATGTGGTGACATTAGAGGAATTTACAGATTGGATTTTGCAACCAGTCTTCTAAGCCTGACCTGCTAGATACACATATGTATACAAGTATGTCTTTTTCTTGAGTTTTCATAATTATCACCCAAGGGTGTGTAGCAGGTCTACGTTAACTCTCACAGAATCTGTGGGATGTCACCACCAAAGTCATGTGAATTTTGTTTCTTGTTTTCAAAATTCCACTAACAGCATGTTTCAAAGTTGTCAGAGGTTGTCATTAAGTTGCTTAGTACTCAGTTTACTTATTCATAAGAAAGTCCTTGCTGAATTATGAATGAGTACGCCTCAGTAGCCTCCGGGATATAAGTGGTAAGACTAAGAGGCCCCGTCGTGCATGCATTGGAATTGTTCTGTTTAGTTTCTTTCTATTGGAGAGGAGTCAATCTGTCTTTAGTGAAGAAAGCTCATAAACCCAGTTGATTGAGCAACCATTTCATCACTGTAGATACAGTATGTTTCCTACATTATAGCTAAATAGAAATTTAATCTCTGGACTCTGTTCAAGAGTCCTATGTTTCCTTTGCGCTCGGATGTGCAGAGCTGACCTACTCCAAAAGGGAAGCCCAACAGAGCCCTCTCAAGTCAAGCCTCAGTATGTGGTGAAATATTTGTATAACATGTTCAGTATGAGCCTAGATTTCACTGTGTCATTCGTTACTGTGATCATTCGTTACTGTGACCTTTACTTGCAGGCAAACTAGTGCATAGAAACATAAGAGGCATGTGATGTGATATAGTCTACAAAGTAAATCATCTATCTGACTTTTAAATCCGCATCTGCAGTAAACATGACAGGAAAAGGAGTCAGCACTCAGCTGCATCCTGTGCTTACCTTGGTTCCAAGTGTACAGCTGGAATACTTTTCATTAAAAAGAAACAAATAGAAATGACCTCATATGCTCACAGAAAAATACATAGGACTGGAGGATGCTTCATTATCTTATATTCAGCGGATGGCTGGCCACACGGCAGCTACGGTTTGCCTCTATGGATGTGCTTCTCAGCACACGTGTTACATCTCCCCTCGGCCAGCCTTCGGCTCCAGCTCTTGAAGGAAGGCCTCGTTGTTTTGAGGACAGTTGGTGTGGCAAGTGCAGGTCCCGATGACCATCACTGG
This sequence comes from Typhlomys cinereus, assembly GCA_023101885.1. Taxonomy (NCBI): domain Eukaryota; kingdom Metazoa; phylum Chordata; class Mammalia; order Rodentia; family Platacanthomyidae; genus Typhlomys; species Typhlomys cinereus. The sequence goes on from JALPQD010000052.1 coordinate 5,440,812, forward strand.
CTTCTTGATGGTTTGCCCTGGGGAGCACTGGAACTCTACCTGGATGGTTTTGGTGTTGTGGGGGGTACAGCATCGGCCATCACTGCAGGCTCCGCAGAACCTGGGCTTGTAGGTGTGCAGGCTGGTGCAGTTCTTGAACTGCAGGTGGATGGCTTTCAGTGACTTCTGGGTGCGGAGACACTTTTTTCCTTTCTAAGAGACAAGAATAAGAATAATGCTTAGATGAAAAGGGGGCGCCTTGGCAGTATGGCTGGACCGGCAAGTGGCTTATCCTATGACCATGGGCCTTTCTTTGCTAACAGAGCATTAGTTTTGTTTGGACAATGTTATCAGCTAAACTGATCTGCTCCTCCAAATATGTAGGAGCATGGCATGAAGCTGTGACAAATTTCTGGCCAAGGATGACATAAATCAAAGAAAATCTGGAAATCCTTTACTCTTTAGACAGGCACAATTCTTCATTGCTTCCTTCACTTATTTGCTTTTCTGCCTAGAATGTGAACACAGTTCTCTGTTATGTAGAAACATCTTTTTGTCTTTGAGGCTATAAACATAAAGTTGAAATTTCCTCTTTCTTTTAAAGCCATTGTAACATGTTTTGGTATTCTTGATTCATTCAATTCTGCTCCTTGGTACTACACTTCTTTCAAACATGTTTCCAGTCATGAATTCATTTACATTCAGCAACATTAATTCATACAAGAAAAGTTGTTTACAGAAGATACAATTGTTCCAGTTTTCTAAAGAAACATCATTTCAAATGGCTAAAATGATCTGAAAACCTGTAATCTTGGAGTTTGTCTATTGCAAAGTGAATTACTTCCAATTAATGATGACTGGATATTTTAAGAGAATGGGTCATAAGGTTCTTTTCATTTAGGTGAAGTGGGTGGAGAATTTATTTAAAATCCTACCAGTAGGATAACAAAGAATCCCTATTTTTTTAAATTAGACAAGGAATGGATTATTTTTATCATTGGGTTAGATTTCTTCATTTATGAATTTGTTGCAATTCTCTGGTGCACACATGGCTAGGATCAGCTCACAGTTTGTGGGGTGATGAGTCAGTATCCTCCTATATCAGTAGTTCTTAAACCCTTGTATATATCTGCATCACCTACATGGTTTGTTAAAACAGACCATTGGGGTTTGAAATCAGATTTTTAGACTTAGTACAATGATGTGAGGTCCATGAATCTTCAGATGCTGCCAGCAATCTGGAATCTGTACATTAAGAACTACAGTCGAAGACTTAGCACTCTTTTAGAAGTAACTAAGAACTAATAGTTTTCTAGATCCCTAACCCACTTCTAGAATCTTTGGGAAACAGGTGCACTATGAATAAATAGATTTCTTAAATACCTCACAGTGTTAAATGGGGGTATAAGTTAGGAACAAGAAATAACAGTGTTCGTGAAAAACAGTAATAGAAAAGGCCAAGTTTTAGAAGCATAATAAAAAAGTCTTATTTAATGAAGAAGTCATTTCGTTTGTAGAAATACAGAAAGCCTTCTTGTTCCTTCCTTTTTTATATTTAATGTTTAGGATAAATTCTTGTCAACAGCTCAGAAAAGGCAGAGACTGGCAACATCCCTGTGGTTTGTGGTATGCTGATGTGTCTGCCGATGTGGGTAAATGTTTATCACTAAGCAGCAAGAAGTGACTTAAAGTTTGGGTAGTGCATCTTATAGCATGTAATCTTATAGAAAAATGTTTCTAGGTCTTTTTTATAAATTGATAGAACAAATATAAAGTTAGGGATAGACTTTAAAAATTATGTAGCTAAGGAACTGCATGAATAATATAACAATGAGGGACTACTTATTTATCAATAAATACAAATTCTAAATAACTCTGACTAATGCTATCAGAGTACTTAATCTATGTTTAACACTTTGCAGATTAATACTGCTCAGTCCTCATGACAACCTGAGATAGATACTTCTGGAGGTCCTACTCTGGAGGGGAAAGATTTGAGATTTTGAGAAAATTGCCCATGCTCGCATAACTAGTTCATGTTGGTTTAAAGCCAGTCGACTTGCTTTAAACCTGTCAGTCCCCTTGAATATTAGATGAGATTCCTCAGTATAGATAGGCAAATCTTGATTTCTAGAAGCTCTTTTATTTTGGCCTTAAGTTAGCACAGGATTCATATGTGGCTCAACATGGTATTACATTCACTCCCTTTAGACCTGTAACAAGGCTTGTGACATCATTAGGAACCATCAGAGCTTTTGATCTGTATGCCTTCTACTCGAGTTAGCACACTGAGTTGATATTTTTCCAGCAAAAAAAGGAAAGAAATGTGATGTTTTATTTGGCTTGTGCTGCCTGACTCTCGCCAATGTACTATTTCCACCAGGCTTTTAAAAATACTGACGATAATTCCGAGACATCCAATCATGCATTTACCATCAACTGTTTATCACAGACATGATATATTCCAGGTAGGAGCTGAGGATTCCAAAGTGAGTAGGGCAGACATAGTATCTACTTTGTTGTACCAAGTACGGCTTGTATCTGACCTGTCTAAAAATTCATCTCCCTCTCTTAAAAAAAAGCAGAAATACTTAAAAACTGGATAGCCCTTTCTTTTTCTCCAAAAGTAGGATGGGATTTGCTAGCTCATTTTCATTTGGAAAACTATTAGCTGCCTGGGCCCTTCTTCTTTGTCTATAGAACTTCCGTGAGTTGCTGGGGGTGGCATTTAAATATATTAACAAGGAAAGAAAGTAGACATGCACGTTGCATTCAGGACTCTTTGTGCCTTTTCTCTGGGGCTAATGCCCAGCAGGAACTGACTTCCGAGTCATTAGGTCAGACTACAAGGAGACAAGGCAAGGCTTCCTCTGCCTTCCTACCTTGTCAGTTGGCTGCTTAGGCTCTTGCTCACAGGGCCGCACCATGCAGAGCCGAGTCTGCTTCACCATTTCACACTGCCGATTCCTGTTGGTGACCCGGGTGGACAAGCCCATTCCACAGCTCTTGGAACATGCACTCCACTCTGTGGTCTGCTCAATGCAGTTGATACTGGAATCAGAGACTTCAACTCCTACAGTGGCTTCTGGTCTGTAGGCTATGGGGTGTATAAAGACAGTTATCTGTGTTAAAATGCGGAGTCAGAAAGTACTGTCTCAGATGTTACACAGTGGATTTTAATTCTGGGAGTTAATAAATGCTACTGTTCTCATTTAGTAGAACTGAACTGACTTATAAACCTCTAACAGTTCATATCTGGTACATGGTAGGACTTCAAGAAACCTTTGTTCACCTGACTTTAAGAAATTTAGGCTACCTTACTTTGTACTAAGTTTTGTACTTAAAATACAGGACAGTATAGCATCAGCAACTATTCTGTAAGCTGCTGTTTTTGACACAAAATTTTGTACCTTGAAAGGGTCACAGTAACCTTTTTTTGAGTGTATTGTGTAGGTGTGTATGTTCATGTGTTTCCAGGTAGATATTCACATTCATGTGCATGTGTGTAGAGGACAGAGGTTAACATCAGGGATGGAGTTCTTCAGGAAATCAGCTTTCACTGGGACCTAAGGCTCCCTGATTAAGCTGGTCTAGCTGGCCAGAAAGCCCCAGGGATTCCAGTCTCTGCCTCCCCAGGTGTAGGATCATAAGCATGCTTCACCACACCTGGTTTTCTTATTCATTATTTATAATGTGGATGCTGGGGATCAAACTCAGTTCCTTACGCCTGCACAGCAAGCAACTGAACTATCTCCCTAGCCTCCCATTTCAATGTGGATGAGTAAAAAGATGCAGCTAAATCAAAGTAGTGATGAAAGTAATACTTTGCTTTTGGGAGGTAAGACTGGTTGTTTGAGTTCTGGGATATATATAGACATTTGGACTATGATTATAGAAAGTTCTGTGTCACCACTCATATGTCTGCTCCGAAGCATATCTCTTCTTCTTGGCAGTTCTCCTATCTGTAAGGCATGGCTGATAATTTCTGACCTCAGAAATACTGTAACACTCTGGAGACTGCCAATATAAATAATCTGGCTGATTAATGTATTCTAAAATATTTTCTACCGCCTCTTGAGGTTTGAAAATGAGATAACATTTATAAGACAATACCCAAGAAACACAGGAATCCTAAAGTGTCACTTGCCCTTCTTACAGCATCCAGAAAGATGCCATTTCTCTGTGATGCTTATCTAAGGAGAAGCAGCATCCTTTAGGGAAGCTGGTTCTGAGAGAGTACAGGCTGCATGCAATAGCCAGAATAGGGGATTTTTCACTAATGTTAAGCAGGATGGACCAACTCAAATGGGAGAGCAGTCATCCAATAAGCCAAAACTAGCTCCCCAATAAGGCAAAAACTAGCTCCCCCCAAAAGTGACTGAGCCTATCAGGTCCTCTGTTGGAGAGGTCCTGTGGCCACTTCAGTAACAGCTTGGATTTAAAAAGCATGATGCACTTGATCTCACTAGGCAGCCTGGAGGCCACAGTGGACCAGCCAGAAACAGACCAGCTTTTTATCTCTGCTCCACATGATTCACCCCTGCTTTGTGCTTGCATTTATTCTGAGTCTCTCTTATACATGCTGTGTTTCTCACCTGGAAGGGCCAGGCCTCCCAATGTCCCCTTCTCATTTGGGCCACATGTCCACTTTTCACAGCACTCTCCAGGCACTGCAACTTTCCTTGGAGCTGGGCAGTCAGGGCCAGGCAGCAACACATCCAGCTGACAGCGGGGGACGCAGCCAATCTGCCCATCTCTGCAGGTGCAGTGGTATTGGCAGTTTGGTTCGAACTTCTCTCCGCTGCGGTAAATGACCCCATCAAACACACAGTTGTCTCCTTCCAGCACTGGAATATTCAGGAAGCAGGCAAGAGCGTAGAGGAGAGAGAAAAGCAAGGACACAAGAGAAAGCTGGGTAAGGTGAAGGACATATTCAAAAGTCATATCTGTTTCTAGTTGAGGTGATATGGCTTCCAGTACATCTCCAGAAAAAAGATTTCATACCGGAGAACACACCAGAGCAAGAAGAAGCCAAGTCCACCTAGTCCTTCTACCTCCACCTACTCCTTGTGAACGAGCAGAGAGCCCTGCAAATACTGGAGACTCTAGACAGTGCCAACAAAAATGTTCTATCTGATTGGCAGCTTTGGAAACACCTTCCACCTCCTTTTAAACTCCCTTGCTCTCAAACTAGTTCACTTACAGGATAAGGAAAAACACTAGGAATTCATATTCAAGATTCTATATCTATCGATCCAATGGTAAGATCATATCTCAGGAACTGCTTTAGAGTCTTCTATGCCAATAACCTGAACTTTAAAATGCATTTTTCTAGTCTCCAAATGGGCTAACTGGTCAAATTGGGAAGGGCATTAGGGAATTTTGGCATTGAAACACACACAACAAATGATCACCAGCTTAGTGAAAAAAATTTTAAGGGTTATTTCAAACCCTGCTATCTAGAGAGGCAGGGATGACCTCTAACATAGGGGTGTACCACATGGGAAACTGATCCCATATTGATTAAATTTCATGAGCCCGCATTGGCTAGTTGCCTGCATCTTATTTCACTGCAGCCCAGACAGGGCTGACACTGTTTTCCACGGAGACCGGGCTCTCCCTTGGCTCACATAGGACGGCTACAGGTGTGAAAACAAACTTGCTGGGCTGCAGTTGGGGGCACTGCAGACCTGTGACTCTGTCCAAACTTCCATCACCCCAAGTGTTTCTCTGGAAGTGGTCAAAGGAAATGATTTTATTGACCCTTAACTCTCTTCTCTAAGGGGACAAGTGACGAATGCTTCTCACCTCCGCAGGGCATACTTCTTTTCTGCCTTTCTGGCTTCCCCCTAATCCCCAAACGACCTTCTGATCATGCCCCATACACAGTAAATTCTCCATAAAAGTCACTTTTGCATCATCGCTATTACTTTTGCTTAGTTCTCGCTGGGAATGGGAAGAAGAGGTTAAGAGGGAGGGAACAATTCAGACTACTGTGAAAGAAGTTAGGTGCCGGGAGAGCGGACCGGGGATTACCCATGCAGATGCCAGTCTGGTTGCTGGGGTCGGCGCTGCGGTCGCAGGAGAGGCCGCTGCTCTGGTCGCAGGGCTGCAGCTCGGAGCAGCTCTCTCCGCGCTGGCGGGCGCACACCAGACAGCAAGAGCAGCCGTCCAGTACTGCGCGCACCCCGGGGTCGCAGGTCGGAGGTGTAGTGGGGCAGTCGCGCGGGCACGGAGAAGGGCAGCGCTGAGTTGCAGAGATCTGGGAAAGAAGGTGAACCGAGAAGGCGAAGTCCATCAACAGGACAGTAGGAAGTAGGGTGAGCTCATGCTGGGGCCATCCAGGAGGGCCAAGTACCCAAGAGCATCACTCACCTGACCCAGGACGTGGAGGAGCAGAAAGGCCAGGCAGAGGCATTGCTTTTGCAGGCAGAGGCTCATGCTCTGCAGGCTCCGCATGCTCAGACTTTTACAGTAAAGGCTTTCCCGGCTGGAGATGGGCACTGCCCTCCTTCCTCCAGGTCTGGTTGAGCCGCGAACGCCACCCGTGCACGTTTTTATAGCGTGTTCCTGGGGCGCGCACAAGCCGGTTGGCTACAGAGTCAGGAGGAGGGGATCACCGGGCGGGGAAGTATAAGGAACCTCTCTGTTGCCATGGCAATTGGCTCCAAGGCTGCTCTCCTTAGGGCGCGGTGCCGGGCCTGCGTGTGCCTGTGTGTGGCGACTGGCTTTTCCCAGAGCGCCAGGAGGGGCTGGGTGGAGCCCGGAGGCCAAGACCCAGGGCTCTGCTGGAGCGCGTGGGAAGGAAACGCCCGTTTCCTCCTGAAAGTTGCTTCACCTTCCCCTAGGAGGAAGACAGCGCCACTCCCCAGCACCTTCCGCCCTGGCTGTTCCCGCCCTGGCTGCAAAAAGTGGAAGCCCCCCCCCTTTTTGTCGGGGATGCCTGAAGTTTGGGGCCATCTGTGGGGGTTTGGCCAGAAGCCCAGGGGTTTAGTCATAAGGGAAGCACATGCGAGTTTGTCACCGTTTATTAGAGCACTTGTTGAATATGTCCAGGAGGGTGGGAAGAGGAGGGAGGAAAAGAACACACACACACACACACACACACACACACACACACACATGAGAAGGAGAAAAGGTGGAAAGTCAAATACAAAAATAACAGAAGAGAAAAAAATTGCTTTGTCAGGGTTGGGGGAATGCCATTGGCTAGATGGCAGAATTATTTTTAATGTAATCATTCCAAGTTCCTCTAAGTCTCAAGATCCAAGTTCCACATGCTTGGTAGTAATAAAAGTAAAAGCAATGAAATATAAATAAAAGAAAAAGCAAACCCTTTCTTCTTGGTAGAGGAAAGTCTTGAAACACCTGCTGTATTGTGCCAAACAGCACTTCTAACAATCCAAGAGCCGGTGAAAATTTAACTGGGTTCCACTCAATGAATGTCCAAGTCCCAACGAACTGAGGAGTGAGGGAGTCAGTTGCTAGACTTGGCTGATAAATTTCTCTCCAGCCAATTAAAAAAAAAGCTGCAGGAAATATTCGTCATCTCTCATGAGAAGGACTTAGTGTGGCTTTGTTCCTTCAAAGGTGACACTACGCGATGAATTTAAAGCAACTTTGTCATTGCCCTTGAGAAAACTATGCCCAACTTTTTGAGAAGAGCTCTTTTGGAAAGACACTTTATCAGAAAAATTGAAAAGGCCTGTGATATAACTCTAGGCTTTAAAAAGAAGCAAATTGCTTCTATGTCATGCACCTCCAGCAAGAGCGAAGTCAGGGGCCACTTGGACAAAGGAACAGTCCTGTCCCTGAAAGGTCCCCAGATGAGGAAATTGCATCCAACCCCTTAACAGTATCTTGAGCTTGGAATGGCTCTGAGGTGCTCCCAATATTCCAGTTATTTGCTTCTTGAGGTAAAGGGACCAAGCAGCACTGAAAACTTAACTGGAGAGGGAACAATTATCACTTGGGGGCACTCAGATACTCTTCAAGTTCATAAGCTTCATGGCCCCAGTGATGCCTTCATCTGGCTGTATGCTGTAAACAGCTGGGGTATGTGCTTTTTTGTTAAATTACAGATTATTGGGCCCCACTCTTGACCCACTATGGCAGGCAGAGCAGTCTTAGGCCCTTGAAGATGGTCAGAACCCCATCTCTCCTTCTGTCCTCCTTGCTTCTCTGTGCTGTGGCAACACAGGCCAGTGTCTCCCATATAAGGGGAGGTTGTTCCTTCAAAACCTCCCATTTTGTGACCACATCATCCCAGAGAATAAGCCCCCTTTCCTTAAACTGGACTTAGAAAATTGACGTCAAGGGGTCAGTAAGCCCTGCCTGGCCTCATCTGTGGAGATAAGGGTGCTGACGTAACATGCACAGCTAGAATGGGAGGAGAGATTGGTTTTCTAGGAGAAAGGGGGGTGTGATTCTTTAAGAAGGAAACGAATGTGGCAAGCAAAGCAACGCATTTCCATTGGATGATCTGGATAAAGAGCCCCGATCTGAAGCAATTGTGAATTGAAGGTGATGTCATGTGACTGACATCCTTTGGGTTGCTGTGATAAAAGATACTGAGTTTATTATGGCTTGCAATGGAGAGGGATGGGGCCCATTATGGTGGAGAAATTATGGTGGCAGGCAGGAGTGACATAGCATCAGGAGCAGGAGGTTGGCTTGTGTTGAAACTACACTCAGCAAACAGCAGGAACAAGAAGTGGAACTGGAACTGACACCCCCCCCCCACACTACCCATAACATATTTCCACCAGTAAGGTTCCACCTCCAAAAGGTTCCAAAACCTTCCCAAACAGTGTCACAGCTGGGAACCAACTGTTCAAACATATGAGCCCATAGGGGATACTTTACACGTGAACTGAGAGAGGACCCATGTCAAGCCAGACTTCATGGTAGCCTTGGCGATGATCTGGTGCCTCTTGCTTGTCCCTTATGTCACTTAATGATATTGCCTTTCCTGCCTGGTGCAGGGACCGGGCAGGCAGCTAATGATTTAGATTCTCTGTGACATTCCAAACACCACAGCATGTTCTTGGACCTTTACTCTTGCCACTCCACTTTACGTCTTGCCACTTGTTGGTGTTCTGTGTAAGCTGAGGAAAGAAAAACCCGCACGCTACTCATCATATCCTAGGAGTACCACAGATGCTCTGAAGCGCCCCCCAGCTGCATCTGTGTTGTGACATCTCTCCGTCTTTCTTGGCATGAAGAATATGAAGGATGGCATACTGGTTGGTGATCTTTTCTGTGTGGTGGATGAGGTCTCTGGGGAGGCCAGGGAGTCATTATATTAACTGCTTGCTGAGTCGCTAGGCTTGGCAACCAACCAAGATGCGACAGGGTTATAAGCTGCAAGGACTTTGGCCTATGCTCCATTCCCCTTGCTTCTTCCTCTCCTGCCTACCTCTCATTCTAGATTTGACACTATAGATTCTTGTCTGCTTTTCCTGCAGCAGATAGGCTGTTAATTGACACATAGCCTCATTACTTATCAGTCAATACTCCTACCCAGAACACATTTGGAGAACTTCCTCATGTTATAAATATAAAATGTTTTCATTGCTGTCACTGTTGTTCTCATTATTGTAAATGATTTTAAGGATTGGTGCTTGCTTTGACGGTAGACAACTGAACCAAGAAATGTTCTAAAATGGAGCAGATGAAAGCAGTGTTCTTTTGCTACCAGCTCCAAGACAACACTCTCAGTGGCTTCTCTTTCCTGCAGCCGTCTTGTCTCTGTAACCCACAGACATGTAGCATGTCTTATGTTGGTCATCGTTTAGCCGAACCCTGCGTGCTTCACCCTCACAATGGATCTCAGGAATAACTTACAGCTCCTTGGTGACCATCTCACTCTTTTCTGTATTTCTTTCACATGCATTTTTTCTGGAGCCTCTGAGAATTGGTGGAGCACAAAGTAATCCCTTCATGTATCAAGCAAACTCCCTGTCGTATGTAGTGGCAAGTGTCACTGCTAATTTCCATCACACCTTCTTGCTTTTCTGACAGACCCATTGCTTCTTGCTCTTTTTCTGTTTTTCAGAAACAATGAGCAGAGAAGAAAGGGTGTTGGGAGATGAAACATTAAAGGTGCAATGTTCATGGGTGAGAAGGGCTTGATGTACAAGCATAACAAAAGAGCTCAGATCTCCATGTAAAAGCTGGGTGTGAGAGTGAGCATCCGTAACTTCTGAGTGCCAGGGAAGTGGAAATATGGGAATCCCTGGAGCCCACTGGCCAGCTGCTGCAGCCAAAATCATGAGCTCCAAGCTCAGTGAGAGAACATGATTCAAAAAGCAAGGTGGAAAGCTGTAGGGGAAGGACAGCTGACGTTGACCTCTGGCTTGTATACTCACACACGCATGGATCTATATACCTGTACATACATGGTACACACATGTGCACAACACACACACACACACACACACACACACACACACACACACACACACACACATCATTGTTTAGTGTTATCTCCTTGGGAAGTATTTTTCTGTCATCTACATTTAAAAAAATCATTATTAAATGAGTTGTCTTTAAAGAAAAAATGCTCAAGAGATTAAGGGAAGACAATTCCAGTTATACATTGTCAGCAATGTGAGAAATAAGTTAAGTTTCTCTATTAGCTATGGGCTTCCTTTTAGGGAAATGGATCTTTGGTATTCATGTTTTAAAATATTTTATAATTGGTGGGCTGGTAAGACGGCTTCTAGATAAGACTCCTGCACATAAACCTCAGTTCTATTTCTGGAAGCCCATGTAGTGAAAGGAAGGACCTGACTTCTGAAAGTTGTCTTCTGACCCCTACCCTTGCACCATGTATGCATACCTCTCTCTTTCTCACTCATAAATAAACAGCAATTAGTTAAGTAAGTAAGTAAATAAATAATGTTATAATTGGAGAGCAGTCTGATATCTTTTGTCCAGTTTACATGCCCAGCTTCTGGTCATCAGCACTGTCCCTCCCTATGGACAGCTGAAGTGGCCTTGGAATATTTGGTAGAATGAGAAAAGTGCTGTGTTCATGATTGAGATTGGGGATTTGTTCTGGAGAACAGGTACAATAATCCAGATGATGGGGGATATCAACACCAGGGACCAAGTATACAAAGAGGAAGTTTGAAATATGAGTCCTGATGTCTGTCTGCCTGCCAGGAGTTACATAATTAAGACTGTAGTTAGGAAAATCTTTCTTCAGGGATTTATATGGGATTACAGGAGGATGTTAAGTGGGGGAGGGGTTAGACTTGCAGTTGACATGTTGGTGCAAATTAGGAGAGAGAAGGAGAACTTTGAGGATGACAATGACAAGAAGGGAAATGATGACTTGCCCTCCTTGGTGTTCTAGATGATCAAAAAAATGCCACTATAGGGTGGATTTGATGCCAGACTTTGACTCCAGGCAACTAGATCAATTATGGTACTGAAACCCAGTAACACCGTCAGACTGCCTGGGAAAGAATTCACTCCAGGCAACTAGATCAATTATGGTACTGAAAGCCAGTGATGCCGTCAGACTGCCTGGGAAAGAATTCTTAGACTGCAATCTACTTATCTTCCCACTGAGCTTCAGTCTGTTTTTCTGCTTGGAAGTTAGCAAAGACAACAGTATTCCTTCCTAGAATTGTTAGTCCTGGTAAAACAGTGGGTAGAATTCTCCCAGCTCTTCTCAATCAAGTTCTATGAGAAAATGAACATCCAGTACCTTATGATAACTTCTCTTTTGTGAATCCCAATTGTACCAGGATGTTATACATACTGTGGGAGAATCTAAGGATATTTCAGAAAGAGGAGTTCTCGTATAATTTGAGCTTAGATTACATGATTTTGAGGCTATTCCATAGAAGTGGCGTTCTGTTCCAGAGTGACAGATAGGAGGCAGAAGTAAGCCAATGATTTCATTATTGCTCATCTTCATTATCTGCCTTTGCTGCAGAGACAGGGTGCACACGTCAGTTAATGGCTTTGTTTGCTTTGGAGAAGAGGAAAGTCTCTTGAGCTAGATGGGATGGGTGAAGTCTTGTCATTTTTGTGGCTGCTGTGTTTGATCTCTACCAGGCCTGATCATAATGTGGTTGTATCACCTTGACTCTCTAACTGAGGCTGATATTCTGGAAATTCATGACACAGTCATGACTGAGCTGAGGCAGATGTCAGTTGTCAGGGCTCAGGATTCTTTCCTGTTGTTTCTATGATTCTTTCTTGAGATGGTGGAATTATCTAAAAAAGTTTTCAATTTTTGTCCTGGAAGGATGCACCAATATACTTTTCCCCAAATCTTCTATGATAAGGAAGTAGCTGCTGAGCAGCTTTCAGAAAGTCAGGACCTTGAGCGAGTGGAAGGGCTCATTAGACAGTGACCCACTTGGACATCTGTGAGGAAGATTATGGGTTTTCATTGATTCTGCCCATCTCGTTCTATTTTATTAGAGTTCAGGTCTATGTGTTTTCCCATTGACTTTCTTTCTGAGCAATAAGAATTAAGCTTGCTTAGTGCATAACTATACTTCGTTGCTTTTTTTTTTCGTTCTTTTAATGATCATGCAAAGTAATGTTCATATTCCTCTCAGCCTATCTATTTTTACTTTCTTTTCTTGGTAACTTCTGGAAACTGCTAGATGTTTACTAGATTTCAATCTCCTCTTGTGGCTTCTACCTGTTGTCAAACATGCATTGGTGTAGATTCTTCCTTCCAGTCATCTTTCTCTTAAGGCAAATAATCAACATATTAAACTTATCAGCTTTCTATTCTCTATGGACATCATCTGGAATTCTCCAGAATAAGGCTGAACTCTCAGAAGAATTTATTTTTTATTTTTAATACATTTTTATTATTATTTCAGCTCATACAAACTTAATAGGTACACCAGTTCCCTCCCTCCCTCCTCCTCCCCCCGTACCCCCTGCTCCCCCTCCCCTCACCCCTCCTTCCCCATCCCCCAGTGCCTCCCGCCCCACTTCCCAGAGTCCTTTCTTGTGCATGCCTGACTCTCCTCTGGGCCCTCCTCTCCGATGACGTACAAGGACCCAGTGGCATTTCCCTGAACCCTTTCCTGTGTTCCCCTTAAGCATAGGAACACTACTGTGGCTGTCAATCCCTTGCCTCCAAGGATCTTGGTGCCTTTAGCAGATGCTAGACTTTGTGAGGTCAATAGTGTGTTGGACATTGCGCTGGGCATGCAATGTCCAATTATGATTTCTTCGGCCTAACTTGTGTGGAGTATCTTGCAAATCATTGCTCCTTCCATCCTTTTGCTCTTACAATCTTACCGCCCCCTCTTCCACAAATGTCCCTGAGTACTTCTACTCTAATGTTGTGCTACTGAGTAAATGTATCAGGCTAGCTATAAAGTAACTAGACAGGTGACACTCAATTATTTAATTATTTTTGAGAAATACTTCTCACAACGCAAAACAATAAAATACATATGCATATATTGACTAGTCACTACATTTGTCTAAATTTATATCGTATGTATAACAACTGTAATTAGAGTAGAAGTCTCACAAAATAAACATAGTTTTATTATATGACAGTGTTTGCTATTATATCTTCCTAAATTAAAAATATCCATGCTGTTATCCTTTCAATGAGTGTTTTGACTTTTTAGTGACAAAAGTGCCTCTTTGGGTAGAAATAGTAGTGTCAAATTCATCCCTGCATTTCTATTTACTCCAGATTAGAACGTTTACTCATTTCTTGAACCAAGAAATTTCAGCTGATTAGATATAACTCTGTCCAGAGACCAGATATTCATCTCTTACTTCTAACTGTCCAAACGAGAACATTGAAGTCAATGTCTGGTAAATACATCCAACACATACATCCATTCAAAACCTAAAGTTTTTTTTTTTTCACTTTTTCTATCAGATTTTTTTTTTATTTCAGCTCATACAAACTTATTAGGTACACCAGTTCCCTCCCTCCCTCCTCCTCCCCCCGTACCCCCTGCTCCCCCTCCCCACCCCTCTCCCTCCCCATCCCCCAGTGCCTCCCACCCCAATTCCCAGAGAGTCCTTTCTTGTGCATGTCTGATTTTCCTCTGGGCCCTCCTCTCCGATGACGTACAAGGACCCAGTGGCCTTTCCCGAACCCTTTCCCGTGTTCCCCTTAGGTATAGGAACACTGCTGTGGCTGCCAATCCTTTGCCTCCAAGGATCTTGGTGCCTTTAGCAGATGCTAGACTTTGTGAGGACAATGCGCAGGGCATGCAAAGTCCAATTATGATTGCTTCAGCCCTAACTAGTATAGAGTATCTTACATATCATTGCTCCTCCCATCCTTATGCTCTTATACTCTTACCGCCCCCTCTTCCGCAAATTTCCCTGAGCTTCAAGATGGGGAGAGACTAAGCTGGCCTAGTTCTAGGTGGTTGATATAGAGTCTCTGAAGTTCTGGATTGTGGCAAAACCTAAAGTTTTTTTCTTTCTCATTATTAAGGTGATTTCAGCATGCATTCTCATCACTAAAGCTTCATATTTCTACCAAAAGCTTGGAAATTATTTTCCTTATTGTAATCTTAGAGCTTTTTCCTCTGGTTTTGATTTTCTTACTGCAAAAATGCCTTGATTTGACTCTGAGGAATAGAGGCTTAGGGGAAGAAACAAGTGGACACCATTATGGAGGTGGGAATTTCAAGTAAAAGAAGAGACTTGCCTTCATGTTATTAGATAGGAACAGGAGTTCCTTTAGTGGGAAGGGATTCTGAGAGATGTCTTTGACTCAGGAGTCCCAAGAATTTGCATTTATTTCACCTGTTGGTGTCTGGCACTTTATGCATCTTCACAATGCTTCTAAGTCTTCATGTTGATTTTACAGAGAAAAAGCATTGAGTTTTGCGTTGAAAGTCACAAGCTCTCATATAGAGGAGCTGAGTTTTTTCAGCTCTAATGCTTAGCAGATTATCTCTTCATCCTCTGCTATCCCCTTGCCAAATGAAAACTTTCTCCAAGATAGATGGATGAACACTGTCATAGTTTGATTGTCAACTTGACAATTGGGGCTGGAACTTGGGGTATAGTTGTAAAGAATTGAAGGTTGAGTTGAGTCTTGGGCAAGCCTGCAGGAGTTGATGATTGATGGGAAAGATCCAACCAATGGTGGGTGGGGTTAGGCTCTGGGAGGTGGTAAGATAGAGGGAGCTTGTTAAGGAAGCTGCCATCTTTTGATATTCTTGACCACACATGCTGGTCTGACAAGTGAGATTGTTCTTTTCTCAGTGGTCCTGTAGATGTGGTGTGGCTAGTTCCCTGAGCTCCTGGCACTGGTATGTGCCTTCTTGACAAACTAGACAAGAACTTTAACCAAGAATTATAAATCAAAATAAACCCCTCTGTTGCCTTAAGCCATTTGCTCATGAATTTATAGGCAACAATGCAGAGTAACTGCTACATGTGCAGAATTGAAATAGACCTATACCTATTGTTTACATCCCAGGAGTAGATTTTCAGTGTGACATTTACCTTTGAATTCAATGATGGTAACTTTTGATATATAGAAATGAAAATTTTATTGACCATGTTAAAGTATTCTATTTGTAGGATTTTTCATTCAGTTATTTTAACTACTTAAAAATATGTGAATCTTTCAGTTGGACATATTATTTATTTGATGGTTTTTGACTGGTTTTTGCAGTTTGGTGGTTGAACCAAGTCTTTACTCATGCATTCTATAACAGGGCTGCATCTCCTGCCCAATATTAGGGCCCTTTAAAGGCATTTTTATGAAGTGAAATTGTTTTTAGTTTAAAATTAGAAAGTTTACCAGAAGAGGAGGGCATATAGTCTGGCAGATAAAAAGTAACCATTTTGCAAATGGGTGATAGACCCCTCCCTTAGTATGGTTTCCCACTTTTATTACATCTACCTTTGAATGTGCTTTTATCACAAGACTTTTTGTCTCTGGCCAGGGGGTAACATACAATGCCCACCAGGATGGAGTGAAAGGTATTGCAGGAGCAGCAAAACTGCAAAAGAAAATCAACAAACCACAATCCAGAACTTCAGAGACTCTATATCAACCACCTAGAACTAGGCCAGCTTAGTCTCTCCCCATCTTGAAGCTCAGGGAAATTTGCGGAAGAGGGGGCGGTAAGAGTGTAAGAGCAAAAGGATGGGAGGAGCAATGATATATACGATACTCTATACTAGTTAGGGCTGAAGCAATCATAATTGGACTTTGCATGCCCTGCGCATAGTCCAACACACTGTTGACCTCACAAAATCTAGCATCTGCTAAAGGCACCAAGATCCTTGGAGGCAAAGGATTGGCAGCCACAGCAGTGTTCCTATACCTGTACCATCATGCCTGGTTTGGGATAATTTTTAATTTACCCTTTTTGTACATAATTCTCTGTCTTTTGACAAAAATTCTATTGTTATTATTGTTATCAAAGAATGGAGAACAATTCTATTACAATTCAGATTTTCTCTATTTTCTAGTCAGCTTCTTCTATAATAAGCTCAATTATGGTCCTCTGTTTCATGTCTCTGTCGTTCTTCTATTTCAGAATGTCATGCAAGTGATTTCCTTTCCAGTTTCTTCACTTAGCTGCTTATTTTCTTCTATGCAAAAGTTTTAGTTGAGAGAGAGGAGAGAAGGGAGAGAGAGGAGAGAGAGTTTTTTCCTGTGTTGATGGATGATGTCTTTTCCTGTATTTATGAATATCATTGTATATTTTTTCTTATTTAATCTGCTGTTATACCAAATTTTATTAACTGCTTTTTCAAAGCTGTACCATTCAGAGAAAAACTTCATGTAGCCATATGTGTACTAGATATCTGTGCTGGACTGAACTTGCCAGTTTTGATTGAGAATTTCACAACTACACAAATGAGAAGTATTGTTTTTTATTACCCTTACTTCTAGTTCTGTTCTTTTTCTGATTTCAATATCAGAATAATGCCAACCTCAGAGAATAGATTTGGAAGTGGGCTCCACTCCTCTATGTTCTACAAGCATTTCCACAGAATAGGTATTGAATTTTTTGTAATTGTTTTGCAAAATTTACCAATAAAGTTATTTGAATTGGACTTTTATTTTGGGATAGGATTTGTTTATTTATCTGATGGAAGTCTGGAAACAATTTATGAAAGTTGTATGACACCCAACACCTGTGAGGAGACTACATGCTTCTAGAGAGTCCAACTTTAGTACTCAATCCATGTTTTCCAGTGGTGATTACAAATCACTTCAGAATAAGGCTAGAAAGTTGAAAAACTTTTCAGATGGATGTTGTTTCTTTCAATTCCATTAACTATATTACAGGGAAGATTGATCTTTTTTGGGGGGGAGGAGGCAGGATATTTGTTCTGCTTTGAACTTTCTAATTCTTTATTTTTTCTCTGCTAACTTCAAAGCTCTTTGGAGTCTAACAGAGTCACGCAGATTGGAAATGCTTCCATTCATGAATGCAGGGTGAGCAGAGTGGATATTTGCTTCAGCCAGATCTACTGAGTACCTATATTAATGTTATACCCAGAGTGGTACTTGCGGCCTGGCAGCTTTCTGCAGGTATGGAAGATATCATCCCTGTGGTGAACTCCAGTAATGGTTTGTACAAGGCAGAAAGGCAGCCTTTGCAAACTGAAAAAACAGGGACATCCTGGCTGAGCTAAAGCTTTTTTTTTTTTTCCATACAGAAGGGATTCAATACTCTGCACATCTCTCCTGCCTCCTACACTTCCTTGAGTCACAAAGAAGAATCTGTCTTCACTCACGTCAGGAAGAAGGGTTTCTATGTGTGTCCATGATACTCTAAAGATAGGCCGAGATGATCTTTGTGTCATGAGGATTCCTTTCTTCTGAAATCGGATTATGGATATCAAGCATGGGCACAGGTTACTGATCCCTATATGGGAAGCAGGTGCTCATGGATGACAATCTTTACATTAAAAATTTTTTCCCTTTTATTTTTTTTTCCCATTCACACAAGCTCAATAAGTACCCCGGTCCTCTCCCTCTCTCCATCCCCCATTCCCCTCTTTCATTCTCCCCCTTTCCCCTTCCTCTCAACCCCCCTCCCTTCCCTTCTCCCAGTGCCTCTCTCTTCCCCCTCCCAAACCCTGGAGCATCCCTCTGTGTGAATGCCAAACCTCCGATGAGTCCCCTACCATAGTGAGGTGTAAGGATTCAGTGGCCTAGCCTGGATCCCTTTCTTGGGCTCCCCGTTAGTATGGGAACACTATTACAACTGTTAATCCCTTGCCTCTAAGGATCCTATTGCCTGTGATCCATGCTAAACTTCAGGGGGTTGTTGACATATCAGTCATTGTGCAGGTCATGCAAAGTCTGATTATGGCTACTGTGGCCATAATTTGTATCTTGCATATCATTGGTCCTCCCCATCTTTAGGCTCTTACAATCTTGCCCTGAGCTTTAGGATGGGGAGAAATTTGCCTGGTCTGGTTCCAGGTGATTAATGTAGCATCTTTGGTGTTCTGAATTATGGTTTGTTATGTTTTCAATTTTTCTTTTCCTGCACTGTCCTTGGCTTCATCCTGATGGTATCGGAGGTCACCTCTTAACCAAAGATAAAAGGCTATTTAATGAAGATCTTAATATAAGAGGAGATTCAAAGGTAAATGGTACAGGAGATCATAGTGGGGGGGTGTCTGTTTCCCATTTTCAGAATGGTTACCATCTGTCTGCCAGTCCCTATACCCTCTTGGTTGGTCAGATAAACCTCTTCATTAGTGAGACATCTGGTGAAGCTCACTCTCACTTCCCTTCCTGGTCACCTATGAAATATTTACATTTTGAAGTGACTGGCAAGCTGCATTTGTATGAAGCCCTGGAAGATTATCACCTCCAGAAAAGCATCACTGTGGACATAGCACTATGATGACATCTTGCTCTGTGTTCACACATGCTCCAAGGGGACTGTGAGCCAGTGAAGCAACTGTTCACAGCCATATCTGCAGGATCAGCTGGTATCAGTGCTTTTCAGATCATCGTTGAATTCTCTGAAGTGCACTGTCCTCTAAATTCTATCTTCTCTATTGACCCCTGCTTCAGACTCATGCAACAAGCATAGGTGCCCTGCTATTTCTTTTGTAAGCTTGCTTTTCCAGAATACACATCTCCTCCTACAATTATCCTTATGCTGAATTTGGCTGGATTCAGCTGTCCTTTCACCAAATATGAACACTGAAAGTTGGAACTACAGTTTTCACTGCTTGCTGGTGCTCATTCAACCATGTCTTGAGCATTTGCCTATTACTGAAGATTCAACACATATGGATCACAGAACATGGGCAAAATACATCAACTAGAACTGGTCTGAGAACTTCCTTCTTGCTGGATAGCTTGCACAGTACCAAGGAATATTGTAGAAACTACTGGGGGGAGAAATAATCACAGATCCCCATCAATGTGTGGGATCTTTAAATTGCAATGGGAATCACCATGTCAACAGGTGACTACCAGTGTAATAGTGCCAGGTGACTACCAGTGTAATAGGAAACAACCAACAGCTATCTGATTTGACTCAAGACCCACTTGACAGAATGGAACACATTCCTGTTACTGCTAACTAGAACTAGAACCTAAAAAAGGGAAGGATATGGATCAATAGGAAGTAAGTCATGGAATCAGCCCAAATGTCCAACAGTTGACGAGTGGATAAGGAAACTGTGGTACATCTATACAATGGAGTACTACTCAGCCATCAAAAATGATGAATTACTGGAATTTGCCGGGAAATGGATGTCATTAGAAACAATTGTATTAAGTGAAGTATCCCAGACCCAGAA
Organism: Typhlomys cinereus; assembly: GCA_023101885.1. NCBI lineage: Eukaryota > Metazoa > Chordata > Mammalia > Rodentia > Platacanthomyidae > Typhlomys > Typhlomys cinereus. The sequence goes on from JALPQD010000052.1 coordinate 5,460,558, forward strand.
AATTAAGCGCCGTATGTACTCCCTAATAGGTGGCTCCTAGTACCAAACCCACCCAGCCCACCTAGAGACAGGAATTCCAAGGATTATGAACAGGAGGGATGGGGTAGGAGGGCCACACCAGAAAGAAGGAGAGAAGGGACCATGTTACAGCAGGGAAAATAGGCCTCCACCAAGGACCCAAATAAGTAATGAGACATCTGATTAAGTTCACAGACTCTTGTTCCTGATCATTTACTACTGAGGGGGAGTGATCTCACCAGAAGAGGAGGGCATATAGTCTGGCAGATAAAAAGTAACAATTTTGCAAATGGGTGATAGACCCCTCCCTCACTGTGGTTTCCCACTTTTATTACATCTACCTTGAATGTGCTTTATCACAAGACTCTAACAGCTTTTTGTCTCTGGCCAGGGGGTAACATACAATGCCCACCAGGATGGAGTGAAGGGCATTGCAGGAGCAGCAAAACTGCAAAAGAAAATCAACAAACCACAATCCAGAACTTCAGAGACTCTATATCAACCACCTAGAACTAGGCCAGCTTAGTCTCTCCCCATCTTGAAGCTCAGGGAAATTTGCGGAAGAGGGGGCGGTAAGAGTGTAAGAGCATAAGGATGGGAGGAGCAATGATATGTAAGATACTCTATACTAGTTAGGGCTGAAGCAATCATAATCGGACTTTGCATGCCCTGCGCATTGTCCAACACACTGTTGACCTCACAAAGTCTAGCACCTGCTAAAGGCACCAAGATCCTTGGAGGCAAAGAATTGGCAGCCACAGCAGTGTTCCTATACCTAAGGGGAACACGGGAAAGGGTTCGGCAAAGGCCACTGGGTCCTTGTACGTCATCGGAGAGGAGGGCCCAGAGGAAAATCAGTCATGCACAAGAAAGGACTCTCTGGGAATTGGGGTGGGAGGCACTGGGGGATGGGAAGGGAGAGGGGTGGGGAGGGGGAGCAGGGGGTACGGGGGGAGGAGGAGGGAGGGAGGGAACTGGTGTACCTAATAAGTTTGTATGAGCTGAAATAAAAAAAAAAATAGGAAAAGCATCCAATGAACCTGTAAGTGGGAAGACAGTACACCAAACTGCTCTGTAAATAGCTACTATTATACTCATAGATTGGAAGAGCATTTAGCACTCAACTTAGAAATTTTCTCCTACAAGAGAGGTAGAGAATTCTCAACACTCTGACAGGATGCAGTCTAGGGCAATAGTAGAGCAGCAAAGTGAACAGCAATGGCCAACCGTGATACAAAGTACTGGCAACTCAGTAAGGCACACCTGGAATCAGAGCAACCCTATCTCCCATCCTAAGGCTTTAGGAGCCTCACAGAGTGGACAGTGAGAGTGTAAGAACTTGAAGATGATAATGTTCACCTTTGGACAAGACATCCCACTCAAAGCAGGACTGCTGCATCTAGGAACTCACTATAGTGAGATTTGTTCTTACCAGACCTATATAATGACTGACACACCAACATTCCCCCGTAGAATATAAGGAACTTAAGAGCGATAAGAATAAGCAGAAGAAATCTTGGGAACTGAAGCTGGATGAGTGAAGGGAAATGCCCCTGCCCCTCTTAGTGGGGTGGCTTGAAGAGAGGCAATTTGACAAGCCACGGAGACTTGAACACCTACAATAGCAGAAAAACCAGAGTGAACCCTAGGATCCATAGAAGCAGACAGGCAGGAGGGTAGGAGGGAGTGGAATGGGTTGAGGAAGGGAAGGGAAGGGGGATGGGTGGGAGGGGCAGGGATAAGTACTCAATATGCTTGTAAAACTAGAAAAATAAAATGACAAAAAAGGAGGAAAGGGCAGTAATATGAAAAAATTAGGTATAGGATTATTTTGCTAATTTAATTATTCTCTGCTGAGCTTTGATATCTTTTGATGACTTTGGCTATTTTCATCTAAGTGGTTGAATTTATGTGCACAAAATTGTTCATTATATTCTCATCCACTTAATGTTCCTGATATCTGAAATAATGCCTCCTCTTTCACTTCTGATATTGCTACCTTTTTCTATACTTTTAGATCTTTCTGGCTAGAAGCTTATCAACTTCAATGATGTTTGAGAAAATCAAGCTTGTGTGTTCATTTTTTTCTGTTTTAAATATCATTAATTTTGTTGTTATCTTACTCTTCTTTCCCTCTGCCTGATTGTGCTTATTTTGCCTCTTTATTCCTATGTTCTTTTTAACTAATTTTGGTGTGTGTGTGTGTGTGTGTGTGTATGTGTGTGTGTGTACACACAAGATGTCTGTGGAGTCCCCGAGGGTGACATTGGAAATCATCCTGGATTTTTCTATCACCTCATTACTTTGCTTTGGGATTTCTAGGCTCTGCCTTCCAGGACCAGAATTGAAGGCCACTATCATTTCCACTAGACATTTTTACATGGGATCTGGGATCTGAACTTTTTCTTATGAGGTAAAATTTCTATATTTTTAAGGTGAGTCTTACCTTGTTTCTTTGACATCTTTCCTGTTTTTTTTTATACATCATTAATTCTATGAATTTTCCCTAAGCACCAGGTTTAACCAAATGATATACAAGTTGATATATCTGCACAATTTTCATGAACAGTTCATCTAGAAGTCTAATTTTTAATTTTGAAGAATTTAGGGATGTTATACAAAGTTCTAGGTTATTTATTTCTAATTAATTATATATACTTAGAGACTGTATTTAATATAATTCAAATTCCTTTAAGCTGGTGAGTTTTTTAAATAGGTTTGGAGTGGTACCTGAGTGGTAGGCTGCTTACCAAGCATAATGCAGGTCTCTGTTCAATCCCTACAACTGAGGGGAGGGGGACAAAGAGGATTTGTTTTATGGATGCAAGGATAATCTATCTTTGTGACTATTCTGTGTGCTCTTGAAAAAATTAAATGTTTACTCATTTTAAAAATGGCAATGATTGTTAAACTGTCTCAAGAGATTTTTTGAGGAATAAATGATGTAATGCTTGCAGGAGTTTAAGAGAGCTTCACATATGGGAGGCACCAAAATAAAACCAAACTCCACTATTTTTATTGTTATGATTATTTTCTTCTCCACCCAAGAACACAATGTTGCTTAACTTCTTTTTTTAGTTGTTCCTTTTAAAAGTAAACATTTACGTCATGTATCATGTAGACATTACTTTTTGCTTCTAAATTTGTTCTTAAGGGTGTTTCATGGCTACTGTTGAGCACATTTTTTGTAAAATATCATTCATTACATTTTTGATAAATAAAAAATGAAATTTATTAGTAATTCTTATTGTTTTCATGAGTTTTCTTACATTAAGGCTTCAGGCAGACAATAACACTAGTTGCAAATACTAGCAATATTGTAACCAATTCTTGTTGGTCATTTTGTTTTTTTCTGTTTTTTCTTTTGTCGCATTACTCTATTATTTCAACACAATGCTAGTTACTGGCTAATAACAGATGCTTTTATCTTTTCTAAGACATTCCTTACAATTTCTCTAGTGTTTTAACAATTATGTTCCTATTGACTTAAAAGGAAACTTTGAAAATTAATGCTGTTTGTTGAGTTTTGCTGAGAAAATGTTTTTTTTTTAAAAATTTTTAAATTGTTTATTATTTAGTCAATTGTGCATGTATGTGTGTGCGCATGTGTGTATGTGTGTGTGTGTGTGTAGAACCACGGACGAATTCAGGAACCACCATGGACAGCCTCCACCTCCTTGTTTACTCTGTCCCGAGATTCACAGGCTCCGCCCTACCAGGACCAGAAATGCAGGCCGCCCCGCTTCCGCCTGGCGTCTATACGTGGGGTCTAGGATCCGAACTCAGGACCTTCTGCCTGCAAGGCAGAGGCTTAACCCCTGAGCCATCTCTCCAGCCCTGAGAAAATGTTTTACATACTATTATGCAGATTTGTAGAGAATACATAGATTGTTTTGATCAAAATAAACTACATTAATAGATTTTTGATTACTAAATGGTCAGTTTTGAAAATGGTAAGTTGGAAATATATATTACTAAGTTTATTTAGTAGCTTTTACTTGGAATTTTTGTCTCCATATTCATAAGCTAAATGTTCTCTTGTGCAAGTGAATTAGAAAATACCTATTTAAAGCCATGGGAGGAGGGTGGAGACAAGCAAATAAGATGAAAAAACTATTAAGAAGACACCCTCAGTAGGTATAAGCAATCTAGGATCATTCCTGAAGTCACCTTTGGTCTTCCACAGGGACACACAGTACCTTCTGATACACATGCACATGCACACACACAGAAAGAAAGGAAGGAAGGAAGGAAGGAAGGAAGGAAGAGAAAGAGAGAAAGAAAGAGAAAGAAAGAAAGAACAAAGAAAGATATCTCTGTGCCAACTTCTGGTCCCACATATGCTTCCACAAACAAGGATTGGGAAGGCGATTCTCTGGCATGCATGTACACACACACACACACACACACACACACACACACACACACATTTACCTTAGATAACAACATATTTATACAGAGACTTCCTAGTACTATACATATGTCTACTCATTGGAACTTGAGTGAATAACCACATGTGTTATTCCCATTTTGAAGATGCTGTAACAGACACACAGAGGCACTTTAAATAACTTGCCAAAGATGAAGTAATTGGAAGTTGGAGTGAGAATTCAAAGCCAGCGAATTTTGTTTCAAATTCTATGCTCATAACCACTAGACATTTATTGTATTACACAGTCATTTGTAAATTACTGTCCCTTAGATATTTTTCCATGCTAATCTGTTAGCTTTGTCTTTTGGATTTCTAGAAGACATTACTGAGACAATTCATTTTTTGAATAGTAAAATGTCTTCTCTCTACCTGGATACAATATTAAACTGTTGGTCTTGGTACCTTGTGTATTAATATTTCTTGTCTGTTTGTATTTATTTAATCTCTGAAAATTTGTCAATCAGCATTTGTATGTGTTGGATTGCTTTTGAAATTTTGTCTCTTTTTAGGATTCCTGTGTGTTTGAGTAACACGTCTCGAATCTTTACTTCACTTGTAATTTTATGTGACAAAATGCATTGATCTCTTGCAAACACCTTGAGTACAACAATGATGGAACCGATTTATCTTCAGCCTCATTGAGGATACTTCTTAAACATAACTCATGAACACTATTTAGCTTAAAATGCCATTCAAAGAAAAAAATCTGAGGATGGGTAAGATTTTAGTCAATGAAAGAATGGAAAGGAATGCTAGGAAGAGGGAGAAAAATATGTGAAGACTCAAGCAAGACCTATTTGGTGAGCTCTAGAGTGGCTCCAAGACAATGAGAAGTGGGAATGCACCATGAAATTAGGCAGTCTATGTAGTTAGATGTTGGATACATAAGTCTATGCAGTTAAGGGGAACCATTGAAACACTGAAGGGGAAGCACTGAAGGCTTTTACCTAGTAGAAATAAATAATTTTCTAATAATCCATATCAAGAATGGATTAACTGGAGCATAATAAGAGGAGAGACCAGTAAGAAACTTATTACTATTGTCCAGCTAAGAGATGGTAAGGGCTCCAAACAGTATCTGGCAAAGGAGACTAAAACAATTTCAGAAACAATTACAAATGAAATGTTTTATATTTATGATTTTTAGTATAAGTGACTGAAACTAACCCAAAGTAGCAGAGCAAATCTAATTGTAAGATTACAAGATGCCTCCAAGGAAATGAAGGCATATATATGAAAGAAAGTACTTATAATCAAGAAGTGGAAAGTCTTAGTAAACTCATGCAAGCATTTCTCTTTGTTTCATCTTTTTATCCTTTTTATCTATTCATTTTTAACAGCCTTCAATCTAAGTATACGTGCTTAGCACACTGCATGTTCATGGATAGGTGCTAGACATAGTATATCTCAAAAATGTCATCTTCTGTATTTAAAAGGCTTTGTTCATTGTTCGCTCAATTCTAATTTTTTAAGAGTATAAGGCAGGCTAGTCTAATTGGAATCTCTACAAGTGGATTTCAGGAAGTAAATAAACGTGCTTTTTTTCTAGGCCTGACAACCTGAATTCAAATGCCTAGATCCTATATGATAGAAGAAGAGAACCAGTTCCTGATTGTACACACACAAACACACACACACACACACACACACACACACACACACACACACACACACAGAGCAAGATAAAAAGTGTGAAAAAAGCCCAAGTGGATTAAGAGGAGTTTTCATAATTATTCTTGGGGTTAACATACTGAATGAAGCTAAGGTTAAGGTAACATATAAACATGAGAAATTTATAGTCTAATGATTTCATATCTCATGAAAAGCAGATAATATTGATCATTGAAAGTAAGAGAAGGCAGAAGAGTCAACTATTCAAGACCTGAAGTAGCAACTGCAGGAAGACAGAAACAACAAGGAGTGAGTGTGTAGTCTTGTCTCAGTTTACCTGCATGATGTGGATTAGATTCATAACCAAATGGCTTCAGGAACAAGGAGTTTTATCTTGGCTTAAATGCCTTGGCTATAGTTCAACTAGGCAGAAGAGTTCAAACCAACACCAGGGGTTGAGGGGAACTGACGAGTGAGAAAAGGACAATGCTCATTTGCTAGACCAGCATGTCTGGCCAAGTATATTGAAGGATATCAATTTCCTTAACCAGCTTCTTCTATGGTGTTCACCAGCCCAGGAATTAGTCCCATTTGTCATAGACTGGGACTTCCCCATTAACTAGACAGTCTCCTATGACTTGCTAGTTCCCAATTCAATCACTGACTCTTTACAAACATGCCCAGAGCTCAAGCACTCAGTCATCAAGGTAATCGCCTGTATCTAATTATGATAGGTCTGAAGAATTATGGAGTCATCAAGGATTTAAAAATCAGAATGAATCTAGTGTTATCTATGCTTCAGCCAGTGATTTTCTATCCAAAAATTTCTCCTTATTTTGCAGAGATCTTAGATGTTTGTCCCTTTTTTATACTGGAAAAATTGCCTAAATATTCTGGGTTTCAATTTCCTCTTCTGTAAAGTATGGATATGAGGACACCCACCTTAGACTATGAGGTTTCAATCTAAGACAAGCAAAGTACTATTCCTGACTTAACAGTCAGCTAATATATATTACCCAAATATAGTTACCCCCCCCTTTAAAATAGCTGCAGTCTTCAGATCTGTCTTTGTGTTGGTTATTTAGCTTGTTTCTGGGCCATGGTCCCTCAATGGAGGAATGCTTTATTTTGGCTTACAGTGCTAGAGAGGTCAGTGTTTCGTGGTTTGGCCCCAAGTATTTTGGTGGGATATAATGATGTGAGAAGCACATCTTCACTCCATGGTGGGAAGGAAGTAAGAACAGGATATAGAAATTTCCCAGTGACATGCTTCCTCTTTTGGGAACTATAATGTAGATAAAGTCAATTTCTTTTTTTTTTTTAAAGTCAGTTTCTTGTCACACATATTTATTACCTGTGGATATTAGGTTGGCCCACTTCCTCCCTTTCACCACATTCCCAGTCTGTCATAATATTATGACTCCATTGGAAACTAACTCAATTATTATGTCAGAACCCTTGTGACCTAATTGTCTCTGGAAACCCTCTGATAAGCACACCTAGAGTCATGCTTTGTTACATTCTTAGGAAGAATCCCATCAAGATAGCAAGGAATATCAGGCACCACAGAGTTCAAATTACTTTCTTGTCCAGACGTCTTCCAATATATACTAGCACCTTTTTCATCCGCTCCACTCATGGAGGCTACTGGGAATGTCTGTGTTCTATCCACTTGATCATATTGTATCAACACTTGATCTTAGCCAAAAGGCCGAGAAGCGATGATCATATTGTATCAAGAAGTCTAAGTAAAACTAGTGAAACTGTGCATTAGCTTGGAAACTTCTTATTTTTCAATTTTCTACTTTTACAAGAATATTGAGTGTTCATCCCAGTTTCCTTACTTCCCCCTCCCCTTAATCCATCACCATTCTTCCCACCCTTCTACCTGTGTGCATCTATGGACTTCAGGGTTCGCTCTGACATGTCTGTTCCTGTGGGTGCTCAGGCCTCTGTGGTATATCAAGTTCCCTCTCTTCAGGTCACCCCACTGATATATACATTTCCCTTCACTAATCCAGGTTTAGATCCAAAGGTATCCACTCTATGTGCCATTTTATGGGTATAATAACAACTATTTATAGAGTAGTTCGATGAACTGTCTTCCTACCTATAGGTTTATTGGCTGTCTTCCCTATTGATTTTTTCTATTTATAGATACTTGTTCTAGTTTACAGTAATAGGGATGTGTACCATTTTGACAAACAGGTTTTGAATCCAATCAGAAAGTTGTTGGTTAGTTCCTAAACGGACATCCAATAGCACAGTCACTACAACCAATACTCAACAGATGGGATCTTGTGAAATTAAAGAGCTTCTGTTCAGATAAAGAGATTGCACAAAGGCAACCCACAGAATGGGAGAAAATCTTCATTAACCACATATCTGATAGAGCTCTATTATCCAGAGTGCACAAAGAACTTAGAAAACTAAACACCAAGGAAACTAATGGCCCAATTAAAAAATGGGCCCTGGAACTTAAAAGAAACTTTACCAGGGATGAAATTAAAATGTCTAACAAATATCTTAAAAAATGCTCAACTTCTTTAGCCATCAGGGAAATGCAAATCAAAACTTCCCTGAGATATCATCTCACCCTGGTCAGGATGGCAAAAATCCACAATATAAACAACAAAAAATGCTGGAGAGGATGTGGAGAGAGGGGAACTCTCCTACATTGCTGGTGGGAATGCAGGCTCATACAAGCACTCTGGCAAGCTGTCTGGAGATTCTTAAAGAAATTAAAGATTGAAATGCCATATGATCCTGCTATACCACTTTTGGGAATAACCCCCCATACAGCAAAAATTCACCTCGATAGTACAAGCACGATTATGTTCATAGCAGCACTGTTTACAACAGCAAAGTCATGGAATCAACCCAAATGTCCAACAGTTGACGAGTGGATAAGGAAAATGTGGTACATTTATAGAATAGAATACTACTCATCCATCAAAAATGATGAATTAATCCAATTTGCTGGGAAATGGATAGAATTAGAAACAATTATATTGAGTGAAATATCCCAGACACAGAAAATTAAGCACTGTATGTATTCCCTAATAGGTGGATCCTAGTACCAAACCCACTTAGAGACACTCAAAGATAAATCTCTGTAATATCTACAATAATTGCAAAGATTATAAACAGGAGGGATGGGAAAGGAGGGCCCCACCAGAAACAAGGAGAGAGGAAACCATGTTACAGCAGGGAAAATAGGCCTCCATCAAGGACTGCAAGTAAGTAATGAGACATCTGGTTAAGTTCACAGACTTTCCTTCCTGATCTTTGCAACTGATGGGGTATGATCTCACCAGAAGGGGAGGGCATATAATCTGGCAGATAGAAAGTAACCATTTTGGGGGCTGGAGAGGTGGCTCAGGGGTTAAGCCTTGAAGGTGGAAGGTCCTGAGTTCGGATCCTAGGCCCCAGGTATAGATGCCAGGTGGAAGCCAGGGCAGTCTGCGTTTCTGGTCCTGGTAGGGCAGATCCTGTCAATCCCGGAGCAGAGTAAACAAGGAGGTGGAGGAGGTCCATGGTGGTATCCGAATTCGCTCGTGGTTCTACACACACACACACACACACACACACACACACACACACACATGTGCACACACGCACAATTGAATAAAAATAGTAAAAAAAAATTTAAAAAAAAAGAAAGAAAGTAACCATTTTGCAAATGGATAATTGACCCTTCCTTCACCGTGGTCTCCTACTTTTATTCCATCTACTTTTGAATATACTCTTATAACAAGACTAATTTAACAGGATTTTATCTCTGGCCAGGGGGTGAGATCCAATACCCATCAGGATGGAGCCAAGGGCATTGCAGGAGCAGCAAAACTGAAAAAAAACTCAACAAACCATAATTCAGAACATCAGAGACTCTATATCAACCACCTGGAACTAGGCCAGCCTAATCTCTCCCCATCTGGAAGCTCGGGGAAATTTGCGGAAGAGGGGGCAATAAGATTGTAAGACCACAAGGATGGGAGGAGCAATGATATGCAAGATACTCCACACAAGTTAGGGCCCAAGCAATCATAATAGGACTTTGCATGATCTGCGCAATGTCCAACACATTATTAATCCCTCAAAGTCTAGCATGGACTAAAGGCACTAGGATCCTTGGAGGCTAGGGACTGACAGTCACAGTAGTGTTCCTAAGATTAAAGGGAACACAGGAAAGGATTCTGGGAAATGCCGCTGGGTCCTTGCACCTCATTGGAGAGGAGGGCCCAGAAGAGAGTTTGTCATGCAAATTAAAGGATGCTCTGGGGGATGGGGTGGAGGAAGGCGCTGGGGGATGGGGAGGAAGGGGGAGAGGGGAGGTGGGGAGCAGGGGGAAGGGGATGGAGGGAAGGAGGAGACCGGTGTACTTGTTAAGTTTGTATGAGCAGGGGCAAAAAAAAAAAAAAAGCTGTTGGTTATCTCCTTGATACTCATGCCACTATTATACTAATGGTCACCTGTTGCCATGGTGATTCATATTGCAACTTATAGATCTCATGCCTTTAATGTGGCTTATTTCTCTCCCCCAACAGCTTTTACAATATTCCTTGGCACTGTGTAAGCTATTCACCAAGGATAAAGTAGCTTGGAAACCTTTTAAAAGTAAAAAATATCTTTGCTTTTCTTTTGTAGAAACTGGAGGAAGGTCTTCACGACAAGACTGTGACATATTATATCTGTGGGACTGTTGTTAGAGAGTTAGAGAAACTTCATAGAAACTGTGGCAGAGTAGAAGATACTTAGCAATTGACTTCTGGGTAATATCATTTGAAACTCTGGATCACTTATTGTTTAAAGTAAAATAGGAATATATTTTATGCTATATTCATTCCTAATTGATTTACAATTTTCATTAAGAATGTGATTTCTTTACCTTATGCGAGTAATATATTGATCGAAGTAGATTTATTCTTTTTAATAATCTTGCATAGAAATCTCATTGCTAGAATAGTCAATGCATATTATGTCATTATGTGCTACTTACATTTACTTATTTCAGTATAAATCAAACTCTAGAACTATGCAGTCTTTTGGAAAATCAGTATCTTTTGAAATAATTATGCTTCTCGTAGGTTATGACTAATAAATTATATTTCTATGTACATGTTAGTTTTCACTCAATAATTTTCCTTTTTACTGTAAAACAAATACATTAGGCAAATCTATTTTATTCATTCGTTGTAAAGTTGTGTTCAACCTTTTGCTATTTAATGTCAATTCTAAGTTTCTGTGTCTCTGGTACATATACGTTTTGAAAGATCATGGTTTGTATCAATCAGAGAGAGAGAGAACATTCGACATTCAGTGAACTTGACTGAATTATTTAACTCTAAATATCAGCTATTCTTCAAAAATCAAGAATGAAGATTCGATTTTCCATAGAGATGCAGTGAAGCATGTTGAGATGCCATATGCAAAGTCCTAGTGTATGTGAAGGTCAAAGTTCATATTGTTTTTTTCTCTCCTTTTTCCAATTAATATGTTTAGATTTGAAACTAACATGCATTAATCATTAAAAACATGCCAAGCAAATGTATTTTATAAAATTAAAAGTACTAAATGAGTTCTCTAGCTGTAGGCTTTTGGCCAGGATTACAGTACTAGATACATCTTCCATCTCATGAAATAGATCTCAGATACAATTAAAAGTTGTTGGTTGGGCTGGATAGATGGCTCAGGGGTTAAGACTCTGCCTCACAAGCAGAAGTTCCTGAGTTCGGATCCCAGGTCCCTTGTAAAAATGCGAGGCAGAAACAGCAGCGGCCTGGTGGGCAGAGCCTGGGAAATCCCAGAGTGAAGCAACAAGGAGGTAGAAGCAATCCAGGATGATTCCCAAAGTTACCCTTGGTCCTCCACAGGGATACACAGTGCCCTCTGACACACACACACAAAATAAATAAATAAATAAATAAATAAATAAATAAATAAATAAATAAATAAATAAACAATAAAATAAAGTTGTTGGTTAACTCCAGAAAATTCACTCCACTATTGACACCAGTGAGATGTTTTATCTGATATAGCTAGGTGAGATCACTGATGACTTTTCTTCCCCAGCAGCTTACCTAACATCTTCCAGCTCTATGAATGCTAGGGAGCTTGTCTTGTTTGCAAAGTATGCACTGATTTCAGCAATAGAGTCTTTCTAAAAGCTGTGGCAGTAGCCTATGTGTTTAAGAATCTTCTGGGGGTTTCCTGGCCAACAACTCATAGAGAGTATTCCATGACTGGCACTGGGATTTTGGCTTAAAAACCTATGATTCAAAAAAACAGCATTATTTACCTATTCGGGGTAGCTCTGTTTAAGCTCGTTAACAAAATAGCAAAGCCCATAGTTTATTCAATTTATAAAGTAGCGAGTTCCTGTATGAATTTCCCATGTATCCTTAGTTTTGGTTGACCCTCTTCCCACACCCATTTTTGTCTCCTCCTCTAACTCCTCACTAAACCTTTCCATCCATACTCTTCCACTCTTTGTACTTCTTTCTTATTTTTTACTTGTGGGCGTGTATGTGTGTGCATATGCATGTGCATATGTGTGTTTGTGTGTGTGTGTATGTGCCTATGTGTATATACACAAGAGAATAAAATGTGTGTGCTTGTAAGCTCAAGGGTGACAATCTGAGTAATCTGAACTCAGGTACTTTCACTTTACAAGGCACAGGCTTTAACTACCAACCATCAATCCAGTCCCACTCTCTGTATTTTTATAACACAGGTATTTTACTATGCCCTTCACTTACCCTCTACCTCATGACTTCTTTCTTGCTTCCTAGCTTCTATACTCATTTGAACTTAAGCACAGAAATATAAAACTTTGAACCTAGAATTTGCATAAGCAAGAGAACATGAGATATTTGTCTTTCTGGGTCTGAGTTACCTCACCCAGCATATTTCTAGTTCCATCTGTTTTCATGCAAATCTCATAATTTCATTTTTATACTTGTGTTGAATAAAATTCCACTGTGCACATGTACATATTTATTATCTGTATATCAGTTGCTGGACATCTATGCTGATTCCATTTCCTAGCTATGGAGAATTTTTAGGCAGTAGCAAACTGGAAGTGCAGGTGTCTTTGCTGTAGGAGAGTCCCTTGGGTATGTGCCCAGAAGTGGTGTATAACTGGGTCAGTTTTTAGATTTTTTTTATTCTATTAAAGTTTAATACATGATCACAATGAATTGAAATCATTTTAATCTTGTATTACCCAATCCCACCACTCCTCCCAGTGAAAACTTTCTTCTTTACCAATCAAACACCTTCTTGCTTTCAAGTCTTTTTGAATGTTGACCCACTGGTTTTCATCAGAGTTGTCTGTTCTGGCACGTGAGCCCTTGTGCAACATGGATCTCACATAGATGAGATCCTTTCTCTCGGTTTTTAATACTTTGAGAAATACCCACACATAGTCAAAAACTTATATCTGGGGAACTTACAGACCCTATGAGAAAATGTACTACTGATGTTTTTGCTAAGTAGACATGAAGTGAAACTATTTTTAAATATTTATAACCATAGACTGGTGAAGCCTTTATTTAGAAAAAACACTTTCATCAGTGGGTGATGATCAAAACAGAGACTCAGGCATACTCATTTACATGCTTAGAATGAGAGAATGTAGAGCACTAAAGTGAACATTTATATTACCCACACTGGGGCTCAGGGAACATCATGAAGAAGGCCGGTTGAAGCTGGAAAGACTGTGGGAGCTGAAGGATGGGGAGATGTACTAAAGGGCTGTCTTCTGAATATGACGCGGCTGTTTCAATCATGAACACATGGTAACAGTGACCATGTATACAAGACCTACATGAAAAAGCATGAAATCATCACTATTGGAGGAGGAGAAAGGGACAGTGGGAATGGGAGGAATAAGAGAAAGGCAGTATGGAAAATATTATCACTATACCCTTGTACAAATAAGAAATTGTCAAAGTAAAAAAAACATTTAAGTAGTTTTAATTTTTGTTAAATTTAAATTTTTATTCTTTTAATTACATACATGAACACAATGCATTTATTATATTTTCATATCTTAATCTCCTTTTTTACTATGACAACTCTTCTTCCTTGCAGTCTCCTTCTGCCTTCATGACTTTTCACATGTGTGACCCACTGAGTTTCATCTGAATTGACTTTGTTTGACACATCCCTGAGTATTTGCTGGAGTGTGAACCATTTATCAGTGGGTTTACCACTGAGGAAAGCAGCTCTTTTCCCACCACTGTTATCAACCTTTATCAGTCTTCCAGGGATGTGTGGAACTTCTTGAGATCTTTCCCCTTTTGTGAAGAAATGCTGATAGGTCAAATCCTGTTCAGGTCCTATAGTAGCACACATAGCTACAATGAATTTGGGAAATGCAACAATACTGTTGTATCTAGAAGATACTGTCTGGTCACATCCTGACAATTAAGATCTTAAATGTTTTTCTTTACTAGATTATAAATATCTCACGGGAACAGGATATGGTATATTTAATTAGATTTTGTTCTGTGCTAATTTGATGGCAGCTTTATGCATTGCCTTAAATAGTGTATATGATTATGCATATATGTGATACATATGTATATGTTATGTAATTACAGGGATGTTCTTAGTTCAAGGCACACAATATCTTTCAGAACAGCACAGAAAGACTTTGCTTTGCTTTCCTTTCCATGATCTTGGTGCGTCAGTTTATTTGTGTATTGTTGTGTTTTTGTTGGAGAGCTTCATGTTGCTTCATTTATTTTTTGACCTTGTATTATTTGGTGTTGCTAACTGTGTAGCTCAGAATAAGGAAATTGAAAAAATATGTGTGCAATCATGCTGAAAACTGTGACCCATCCATTTAGTATGAGCAGAAACAGGAGTAGCTCCTTCTTTGTTTTAGTCTTATTTTTGAAATGTTCTCAACGTTTGGATCCCAAGTCTGACAGTGGTTATGTGGCTGTCACAATTTTTTTATTTCATAGATATCTTGAATGGTTGTCATGTGAACTACATTTTATTTCTTCCCTAGATCTCAGTTCTCATTTTGAAAGTCAGAAACTGTTTTAAAATCTCTCCCAATTGCATACATTGCCCAAAGGCATCATGACAATGACCTTTTGGTGCCAGTTGGATCCCTCCTTGGTTCCCAGCTGGAGATCCAACTGAAGTAGCTAAGGAACTTTCTCAAACACAGGGATAAACATATCCAAGTTTGAGTTGGTCTGAATACTGGTGTAATGACAATGATGTAGCTGTCTTTTCTACTGTGCAAGTTAAATCCAGAAGGGAGAAATAAGGTAAGTAAATAAGACATTATCTTCCGAGTGGTGTTTCTATGCAATGCTACACATTATGTACAAAAAAGTCAAGATATCATGATGGTTAAAATCATGGGTTCTTGTGTCTTCTGGTGTCTCTAGGGCTGCCACTTACACATTATGGGACCAGCATGAGGGAGACTATCTGTGTCCCTCTGTATAGATAACAAGGAGGATTTGGTTTGTATGTTCTTTTGGGCAGAGGCAAAGATAAATAAAAGAAACTTACATGGGTGTCTGACTTTGTAAATACTGAAAGGATTAGCGCTACTTACCATTGTGTTCTTACATATCTATATATAATTTAAGAACACTTTGAGCAAATATTTCATATGAATAAATTTAAAGAACAGTGAGTATTTGGGTTCCAGTAAATGTAATCATGTGGAACCAGTGAGAAGGCATTTTATATTAACTTACACTACTGAGATGATGATACTTGTGACTCATATGAATTTTACAGACATTTATAATTCAGAAGTTTCTTCATTAATACAGGGAAAGGTACTTTACAAACACGACTTAACGTCAAAAGGGGCAAAACATTTGAAGCAATGATTTTGTTATTGCTCTATATGCTGAATCTTATGCCCCTTTCTGAACCATTCCAGACTGTTTTTTTAAAACCTCCTGTTTTAACCAAGATGTTTAAAAAAATCATTTCCACTGGAGGTTGCAATTTATTGCCAAGTTTTCTCCTGGACTGAACACAGCCTTATTTCACTGCTTTTCTGCAGCTGCTCTGGTAGAAGATGTTGGAAAACCTGCCTCAGCTAAATAACAAATTCTTATTGGTCTGGCTGATGGACAGTTTAGAGAATAATGTAACATTTACTTTCTCTTCCTTCCTGAAACTCCTTTTCCCTCTTGCCTTTCCCATTCCTAATTCCCTACTGCATATCTGTGTACTTCTTATTGTTCACATATAGTCTTTTTCTTAATATTTCTGTAATTAATATTTCTTCAGTATTCATTTCTCCATACATTGCTACATCCAAGTCTTTTTTCCATGAACCACCTAGACTGTCTCAAGTTTGTACTTCTCAACATCAAATACTTTAGATGATGGGGTAAGGACTATTCCCTAAGTGTTGTCTGCTCTACTGAGAATTCTGTCTCTCAAGTCTGCCTTAGTGCAATTAATTTCAAAGTGTTTACCAGCTGTTACCTAGAATTCTGGCAGGTACAAATGCTTATACTTCTTAAATACAGTGATTCTCCCTCCAAATAATGTGAAGACAAAGTGTCATAACCATTTTTTCCTGCCCCTAAATTTACTTCTATTCAATTCTTTTTATAAAGTGTGTGCATGTGTGCGCACGCACCAGTGTGTGTGTGTGTGTGTGTGTGTGTGCCTGTGGAGGCCCAAGAGTGACCTGTGGGATCATCCTGGATTGTTCTACCTCCTTATTGCTTTTCTCTGGTGTTTCCCAGGCTCTGCATTCCAGGACTGGAATTGCATGGTGTCACCATTTACTTCTGGAATGTGAACTCAGGTCCTTTTACTTACAAGACAAAGGCTTTAACTCCTGACCCATCTCCCCAACCATTAATCAATTCTTTACTAGGTGTATTATTCTTCCATCAGTACACTCATCTAGGGCAGAAATCTTAGTAACATAAAGGTCTTTTTCTTCCACATCATCTCCCAATTTTTCTTTTAGTTTCCAAAGTCAATTGAATCTGCCTGGTGAAGCGCGTGACTGAATCATGCTTTCAGTCATAGCCCTGACTACTTAGCCTTAACTCCTCCCGTGTGTCTTTGCATTATTTCTACAGGATACATTAGAGGTGAAGGACAGACTACAAAGGGAACTACAGACTGAATTCCTGGAGAGCAGAAACCTTGAAAAGTAGATCCTGTAATATGAAGTGGGAAAAATAGTGTAATTATTTGACCTCTGATTGGCTGATAATACCATATACTCCAGGTCAACTGATGACCAAAGTGTTATGCCCCAAAGTTCAATGATAAGTTTGAGGAGTTAGTATAGAAAATTCCTGATTTAATTTGCTCCTTTAAAAAGCCCTACTGCTTGAGTCTGTCTTAGTGTAATTAATTCCAAAAGTGTTTATCAACTGTGTACTAAGCATTTGTCTTGCACATTATGGCACTCACCCTATCATAGAATTCCAAAACCGTACTTGGAAAGTGATATCCATGAAACCCCCCTCCTTACTCTAGAGACCCCAAATGGTCTTCTGCATTTTTACTCCAGAATACTCACATTGATTTCCTTTTATTACAGCTTAAAGCTCATCATTAATTTTCTTGGGACTAGTTTACACATTTTATTTGCATTACATCACTTTGATAACATTTACTGTGTTTGAATGTCATATTTTCAAATCCTATGTTTCATTATCTATGATCTGGATAATTCAATAATTTTCCCAATAGACCTTTTAACACTTTTCCAAGTGCAACTCAGCCTTCACATCTAACATAGTTATCTACATAAAAACTGAGCTAGGTCTGTCCTTCCCTTTCGATGGCCTCAAGGGCCAAGCTCACAATCGTTCACTTGCCATCTCAGGACTTTGGCATTTGGCTCCAATTTACACTCATGGTCACATTCCCTGCCACTTCCTGCTCTGAATCTTAGGCTCCAGTTGCTTCCTGTTATTCCTCAATAAGCAAGACCTTCCTTCATGCCTTTTGGCATCAACCTTCATTTTCTTTAAGAGGCCATTCTCTCATGTTTCACTTGGCAGTTTTCTCTTGACTAACATGTCTCAGGACAGTTGGACTTCTCTCCTTCATAGCCTTGTGGTATACATTTTGACAAATTAATGTCTTGAGTTCCTCTTCCTCATTCATCCCCTTTCCCATTTCTCTAATCCCTACCCACCTCATTTCCATACTGTTTGTAAACACCTATTAGGCATGAATTTTGATTTAGAAATTTCAAAATTTTCTAAGCTTCTTGTAAAGGGAATAGATAGTTTCTCATGGAGATTAGTAGGAAACATTAGACTTCTAAGATGATATTCTATTTTCAGTTACATGTGTTTTCATATAAAACTATGCATAAATGTTTTAATCATTGGTCAGAGAAGGATTCTCATGTGTGTTTTACAGAAAAATAAAGCATTAGTGTAATTGTACAATATTTCCACTGAGCTATTTAGTGGTACTGTCAGCCTGATACTCTAGATTCTGAAAAAGAGTGAGGGAGGAGAGAGAGAAAGAGAAGGAGAAACAGAGAGAGACAGAAATGATGGAGAGAGAGAGAGAAATGATGGAGAGAGAAAGAGAGAGAGAAGTGGAGAGAGAGAGAGAAAGAGAGAGAAAAAATGAATGGAGGGGAAAAGGTAACAACCAAAGTTGGTAGAAATATAATAGAATGATACACTTGCATGGGCATAGACATTTTCTGGGTTCAGCAAATGGCAAGGCCTTTGACACTGCATCTCTAAGTTCCCCCTCAGGGGTCAACCCATAATGGTCCAATCCTTTTCTTCCCTTCATATCAGTTTTCCACAACAGATCAACTTGACTAAGTCATCTGTAAGAATAGTTCTTTGAATTCTTCCCATGTTAACTCTGCTGCTTTCTTTGCCCAAACAGTTTATGTTTGGTCTAGCCTCACCTAGCAACTTCTACCTGGCATTCATGGTATAGCTTTCTGCATGAAGCCTTTTCTGATCTTCCTGGTGAGTCGACTCTCCCTTTCCTTCAACTTTTTTGAATCCTCTGTGGCACTCCCTGTATTGCAATCTATCCTCTGGTGAAGCTCACTTGACCTTTTACTAGAAAGTAAACTTTTTCAGGCCAGGGACATCCTCTTGTACATAAGCTCCCTTCCTCATTTGTATTGCTTGGACATTTAACAAGCATTTGCAACATAAAGATTGTAGGACCTGCTAGACTATGACAAAATTCTGGGAGCTTGACCTATCAAATGCATACATGCCTTTACTCATATAAATCTGTGCTAAATGACCCCGTTTGCTTTCTACTGTATACTGGATATCTCTACTTTTGAAGTCATGAAACATAAGTGATGACTCTTTTGTTTTATTTTATTTGAAACAGTATCTCATAGAGTCCAAGCTGTCACTGAACTCCTGATCCACCTCTTGACACTTGCTAGGTGCTAGGAATGAAGAAACGGGCCACCGCAGCCAACTTCATAGCACAAACTCTGAGTCTTGATAGAACCTTATCTTTGCCCCTGATAAACTTTGATCTGTGTAAGCCACTTACTCCATTCAAACATTGTTTCCAGCATGTGTGCAACAGGCATAATAGCCATGCCTCCCTCTCTGTGAGGTGCATATAAGAGTGAAGTGAATTAACATGTGTGAGATGCTCAGGACAGCATCTGCTACATGATTAGTGCCCAATGGACTTTAGATACCAGTTTTCTAATGTTATTCATTTCAGTGAGTTGCAGATATATATTTGTCTTTTCCTTGAAATTATGAATTTCAGATGGTTAACGCTATCTTTTTTATTTCATATTTCAAATGACCAGCATAGTGCCTGGTACAGAATAAACATTGCAAAAGTAGAAACTGGAAAAAAAATCTTTTTTTTTTTTTCCCTAGAAGTGAACTTGGATTTCCTTGCTTCCTGCCATGGGTATCCAAAAAACTTTCTTTTCTGCCCACATCAACTTCATATTTAACCCTGCTGTTTCTCATTTATTTTATAATTCAATCATAATGAATTTTAAAATCCAGTCCAACCTCCACAGATCTCTAGAGACTTACTTCCTCAGCCTGACATCATATTCATTTACATTTCTCATTCTTTTCATTTCCCTGTATGAAGTGTAAGCATTGTTCCAGTAAAACACTTGTAAGATTGCATTACACATGCTGTGTGCTATTTATTCCTGGCTACATGCTCAAATTAACAAGCAAGAAATTGCTTATGCCCTGATCAACCATTGCAAACTGTAATGCTATATTTATTGTACTTGAAAAAAAATTGGACCCGCATTATTCTTTTATAACCATCTAAGCTAATAGTTTAAAGTGGAAAATATTTACATAGACATGTAGCCAAGTCAAGTTCAAGGAGAAGTTGATCATTTTCCCAAGTTGGTAAGTTCTTTTGTAGCCCCATGATAAATAATTATCTGTCTTCTGGCAGGACTATTCTGGGGAAAGTGAGCACATCTTTACCAAGTCATCTTTTGTGGTCAGCAGTTTTAATTGGTTGGAAATTATTTCTTGTTCTCAACAACAATCTAGGGCTGAACAAATCACCATCTTCCATGATACTCTTCAAATTGGTATTTTAATTTCTAACAGGTCATAAATGAACAGAGTATACAGCTGGTCTGAATCCTGGAAGACACATAATTTCAATCATACTATTTTACAGATAAAGAAATAAAAAACGAGAGGTTGGAAAAGTTTCTCACTGTCATGCGCCTGTCCACTCATTTGCTATAGACTTAACCAGTTTAAGAAATTTATATTTTATAGTTCATTATAACATATAAATTTGATGTGTTAGAACAAATGTATCATGAACAAACATGAATTTTATTAATTTTTTTATTATTTAAAGCTTTTGTGTGCAAATACAGTGAAATTATGTTTTTTAAGCTCCCTACTACTCCCCAACACCCCACTCATTCTCCTTTCCAGTCAGTCTTCTTTCTGTTCCCACATGGGACCCAGTGAATTGGGCATCCAGGGGAAAAAATGTATAATTTATTGCACAAATAACGCTGAAGACTCTGGTGAACCATAGCCAGCCCATGTTCCTCCTCTTTCCCCAGAGGTTGTTCTATATATATCTATATTGATGTATCTATAAAATAACATATATTATATAAATAACATGACATGATTATATAAATTATATAAATATATAACATACAACAACATTCAAACAGATTTATGAGTGTTCTATAAGGGAAACAGAACCACTCTAAGTGATATGGAATATAGGATTGATGATTGAAATTAGATTTTATATGGCTATAAGGACCAAGCAAGAAGTAGTTGATTCTCTGCCTATGGTTGTTACCTGAAGCCATTGTAACTTAGCAGGCTGACAGTAAGAAGGTGAGGTGGAGCAGAATGAGGATACATTAAAATGGATATATCAGTCAGTCTTCCATTGCTCCAATCTTAATGATGGTGACACAGATGAAACCAGTCCTCTTTGTCATGGACCAGTTCCCATTCCCAACCCTGAGGAAGAAGTCTCGGGCCTGAAGGAGCTGTGGGTCTGGCTGGTGCTCTTTGCCAACAAGATGAGAATTATTCATGCACAATGCATAGGCGATGTCCTGGGCTCTGTTCCAAACCTGACCCTGAAGGAAAAAAAAATGACTATTTTTAAGTCATTAGAAAGTCACTTACTACCAACCTTAATTTATTGAACTTGTATATATTATTAAAAAACATGTGAAATTGATTCCTGTGTTTTCAAACTTTGCATTTGTGACATCACAAATGTACTCTTCTGAAACTTTTGTCCTTTTACATTATGTGGTGAGATCCAACTGTGTTGATGATTGTTCTAATGCATTTGTTTTATTTGGCATAATACTGCATTTTATTTTTTCATTTTTTATGTTTATTTTTTTCCCAGTCATACAAACTTAGTAGGTACCCTGGTCCCCTCCCTCCCTCCACCCCTCCCCAGCTTCCCTTGCTTCCTCTTCCCCCTTCTTTCCCCCTCCCATTCCCTGGAGCATCTTTTAGTGTGAATGTCAAACTTCCCTCTGCATCCTCCATTTAAATGATGTGTAAGGACTCAGTGGTATTGCCCAGAACCCTTTCTTGTGCTCCCCTTTAGTATGGGAATACAGTTGTGACTGTTAATCCCTTGCCTTTAAGGATCCTAGTGCCTGTGATCCATTCTAGACTTTGGGGGGTTATTGACATGTTAGCCATTGCACAGGTCATGCAAAGTCCTATTATGGCTACTGTGGCCCTAACTTGTGTGGAGTATCTTGCATATCGTTACTCCTGCCTATCTTTAGGCTCTTACAATTTTACCGCCCCCTCTTCTGCAAATTTCCCTGAGCTTTAGGATGGGGAAAGACTTGGTTGGTCTGGTTCCAGGTGATTAATGTAGGGTTTCTGATGTTCTGAATTATGGTTTGTTGTTGTTTTCAGTTTTGCTCTTCCTGCACTGCTCTTGGCTCCATCCCGATTGGTATTGGAGGTCATCTCCTAGCCAGAGAATAAAAGGCTGTTTAAATGAGGTCTTATTATAAGAGTAGATTCAAAGTAGATGGAATAGGAGTAGGAGACCACAGTGGTGGTGGTGGGGGGGAGACTCAGTCTCCCATTTGCAGGATGGTTACCATCTATCTTCCAGACTCTATTCCCTCCCTGACTGGTGAGATCAAACCCCCTCAGATGCAAGTGACCAGGAAGGAAAGTGAATGAGCTTGACCAGATAATACTGCATTCTAATCTAGCACAATATGACCACACTCCTTGATCAATATTCAATGGATGCTGCAGTAGTTTCTAATTATTGAATGGCTTTGAGTATTTATGTGAAAGTTCTCCAATGTGAGAGTTTCTTCAGGATGTACACATCTAGAAGTTCCTTATTAGATAGCAGATTCTGCACATTGTTAGCATTACTTACATATTATCAGATATCTTAACATTGTAACAATTCAAGTTTTCATCAGCTACAGTTGATATTGGTGATTCTTCATAAAGCTAAAGAGCAATTTCTCCTTCTAGGTGAAATTTGATAGTGTGTGCAGATATTTTAGTTGTTACAAATAGTGGATAAGTTCTGTAAGCATCCAATGGGAACAGACTAGATCTGTGCTGCAAAGAATCTCCAAATGACAAAAATAATTCGCTGTTCCAAATGTCAATGATGTTGGGCTGCGAAACATTGCTTTACAATCTTCTAGATAGTTGACACTGTGCTTGTTTCTCAGATTGGCCAATATGATAGATGAATAATATCCTGTTGTTGCTTTAACAAATGACTTCACTAAAGTTTTATGAGTTTTTCAAATATTTGTTATTGATTCAGATTTTCTTATTTATTCATTTTTTGTTCACTTTGACATTTTTCCATTGGACTTTTTGAGAAAGAAACAGAGAGAGAGAGAGAAAGAGAGAGGAAAGAGAATTCTTTATATATTTTGAATATTCATAATTTACTGGATGCACATATTAAATATATTGATTCTTCAGTTGAACTTGTATTTTGATTTTTAGCTTGCCTTCTTTAATACCAAAAGTGTGTTTTTAATGTTATTTTGACAAATTTGCTGGTTCTTATATTTTGTGTTTTCTTATTTTGTACTCATAAGTCATTAAGTCATTTTCTTATTTTATTTAAAATTCTTCAAATTCATGACTTTCATATTTTAGCCTTAATTCTATTGAAACTTACATTTATGCATGTGATATAGTCACTTTTCCATAGGGGTTGTAAAATACCAGCAAAAATTTTAATAATTTTATTGTTAAGAATTCTACTTAAAATGATGAATTACTGGAATTTGCTGGGAAATGGATGTCATTAGAAAGAATTATATTAAGTGAAGTATCCCAAACCCAGAAAATTAAGCGCCGTATGTACTCCCTAATAGGTGGCTCCTAGTACCAAACTCACCCAGCCCACATTGAGACACTCAAAAGTAAACCTATGTAACACAGTAATTGCAAGGATTATGAACAAGAGAGATGGGTTAGGAGGGCCACACCAGAAACAAGGAGAGAGGAGACCATGTTACAGCAGAGAAAATAGGCCTCCATCAAGGTCTGCAAGTAAGTAATGAGAAACCTGGTTAAGTTCACAGACGTTCTTTCCTGATCTCACCAGAAGGGGAGGGCATATAGTCTAGCAGATAAAAAGTAATCATTTTGCAAATGGGTGATGGACCCTCCCTCAGTGAGGTTTCCTACTCTTATTACATCTACCCTTGAATGTGCTATTACAACAAGACTCCAGTTTAACAGCTTTTTGTCTCTGGCCAGGGGGTGACATACAGTGCCCAGCAGAATGGAGTGAAGGGAATTGCAGGAGCAGCAAAACTGCAAAAGAAAATCAACAAACCACAATCCAGAACTTCAGAGACTCTATATCAATCACATAGAACAAGGCCAGCCTAATCTCTCCCCATCCTGGAGCTCAGGGACATTTGCGGAAGAGGGGGCGGTAAGATTGTAAGAGCAAAAGGATGGGAGGAGCAACGATTTGCAAGATTCTCAACAATAGTTTGGGGCCAAAGCAATTAATGGGACTTTTGCATGCCCTGCGCAATGTCATTGCACTGTTGCCCTCATAAAGTCTAGATCTGTTAAGGGCCACCGAGACCCTTGGAGGCAAGGGATTGACAGCCATAGGAGTGATATTATGCTTAAGGGGAACAAGGGAAAGGGCTTAGGAAATGCCACTGGGTCCTTATATGTCATCGGGAGAGGCGGACCCAGTGGAGAGTTAGGCTTAACCACACTAAGGACTCTTGGGGAATGGGGGGGAGGCCACTGGCGGGAAGGGGAGGGGGAGGAGGGGGGAGGGCGGGAACCGGGTAAAAATATTGGAACAATGTATAATTAAATTTTTAATAAAAAAAAAAGAATTCTACTTTTATTAGGGGCTGGAAAGGTGGCTCAGGGGTTAAGCCTCTGCCTTGCAGGCGGACGGTCCCGAGTTCAGATCCTAGACCCCACGTATAGACGCAGTGCGGAAGCTGGGGTGGCCTGTGTTTCTGGTCCTGGTAGGGCGGAGCCTGTGAATCCCCGGGCAGAGTAAACAAGAAGGAGGTGGAGGTGGTTCATGGTGGTTTCCGAATTCGTCCGTGGTTCTACATACATACACACACACATACACACACACACACACACACACACACACACACGCACAATTGAATTAAAATAAAATTAAAAAATTAAAAAAAGAATTATACTTTTATTAGATTCTATTGCAGCCTTATTTCTTGCTAGAATTTAAAAAATAATCCTCTAATGTTTTTATTTGCATTTTTCTGTTTTTAAAAATTCTAATTTCTTATGGTTTGCACTTATTTTTCCTTCATCTCTTATATTCTCATTTTTTGTAGATAATACTGCTATAATTTGCACTTTTATATAAATCACACTTACAATCTCCACATGAATGACTATACATATCTTACAAGATGAATTTATAAGATTGAATCCATTACTTTTCCTGTACTTTTCTTCCTATTTTCCCCATTCGTGTGTATATTCTCTTTGATGATGTAGTCATCCATTACTGGGTTCACACTAGAGCCATAGATATCCTTAACTGAAACTCACAGGGCACTCAGGGAACATCAATGAATCAATCAAGAAGCTAAGTACCAGTTTTAGAATTGTGTGTTTTTTTAATGTTGAAATATTTACCTTTATCTTGGCCATTTCCACTTTGACCAAGAAACCCAGAATGAACATCAAGGCTCATCTACCACTTAAGGAAAAGGAGACTTCTACCACTAACAAAAAGATTTCATTCTGTTCCTCTATGAGCATCAACTGAAGGAAACAGACTAGCTGACCAATGGCCAGGACCCTAGCTGGTATTCTCAATTTGGAATTCTACATGGCTACCCTGGTGAACAAGTAGTGAAAAGTGAGAATCTGTGTAGATCTGACATTGTCATGAGAGGAAGGTGGATCACATGCTTAATTCACTGGGAGGTACACCACTCAGTACTTAATAAATAGTTGTTAATGTTAATGTCATACTAGAGCCCTTACTGCTTTTAATTACGTGTTTCACAGTTAGATCAGCTGTTTTCTGGTGATTCAGCCTCATGTCCTTTTGGACCAGCAGCCTATAGAAAGTGTTCAGTACTTGGAGATGGAATGAATTGGCAGTATCAATTCTTACTGAAAATATAATTGGCAAGACTCTTTCTCTGGGGCAGATTTTAGAAGAAGAGAAAAATCAGAGGGATATTGGGTTCGTGACAAAGAGACATTACTATTGATAGAAAAAATCTTCAAATACCAAATTACACTGTTTGCATGAACTTTGAGATGCTACATGTCAAGATGTTCCTGATTTATTCTGCAAGTGATGATGGTAGAACTGGCAAACAATTTGGAAGAAAATAGACTATCTCTACCTAACACCATATGGCAAAATGGAATCCAGATGGATTAATCATTTACGTGGAAAAAGTAAAACCACCCCTAAATAGTTAGGGATGAGTGAATGTGTGGCCTTGGAGTAACCATTCTAAGGATGACACCAAAGAAGGGATTGGCCTGAAAAAAGTAGGAACAAACTAGTAGAAAAAATACTCAAAGGACATAAACAGCTATTTGAAAAACAGGAAGGACACATTGTTCAAAAAATTGATTAAAAGATTGCCAGTTGAAAAAATCAAGAAATATCAAGTAGTGGAGGCAGGAGCCTAGAGAGACTCAAAACTTGAGTTTACATAGTGAATTTGAGGCTAACCTGGGTTATTATGAGACTGTGTCTCAAAAAGCAAAACCACAAAAATAAGTCCCTAGCAAACAATCAAACAAAAATATACTTGTAGAAATATAACTGTTTCTAAGTTGGAAAATTACAAAAAAAAGATCACTAATATTTTTGTTTTCAGGAATATATACATCCAGTTATAGGATGAAAAAGTTCTGAGAACTCATATATCAAGGTGATATAGTTACTAATAATATATTGTATAAACAATGTTTTATATATTTGACATTTGGTAAGAGACTTGATTTTAAGTATTCTCCTCCCCCCCAAAAAAACACAAAATATGTAACTAAGAAGAAATGGACTTGTTAATTAGCTTCACTGTGATGATCATTTCACAATGTAAGCTCTTGAAACATAACATTGCACCCCCAAAATACATGCAGCTTTAACCAATTATAGTTCAACAAAGTTTGGAACACATTACCGGCGTTGTTAAAAATTTGGGGAAAGCGGCACCTCTGTGTGCTGTGGGTGGGATCACACACTGATGCCTCTCTTTCTGGGAAGCAATTTAGCGACCTCCATTAAAAACCTTACAAATGCACTTACTTTTATCCTGGGAAATTAATTCAAGGACTTTATAATTTTTACCCAAGATTTAACAATATGAAATTTAATCAAAGTGTTGGGAATTGCAGTGTATTTTGCAATGATCATAGTGTTCATGTGCAATTTGTATTTTAATTCTCTGGGTGTCACTGTGAATCATGGGCCGCCAGCTTGGTTTTATACATTAGTATTGTGAGCTCGGTTAATGTGAAGTTGAGATTTGTCTAAGTGCACGAAGGAAAAACGTTTCTGAGTGAACAACTCTGAGACTTCAGATGTAGGAATATGGCAAGTTCCCCAGTGTAATAAATTCTACTCAGAGAAATCTCTTGGGAGACAAGCCAGACTACCCTTGATGACAGATTTCTCTGCCTCTCCATCTGGGCAGCAAGGATAATTTTTTTCTCTTTATTGGAATTTGGGCAAAATATATTAGTTTTTTATTGCTGCTGTAATCCAGTACCACAAACTTAGAAAGCTTCAAACACCTACCTATTAGCCCCCATTGCTCAGTCAGAACAGGGGAACTCAAGGGCTTCTCTGCTTAGAGTTCCAGCAGGCAGGCATTGATGTTGATTGGGTGGGCTGTCATCCAGGGACTGGAGGCAGGCAAGAGATCCCTTTCTCGAGGTGGCCACGCTGCTGGGCTTCTGTTCCCTTCTGACTCTCAGCCAGGGTTACTGTCAGCTCCCCAGGCCAGAAGGTGCCTGGTTCATGTGTATGGAACTCTCCACCATCAGAACCTCAGCTCATCAAATCCTTTCCCTGCTTTGAAGATTTTTACTTTCCTTTC
The DNA here is from genome assembly GCA_023101885.1 of Typhlomys cinereus. NCBI lineage: Eukaryota > Metazoa > Chordata > Mammalia > Rodentia > Platacanthomyidae > Typhlomys > Typhlomys cinereus. Next base: position 5,488,691 of record JALPQD010000052.1, read on the forward strand.
TGCTATTGGCCAGAGAATTCTGATTTTGAAAGATTTTAAAAATTTAATAAATTTATTTTATTTTTTATTATTACACATTTTATTTTTGCCTAATCATAAAAGCTCAGTAGGTAACCCCTCCTCTCCCTCATCGTCCCCCATGGCACTCCCCTTTCCTCCTTTCTTTCTCACCCCCCTCCCTCCCCCTCTTTAGGTGCTTATCACTTCCTCCCTCCCATCCCACAGAGCATCCATTTATGTGAGCACTGAACTTTCCTGTGAGTTCTCTACCCTAGTGAGGGTTTAAAACTCAGTGTCCTAACTTGGGACTCCTTCTTGGGCTGCCCGCTAGCATGGGAACTTTATTATGACTATTTTACCCCTTGCCTCTAAGGATCCTACTGCCTGAAGCCTTCTCCCCTGAGATCCCTGCTAGACTTTGGGGGGTCATTGACATGTCAGCCATTGTGCGGGTTAGGCGAAGTCCAATCACATTGTGGCTCTATCCTGGTTGCAGCCCTGACTTGTGTGGAGTATATTGCATATCATTGGTCCTCTCCATCTTTAGGCTCTTAAAATCTTGCTGCCCCCTCTTCCACAAGGTTCCCTGAGCTTTAGGATGGGGAGAGATTTGAATAATGTAGGATCTTTGGTGTTCTGAATTATGGGTTGTTCTTTTCAGTTTTGCTGTTCTGAATTATGGGTTGTTGTTTTCAGTTTTGCTGTTCTTGCACTACCCTTGGCTACATCCCAATTGGTATTGAAGGTCATCTTTGAATATGTCATTAAGTGGATTTGGAACTAGGATCCACTTATTAGGGAGTACATACAGTGTCTAACTTTCTGTTTTTCGGATACTTCACTCAATATAATTTCTTCTACTTTCATCCATTTCCTGGCAAATTTTATTAATTCATATTTTTTGATGACTGAATAGTATTCCATTGTATAAATGTACCACATTTTCATTATCCATTTGTCAACTGTTGGGGTTGAAAGACATTTTGTAATACACTTGGGTTCACGATGCTTACTTGCCTTTCATTAATGCACTGTAGTGACTGGTGACCTGTAATTATATTCATAAAATTCTTTTGTTATATAATATTAGTCAAGTCATTTTCTTTGGGATAAAAAATCTTGGTGGTGGTGATGGCATTGTGGAATTCTGGTACCTCAGCACTGTCTGCTTGTGAGTTGTATTACTTTAAAACTATTGACAGATGAAACAAAATAACAATAAAATTTTAGAATGTAGGTGGCAGTCCTCCTGTCCTTGGGTGATGAACATTCTTAATGAGTTGGATACATGGGTCCAGACAGGGAGCAAAGAGTATGTGTAGCTAGTTAGGGTGGGGACTATGAGAATCATTGCCATGGGGGAAAATGACCATTTTGCCAGATTGTTCACATTTTCAAAAGGCACCTATCTATATATGTATCTTTGATATTTAAAAGTTTACTACAAGTTGGTATTTTTTTTTAACCCTGCAGGAAAACACACCAAACAGGCCAAATCCAAGTTATACACACTACCCACTTTCAAGACTTAACTTCTTCATTATATTTCTGAGAAAACTGAAATAGAATAGATGCCATACTAAAAGGCACTTAGATATTTGGTGATAGAGCTTAGAAGAGAAGGCCAAGTGTATTAACTCTCGAGGAATGAATGATTTCCAACTCCACCTATCTTCCTGTTAGTGTTATGACATTTTTCTTTATGGCTGAATAAAATTCCACAATGCATGTAGATCACATTTTCTTTATCCATTCATCTGTTGATGGATGTCTAGGCTATTTCCCTTTCTGTTGTTGTATAACACTGTCTTCTGAGTACAACAGATGTCATCTTCATTGAGAAGTTGTCACCACTGTCAAGAGATCCCCATGGTCAGGCTTGTTGATTGTTGGCATTCTCTCCTAAGGAGAGGAAATGGGAAAGGATGTTTGATCTTCTCAAGTCAGCTATATGAGACTCCGCCCTAGTTACACATGGCCTTTTGGTCTTGGGTATATAGATTTGGTCTTAGTGTATATAGAGTGTGGAAGATTAACTGAAGGAGCTCTCCATTTCTCCACAGCTCTGAGGAATCTGTGAGCAAGAAGATGTTTCTAGTGGTGTGACTGCTTTGGTGTCATCCATGATATGCAAGTAAGCCAAATAAACTCATTAGTTCCCCAAACTGGACTTTGGTGGAACCAGACTTTGGTTTGTTGTTGGTGATATAGGAGATTGAATAAATGTTTGTTTACATCTCCCTAGGAAAAGAGAAACTAGTTTCCACAACAGTCTCCTAGCTATTGTGAAGAGTGCAGTAATCAACATGGATATGCAAGAATCACTGTGGCCTTTTCAATATCTACCTAGCTGGGTCACTATTATGCAATGTAGGCAGACTCAAAAAGACAAATCTGAATTTTTTTTCTCAGATAGAAATCCTAGATTTTAATCTCTCTCTCTCTCTCTCTCTCTCTCTGTATAAGAAAAGTTCTAAGGACAAGGGAGAGGCTTATAGAATTCATGTGAATGTCATGCAGAAGATTAAAGCTGGACCCATACTTGTCACCATGTACAAGACTTAATTCCAAATGGATCAAGGACCTTGATATAAGGCCAGAGACTATAAAAAACCATAGTTGAAAGAATAGGGAACTCCCTCAAGCTGATTGGGCTAGGCCAACATTTCCTAAACAGACATCCAATGGCACAGTCACTGCTACCAACTCTCAACAGTTGGGATCTTGTGAAATTAAAGAGCTTCTGTTCAGATAAAGAGATTGTAACACGAGCTCAAAGGCAACCCACAGAATGGGAGAAAATCTTCACTAACCACACGTCTGATAGAACTCTATTGTCCAGAGTGCACAAAGAACTTAGAAACTAAATACCAAGGAAACCAATGGCCCAATTAAAAAATGGGCCCTGGAACTTAAAAGAAACTTTACCAGGGATGAAATTAAAATGTCTAACAAATATCTTAAAAAATGCTCCAGTTCTTTAGCCATCAGGGAAATGCAAATCAAAACTTCCCTGAGATATCATCTCACCCCAGTCAGGATGGCAAAAATTCACAATACAAAAACAAATGCTGGAGAGGATGCGGAGAGAGGGGAACTCTCCTACATTGCTGGTGGGAATGCAGGCTCATACAGCCACTCTGGCGAGCCGTCTGGAGGCTCTTAAAGAAATTAAAGATTGAAATGCCATATGACCCTGCGATTCCACTTTTGGGAATAACCCCCCATGCAGCAGAGGTTCACCTCGATAGCACAAGTGCGACCATGTTCATAGCAGCACTGTTTACAATAGCAAAGTCATGGAATCAACCCAAATGTCCAACAGTTGACAAGTGGATAAGGAAACTGTGCTACATCTATACAATGGAGTACTACTCAGCCATCAAAAATGATGAATTACTGGAATTTGCCGGAAATGGATGTCACCAGAAACAATTATATTAAGTGAAGTATCCCAAACCCAGAAAATTAAGTGCCATATGTCCTCCCTAATAGGTGGCTCCTAGTACCAAACCCACCCAACCCACCTTGAGATACTCAAAGGTAAATCTATGTAATACCTACAGTAATTGCAAGGATTGTGAACAGGAGGGATGGGGTTGGAGGGCCACACCAGACACAAGGAGAGAGGGGACCATGTTACAGTAGAGAAAATAGGCCTCCATCAAGGACTGCAAGTAAGTAATGTGTCACCTGGTTAAGTTCACAGACGTTCGTTTCTGATCATTTTCAACTGAGGGGGTATGATCTCACCAGAAGGGGAGGGCATATACTCTGACAGATTAAAAAGTAACCATTTTGCAAATGGGTGATTGACTTCTCCTTCACTGAGGTTTCCTACTTTTATTACATCTACCCTTGAATGTGCTCTTATAACAAGACTCCAGTTTAACAGCTTTTTGTCTCTGGCCAGGGGGTGACATACAGTGCCCAGCAGGATGGAGTGAAGGGCATTGCAGGAGCAGCAAAACTGCAAAAGAAAATCAACAAACTACAATCCAGAACTTCAGAGACTCTATATCAACCACCTAGAACTGGGCCAGACTAATCTCTCCCCATCCTGAAGCTCAGGGACATTTGCGGAAGAGAGGGCAGTAAGATTGTAAGAGCAAATGGATGGGAGGAGCAATGATTTGCAAGATACTCCACGCAAGTTAGGGCCGAAGCAATCATAATTGGACTTTGCATGCCCAGCACAATGTCCAACACACTATTGACCTCGCAAAGTCTAGCATCTGCTAAAGGCACCAAGATCCTTGGAGGCAAGGGATTGACAGCCACAGTAGTGTCCTATGCTTAAGGGGAACACGGGAAAGGGTTCAGGGAAATGCCACTGGGTCTTTGTACGTCATTGGAGAGGAGGGCTCAGAGGAGAGTCAGGCATGCACAATTAAGGACTCTCTGGGAATTGGGGCGGGAGGCACTGGGAGATGAGGAGGGAGGGGTGAGGGGAGGGGGAGCAGGGGGTTTGGGGGGAGGAGGAGGGAGGGAGGGAACTGGTTTACCTATTAAGTTTGTATGAGCGGAAATAATAATAAAAATGTATTATAAAAAAAGAATTCATGTGAAAGTAAGAGAAAGTCTACTTGGGGAGGAAGATCAGCAGGAGGAGAGTGAGAGGAGGGAGGACAGGAACTGACAGAAGCAAGTGTGAATGTCGATATAATGAAGCCCATTACCGGGTATGATAAAAACACCAAAAAAAGTGAAAACTCTAGCTATATGAATCATGTTTGCTGCTACAAGAATCCACCACAAACTCAGTGGATTAAAACAAACCCACAAATGCATTTTCATGGATCTACAGAGATGAAAAGTCAAAAATGAACTTTATGAGAATAAAATCATGGTTCTAGTAGAGAGGAAGATAAGACAAAACAAAAAATACCTAGAGCTGCTCCACCTGGAAGTAGCAGATATTTGATACTTCTTGATATGTTGCTGGTCATAGAAATCTCAAAGACCCCACAAACAGTATACTCTTGCCATTGTTATTGATTGCCCTTCACTCTTGCCATTGTTATTGATTGCCCTCCAGAAACTGACAATAAGACCCTATTAATGAAGATGAAAGGAACATGGATCACAGGACATGGACAAAACAAAAACAAAAACACCAGTGGAACTGGTTTGGAAGCATCCTCCTTGCTGGATGGCATATATAGTGCTAGAGAGTAGTATGGAAGCTACCAGGGGAGAAAAACGAAGGTATCATCAGTCCGTGAGATCTGCAAGTTACAATAACAATCACATTGGCAACAGGTGACCATGAGATTCACAGTGGCATGAATATCAAGGAGACAAACAACCATTTTTTGATGGGATTTAATGCCTGCTTGTCAGAATGGAACACCTTCCTGTTATAAACTAGAACAACAACTTATGAAAGGGAAAGACATAGGTCCCAGGGCAAAAGCAGACTAAGAATATTTATCTAATAAGAACACTACACCAAACTGCTTTCATACCCATAGATTGGAAAAGCTGCTATTATACCCATAGATTGGAAGCACTCAGCACCCAACCTTGAAGCTTCCTTCTATATAGCAGAAGAAGTTTATTGTTGAAAAGCACAACTTGCTAAAAATGCAGAAAATAAATGACTGTGGACTGCTTGTCCCTAACAGGACTTATATACTTCCCCCAACCTCCACCCCAAGGCTCATGGAACATTGAAGAAGAGGGGGAGGTGAGATTGTAAGAGCCTGAAATGAGACATTGATGGGCCAGACATTATTTCCTGGACATGACAAAGTTGTGATATACATGGCAGGTAATGTAGATGTTTTCTCTCAACATCACATCATGAAAGCAGAAAGATCTCAAGAAGATTTACATCTCTCTGACAGACTGATGAGGACTAAAGCTGATGAAAAAGAGGATGCTTTCCTTAATGGTATACCCACCTTTCCATGATACTTATGGGAGCATGAAACATGTCAGGCATGTTATCAAAGGTAAACTAGATGAAACATAGTGGTCTGCACAAGTGAAAAGAGGAGATGAAGATGGCAGAGGAGATGAAGGATTGTAAGAAGAAGGGGGATAGAATTGGGGACTAAGAGGTGAAAATTGAAAATACTATGAATTCACTATATTCATATATACAACATTTAAAAAATGGAAAAAATACTATTAAAATAAACCAAAAAATTCAAGTTTTCTGTCTGGGTTGGGTGCTGCAGATATTTTGAGAAGGAAACTCTTTTATTTTCCAGCTTCCAGCAGCTGTCAGCATTCCTTGGCTCATAGTCTTATCACACCAATCACTACTCCTGTTGTTACTCGACATCAGGAGCCCATGAGAAAGTCCAAGAGAAATGAAAATGTTTAACTAGTTGTAAAGTTCCTTTTGCATGTAAAGAAGCACATTTGCAAATAGCAGGACTCTGGGGGTTGCATTCAGCCTTGCTCACCTGGCTAAAGCCCACTGTCCAGGTAGCTAGCCCATAGTCCTGGGACCTAACCAAGAACATGAACTCGAGATGCATCAGGGAGGGACTGCTAAGCAACTACTTGTTGTGGAACTTTGTCAAGTACTTGGCATAGCCACCTCACCCTAACCTTCTCAAATTATTTTCCATATCTTAAGTAGAACTCAGTCCTTCAAAATGTCAGTTTTTATTATTAAAAACTGTCAAATAACCAGAAATCCCAGCATTTGGGAGACAGAGGCAAGAAGATTGCTATGAGTTCAAGGCCAATCTGGGACTCATAGCAAATAACAGGCCATCTGGGGCCACATAGCAAGATTCTGTTTCACAAAAGCAAAGACAAAAGAAAACAAAACACCAAAAAAAAAAAAACCCACCATAAATATTCATTTTTTTGCTTTCTCCTTTCTCATATCTCTGCTTTATGGTGTGTTGAATATTATTTTATACCCAAAACCATTTTCTTTTTTGTAGCTATTAAATTTGTGGGTTGAAATAAAGAGAAACACCTCATCAGGGAGTAATGACTTTACCGTGCAGTCAGAGTAAAGAATTCTCTCTGATCCAGGCTTGCAGTAGAGTCTGTCCTTCTTAATCGATTTTACACTTCTGCTTCTCACAGACACAAAAAGTACTTGTTCATAGACAGAAATAAGGAATCACAGTGACTTGCCTTCGAGGCTGGAATGTGGCAACACTGAGAAACATCAGCATTGCTTCAAAGAAGCAATGAATTAAGTGAGGGGCAGTCATGTTGTACCTGTGTTTTGCCTCATGTGATCTGTTGTAATTTGAAAATTGGTAATATTTGAAAAAAAAGAAAATCGGTAATATTTGGGCCGATGAAATCTTCTTAATTTAGCTAATTATTATGCGTGCAATTTCTAGGTATGTGCTGAAGTACCAGAGTTCAATTATATATGTTCATATTAGTGTTCCATGGTCATCTTTCTCTTCATTCCCAGACTATGTTCAAGCTCCCCTTAAGCACCAGTCCTTTGATAAATAATCAGTGGAATGTTTTTTTCAGTGCTCCAAAAGGGCAGACTAGCATTTCCTAGGCAACAACATTATAAAATATATACAAGTGTATAAGAGTTTGGATGTGGGTCAGATAATCAGCATAAATACTTCAGGAAGGACTTGGAATCAGTGGTGTAGATAACGTGGTAGAAAAGAATGGAAGGATGGAAAGAATATGGGAATCTTCACTCCTAGTGAGTCATTCTGTGTGGATACCACTGTCTTGCAAAATAAGAAAAGCTAATGCCAGCTAGTCAGTCCAAATTACTTATATTACATTTATATTCAAATTGATAAAATTCTCATATAAAGTTATTTTAGACCATTTTTCCCACACTTTATTACACAGTTTTCTTATCAATAAAATGAGAATGATTTTGTAAGCCCTGCTTGCAGAGGATTAAAGGAGAAGAAATACTTAGGGAACAAAAAAGCATGTTTTGTACCTTTTAAATGCTCCATAAATTTTATTATTATTTTTTTGTATGTGATAGGATCTCATGTAGCTCAGGCTGACTTTGAAGTTAATTCTTTCAGCCTCCCAGGTACTGGGACGCTTATTGTGGCTACCTTGATGTTTCGTTTTATCATGGTAGCTATAATTAAAGAACAACTATCATAGGGTTCGTTAAATATGGAAATATAAATTCTACAATAATAGTGTGAAAATTCACCTTTTCCAAATCACCTACAGAGATGATAATTCCATATAAGCTTTTGGTGGAACCTTGTGAAATCGTTGGAGCTGGCGATCCCGAGAGTACATGGTGTGGCTCCTGGTATCTCTGGCTTCTCTTAGGAGATGGACCATCAAACGAATGAATTCATCTTGAGGTATAAAAAATTATGCTATGGAAAAGCATAATTTCTTACAGCAGGACTTAGAGAGATAGGCAGAGAAGAATAAGCTTGAACTTTTGGGCAAGATTTTGCTGTGAAGCTCTTAGGGACCCTGGGCGGAATGGGTCCCATCGATTTGAGACTGAAATGTCATTTCTAGGGTTTTCTGTATCTTTGAGTGTGACTGGTCCTGAGAGTCTTCTATTCCCTGTAAATGTCACTTGTCTTTTTGAGGATTCCCCAGTACCACCATCAAGATGAAATCACCAACCCCTTTATCGTCCCATTTTGGGTCCTTCTTGCAATCCCCACAAAACACACAGCTGGATTAAGTTTCACAGGCTTGGAGCACTCAAAGTACCATGAAGTCATCCACACGGGCCCGCCCTCATGTTTCAGTTAAAGCAACCATGAAGCCTGTCTATCTAAGGAAATTGTCACCGTTTCCAACAGCAGCTGTGTGTTTGTCTTGTGGACCTGGCAGCTGGGGGGCAAGTTTCCAGCGGGCAGTGATTAGCACCTTATCCTTTTCTAGATCTCCAGCACATAACTCAGTGCCTGGGAAGTAATAATTACTAAAACAATTGTTTACTATATAAATGAGTGAAAGAATGCATGATTTCATTTTCAGATTTCCAGTCTCCAGAGAGTGACCTTGGCACAGATGAGGATGATGTTATTATGCAATGTTAGTGCCCTCGATTTAAGTAGGAAGTAGAACATTACAGAAAAACAGATTTTATTCTCCTTAGATTTTTGTGTATGTGTTGAAAGCCATCAGCTGTATAGCAACAGACTTCAGAAATGTTTCCCTGGCATATGCAGCAATATACAGAAAATTTAGCTCACTGATATCTCAGCCATAAACTGAAGGTGCCTATTAGGTAATTGATCTCCATGACACCAAACTTTTGCTTGCTTGAGGCAACAGCTTGGTAAGGCCCAAGTGACATTGGAAAGAAGATTCATTCTTTGGAGTGAAGTGGTTATTGAGAAGGGAAGATATTTTAAGGAGGTAGTGCTGTAAGGAAGGAATTTAAATAAGATATAATGAGAGAATAGAGCTGATCACACACTAATTTGTCTCTGATATAAAGTTGAATTTCATGTGTAGAATTTAGAAGGGTGGAGTTGGCTGAAAACAGTGGGAAGATTTTATTCTGAATTCTTCATTCTACAAGTCAGGGGACTGTGGCCAGGGTGTTTAAGCAACTTGTCCAGAGTGCTACAGGAGATCAGTGGTAGAGCCAGGACTGTAAACTGGGGCGCCCGGCTTCTAACCCATGTGCACTTTCCACTCTTTGAGCTGGCTGCCCAAGCTGGTGCAGAAGGAGAAACCACTCCTGGGGTTATTTGGAAGAGCATCTGTCATCTGGCTGCCACACTCATGGGAGAGCCAGACCACTTGACGGTGGAAAAAAAAAGAGTGTGGAAATGCAAAATGCTAAGATGGAACTGCAGATTTTATATGGAAAACATGAACCAACTATGGTTCGAAATATTGAAAATAGGTTAGATTCAACTTAAATCCTATTGGACACTGACTTTAGGCTTATAAACAAAATGTCTGGAAGCATTTATTCAGCAATTTCTCTTTGTTGTTGCACAAAGCAAATGGAAGGTATAGTCCTTATCCTCCAGCAACTTATTTAAACGCTGAAGAGATTGACCTTCAGGGCATGACTTGTGTTCTCACCCCTGTGATGGAGGGCAAGCATCCCTGGGCTGTAAATGAAAGAAGTTGTCCTAATCCCTGTTTAAGATGTGACTTTATTCAGTTCACTGTGAACAGCTTCTTAAGCATTATTTATCTGCAATGTGAAGGGATTAGACTACGTGCTTCTAACAGTCCATTTCAAATTGAACATTTGAAGATTTACTTTCTGTTGTAGCCCATTTAGGCTGCTTTATAACCTAATGCTGGAGACAGTATGGCTTAAAAACAGAAATTTATTTCTCATGGTTCTGGAGTCTGGACAACCCAAGATCAAAGTGTTAGCTTTGATTTGTGTAAGAGGTTATTTGCTTATCCATCCTCACAGTGGAGTGAGAGAGATCTCCTTCTCCTGCATCTCTTTGTAAAGAAACTAATTTCATTATGAAGACTTCACCCTTGTGATTAATTCCTAATGATACCACCTTAAAATACCATCATGTTGACATTTATGCCTTCAACGTATGAATTTTAGGAGCACACAGACATATAGTCCACAACATCTTTTGATTGGTTGTTTTTGTAAGAAATGAAGGACTTTGATTTGATTATTGGCTTCCTAGTATGTGTGCATCAAAGGTTGTGTGTGAGTGGTGAAGATGACAGATATGATTCTTGAACTCATTGAGATTACATTCTAGAAGAATTTACAACTCAAATCAGAAAACAGTCAGAAAATTTTTGTTAGATATGCCTACACACATGCCAATGACCTCCTGTAGCAAGGTTTGACTTACAACTTTTCAACTCTCTGATGGTATAACAGTAGTCACCATACTTTCAATTGTGATCTTTTCTCAGTGAGTGATATGTCATCTGATACTTTCTCCCAATACTAAAGAGCAGTAGTGGTTACTCTTAGCTATGGGTTCATGAATATAAATCAATGATGCTTTACAATACAACATGTGGTCAGTACAGTATATTTTATATGGTTGGTCAATAAATTATGTGGAACATTTAAAATCGTTTGTAGACTAGACTTTGTAGTAGATGATTTTGCCTGCAAGTGAGTTATTGTAAATGTTCTCAGTCTATTTAACATAAGTAGGGTAAGATGTGGTATATAGTAGGTATATTAAATATATTTACATTATTTTTAATGGTAATAGGGTTATAAGAATATAATCCCATATTGTTGAGAAACATCTATATATCTCAGAGCTTTATTAACAATATGTAAAAATATAACTAGTAAGAGTAGTCATGCTGAGGTGGGAACAAATATCAAGAGGGAAGGTTTCATGTTCATACTCAATGCAAACTTCTAAATGGTCATGAGTGAATGTGTGTGTGTGAAAATCTGAGGTCAGAAAGAACAGACTGAAACAGCTTCCAGTAGTCTATGATCTTCCAATAGAAATCCACAGAAACTATAAGAACAGATTAGTAACGTACTTTAATTTGTGCATGAAAAGATGACTTTCAATTCTGTATGGAGAAGACGGAGACAAAACTTGACCTTGTGGCAGCCGTTTTGAGTGGTGACTGCCTGAACATCCCTGATCTGTCTTCTTTGTGTAGTTTCCCAGGGTACTATATTCATACAAAATCATCGCAGTGGCATATGGGCCCTCGCTTATATCAGCCCCAGATATGTTTCTACTACCTTTTTCATTCTTGGATGGTTTCATACATGTATGTAATGAATTTTAGTTATTTTCATCCTGTATTACCTGGTCAGATGACCAGGTAATGTGTGTGTGTGTGTGTGTGTGTGTGTGTGTGTGTGTGTGTGTATGTGTGTCCCACTGAGTTTAGTTAAAGTTGCCCACATTAGCATGCATGGGAGGTTATGCACTGCCACACAGGCAGCTTATATACACCATTGAAGAAAATGATACTCATGATCTCAGCCAACTTTAGCTGTCAATAACCTCAGGGAGGGCTGTGGCCTTAGCCTTTCTCTCTTCTATGATGAAATGTTGATAGGCCTCATTTTGTGAAATTTTTGCATGACTGCTACAGCGGTCTCATGAATGCAAGAGTGCTTTTCTATCCATACGGGAGTCTTGTAGCACTCTCTCCAATCGCTTTCTTACATTCTTTCCACCCTTTCTTCTGCAATGTTTCCTGGGAATTTTCTGGCTTCAGTGAAGTCACTTTTACCCTAATATTTTTTCTAGCCCATATCACAGGTGTTCACTGATTTTATTGCTACCTTAGACCATGCTTCTATTAATAGGTTATCAGTAAATTGCTCTCTGAATAATCCTTGTTGTAACCCTTATTCCTCAGTATCTTGGCCAATTCACCTATAGCAGTGGGTTCTCTTAGACTGAGAATATAGTGGAAGGGCAAAATTGCAAAAGAATGACTCAGAAAAGGCAGCTAAGAGACACAGGAGCTTCTCTGACAGACAGTGGGAATGAAAAGGAAAGATTAGATTTAAAACATTAAACTTTAGAGATTGTGTTGATCACACTCATTGATTACTACTATGTGGCCAGGGATAGAAAAAGAGAAATCAAAGTGCAGTTTGATTTGCATATATGCCATTTCCTAAGCTGGAGAAAGCTGGAAGAAAAGATTAATGGAGGAGCAGGTTCAGTAGTTCTGTCTGATCTTGCAAACTCTTTTCCTTGCACTATTGGGGATTAAATCCAGGACTTAGTACATGGTAGGAAAATATTACACTACTGAGTTATAGGACAGCATTAACTTCTCAGTCCTAAGTTCCATCATAGGTTTGTAATTCACTACATGAATTTGAAGAAAAGAAAAGTGGTTTGTGAAGGACAGGTCTACATATTTGAAATCACCAAAGTATAGATTAAAGTCATGTGGATACTTAGAGAAGGAATGGAAATCAGTAAGAATGTCATGGAATTGTAGAATAAACAGAGACATGTATGGGAAAGCTGGACAGGAGTGACCAGTTAGATATAAAAAGGAGTAGAATTCACATAAGCCAAAGCCAAGGAGAAAGTAGTCAGCTAGGTTGAAAACCGCTGAGAAACTGATTGAAATATAGATTGAAGACTGTCATTAGACCTGGAATCAAAAAACACTAGTAAGACAAGAGTCTTTGTGGTTGTTAAATAAATCTATATTATATAATTTGAAAAATAATTGAAATCTGAAGATGTGGGATTAATGTGTAGGAAAGTTTTCAGTGTTGATGGGAAGGTTAATATAGAAGTAATAAAGTAGCTAGAAACTTTAAAAAATCAAAGAATGATATTTTTAAAAGATGTAAGGCTAGAATATATAGAATGATTGGTTATCAATTATCTTCTAAGTAATGAAAAATAAATAACATAAAACAAGCACTGAGAAACCAGGATTCTAGAACAAATTTGACCTGCATTTTACTGTTGTAGCTGATTAAGGCTTTGTGACCTAAGAGTAGGATTAGGTTTTAGAAATGGCCGGGAAAAGAAACTTCAAAAGAATAACATTTACTGACATGTGGACATTCTACAGAATTCACATTTTAACACCCATAAATAATCTATAAATTGGAATACTATGATGCTCTTATCATTTATATATTGTCTAGAAGTGCTTTCATGGTCAGATAGCAGAATTTAGGTCATGAAGGAGACTGTAAGGCTAAGAAAGGTTTATTGATTACTTATGTGTAAGAAAAAGGAATTCCTTGGGAAGATGATATCGAGAAAGCAATGAAGCTAGCATTCATAGGAGAAGACACCAGAAATACATCAAGCACAGTGTAGATGTACAAAGTGTCTTTATCGTATGGCAGAGAGAAAACATTACTCTTTAATTTCTCATTGACAAGGAGATATAGGTACAAATTCATTCTGGAAGCCTGACTTAAACCTACAGAAAGAATTGTCACAGGGAAACAGATATTAAGGTATATGATGCATGATTTTGAAACATGAAATCTGATTGAATTTCTCTGAATTTGATTTCACTGAATTTTAAACATTTCTCTGAGCTGGGAAAGAACAAAGTGACTGAGAGGAGCCAATGTATCTGATGTTTATAGTTCACTGGGCTTTGGCATTCTTCTTTTCCTGATAATAGTCACAAGAGGGGAAAGATAAATCCCCTAAGTAATTTTCAGTATCACTACATAAAGAGGAGATTATTGTGATTTTGTTGATTAAATTCAGGAAACAAGGAAACTTAAAGATATTTTCCCAACTGATTGCTACATAGAAATTACTGGAAGAGTGGTGGGGCTACATAGGGGACAGTAGTGGGAAAGAAGGAGGGAGAGAAAAAGAGAGAGGGGGGAAAAGGGAGAGAAAGAGGGAGAGAGAGAGAGGGAGAAAGGGAGGGAGAGGGAGAGAAAGGGAGAGAGAGAGAGAAGAGGGAGAGGGAGAGAAAAAGAGGGGAAAAGGGAGAGAGAGAGAGAGAGAAGTAATGGAGAATGAGGTCTTTGCAGCTGCAGAACACTGCAGTAGACTCTGGTCATGCCAAGGGGCTTCATAGGTCATAGAATTGCTGTAGTAGATGAAAGAGTGAAAAGCATGAACCACTTAAATGTGGACCAGATATAACAACAGTAAGAAAGATAAAGGACAACCAAGGTCCAAGGACAAGTCCAAATCAGTGGAAGCATTATAAATCCTGATGGAGATCAGCAGGTGACTCATGGTGACTCAGAGCCCAGCGCCTTACACTGTTTGGCTCAGTTACTTTGAGGGTCTTCCGGCTCTTGGAGGCTAACACAGAAGTGGAAAGAACTGAAACATAAATTGAGTTTTCTTGGAATCAATTTAGAAAAACCTTAAACCACTCAATTTCCCTTGAAATTGCAAAAATATAGTCCTCCTCTAGGTACCATAGGAGTTTTGGACAGAAATGAGGAAAAATTCTTAAATTTTTTGCATATTTCAGTTTGTGGTTTGAAAATTCAAACTCTTACCAGAAATTTGAAGAGAGGATGAGAGCTAAAAATTGTCTGTTATTCTCCCTGAAGAGGGAAATGTTCTTTTCTGAATAATTTTTTGTCTAATACGTGTTTGTTTCTTTAGTCATTGTTATCATGTTAAACTTGATACAAACATGATACTTGAATTGTATAAAATCTTTGACTGACTGTGTTATTCCATAAGGTCTAAAGAATTATCGTTTTCACATGCATAAACAAAGAGCCAGACTATGTTTAATGACTTGCCAAATGTCACAAACTAGAGCAGGAGTTCACTGATTTCAACTGGCTTTCTCATTTCTCTGTCTAGTTTTTACCTCACCCAACTAATAGCTAATAGTGTTCATTTAGACTCTTTCTGGACACAGACAATGTTAATTGCTTTAAATATTGAATTTCTCTTAACCTTTTCACAAATCCATGTGTTTTAGCATGTGTTATTTCAAATCACTGGTTGAATGATTTGGAATACATTACCCAACATGACTGATCCAACTAGCAAGCACCAGAACAAATCCTACATCCAAGTCCATCTGTCTCAGAAACTCATATTCTTAATTATACTAACATACTTCTGCTACTCAGGGAACTCAGGGTCTACTGCTCCTAGGAAATCTTGCCTGACAAATACACTTCAAGAAAGGAAAAAAATCCTTTCCTTTCTTCTTAACTTAAAAGACATATATATTGGCCGTCCACAAAATAGCCAGGCCTCCTTTTTTGAGGTGGGGGTGTAGCTATAGTAAAATTAAGTCCAGGGAGCTGACTTGGTAGGTGAAAGCATCTGCTATACAAGCCTGGTAACCTGAGTTTGTTCCCCAGAGCTCACACAAAAATGAGTGGTGGTGGCATGCATCTGTATTCCTAGTATTCATGTAGCAACATGGCAGGTGGAGACATAGGATTTGATCTGAAGTTGTGGTCCAGTTATATTGGAGTATGCTATGGCAGAAACAATGACAGAGCCCTGGTCTCAATGAAGTGGAAGATGAGAACTGACTACTAAAAGTGGACCTCTGATCTCCACTCGTGCTGTGGCACATGCATAGCCTCATGCTCACACACATATTCACAATATTCAAATTAAAATAATTAGGCTCAAACTGTAATAATTTATGCTTTACAGAAAGCAACACGGAATCTCACATAGTCTGAATGGGAGCAAGTTTAGAATAGCACTATGAGTAGAAAGAACAATTAAGAAGCTAGGGTAGCCTAGACAATAGAAAATAAAAGATAGATTTATGTTCTTTTAAAAATATAAAATCAGCAGGACTCATGGTTGATGAGATTCAGGCAGAAAAAAGGAGGAGAAATCAAATATGACTCCTGTTTCTGGCTGGGATTTTGATGCTATTTGTAGGCACATGTAATGCAAATGGAAGAGTAGGCTTACAGGTGGAGAGGACATGACTATGCTAACACTTGATGTGTTGCCTAGAAGAGTCAAGGCAGGGCAGGGTTGAGCATCCACACCTAGCACTGGGGAGGGAAACAAAATGAAGATCTAGATTTGAATCAGTTGCCATGCCATTGATAATTAACATTGAGGAAGAAGAGAATATTACCCCACATTAAATGCAATGAATAAGATGCATTTGCTCACTCAGTTCTCCTAATACCAATGGTTGCAGATTCACCAGGAAGTAAGATGAAAATATATCTTCCCCTGAATTCTTTCAGGAAAATTCATCAGGTCTGAATTCTTATTTCTAAGGGCCAATGAACTCATCTGTGATGTATGTGTGTGTGTGTGTGTGTGTGTGTGTGTGTGTGTGTGAAGCTATCAATATCATGAGGTTGTATTGTGAGAGACAAAAGGAAGAAGACTATGGTTCTATTGGGTTACTTACAGACCGCTTGGAAAAACCAGGCATGGAGATTTACCAGATTGCAAAAGAGTAATGTATTGAAAGATTTCTCATTATAATGCAATGGAAGTTGAAAGACTTTTGATATTAGATGGAACTGTGCAGTTGCTAAGAGAAACCAAACACGAATAAATAGATCTCTTGTTATAATAATTGTAAGAGAATTGGCAGAAACTTCTAACTCATCTTGTTAGATCTTCCAGTGATTACAGGAATCCTTTCTACTGCAGACCCCATGGAGCTGTTCATTATTCATCATCTTGAATGTATCTCAGTTTATATGCTTCTGTAGATCAAACCCAGAGCCTCATGCATGCTACGCTAGCATCTTACCAATGGAGCTGCCTCTGGAGCCCCTTGCATCCTCAGGATTTGATGGTGGTGTGAAAAACGTGGTGGTGATGGTAGCACTGCAAGGTTGGAGTAGCGTACACTTTCATGACGAAGCGATCATGAACATTATCACTTAGGCCGAAGAGGAGGCTTCTCTCACAGCCTCCCTTGTCTGTTAAAAATCTGGGTTCTGGCACAGAAAGAGTGGGAAATGAACTCCAGAAGCGACTCCAAAGAGTTTGTGAATACTATTAAGTGGAGTTTTCAACCAGATTTGATTAAACCTGAGTGGAAGCCTGTGGGAAATAATGTTTCTTTTACCTGTAATTGTGATAGAACAGTTGTAACTATAGGCAAGGAAACAGAAGCTAAAGTGATTTAATATTCTTTGTGAAATTCTAAAAGCCACCCTTTGGCAGTTTTTGAACCTAAGTTCTTTTTTATGAAGACAGATTGAAAGATAATGGAAGGCCAATCCCTGGCCTCTTCTGTGTTCTCTGCCCCCTACTGCTTTCTTACAGAACAGCTTTGATTTACCCTTGGTTTTGGAGGTGGTTACAGAGAGGTTAGAAGAGTCATATGGAGAGGTGGCATCTCCCTTGTCCTGGAAACTTCTTGTGGGGATTCATATTGTGTGACCCATAATTCCATTCTATAGCATTGTTTCTAATATGCAGGACTGATATTTGCAGAATTAGCTTCCTGTTAGCCCCGTCAACTCCTTGAACAGCGGTTAAAGGTAACGTTCGATACCCTTCAGTGACTGGAAGATTTCGGTTCAGCTCCCAGCTTCAGCACCAATGAGAATGATTCATGAAGCTGAAAGTGGATCAGAATTCACAGTGCTCCTGGGTGACCTGCAGCAAGCACTGCTGCCTCAGAGCAGAGCATGATCCCTTGGGTTCACTATGCTGCCGCTGCTGCCAGCCAGAGACAGACTAGAATCTTTGGTCGCTCATGGTGAGAAGAAGGGGAAACATGTTTCTCATTCTACAGGAATGTGGCTCCTTCCACAGTTTACAGCACAGTTGTATTTGAAGTTCAGCCTTCGAATTTTGTGGCAGCAAACAATGGACATGATTTATCGGGCAGTGTCACCCGGCTGTCTCCTCTAGAAAAGGCTTTTACAGCTCTCATAGAATATAAATCAAGATGTACGCAGCCAACGGAATGATGGTTTTGGCATAATATTTTTTTCAAGACAAAAAGAAATGGACTAGAATTGTCTTGGCTTTTTACTGAAGACAAATATTGCAGGAATTTATCGCTGGTCCAAAATCAATATTCTTGTCTTTAAAAATAGGTATGAGTGAATTTATGCCTTGATGAAATTCCAGTTAAATTAACTAATTACAGCAGTCACCATAAGAGCTTATTCACAGATGCTGAGGACGATGTGCTTCACTAGCCAGAAATTTACCTGAGATTTTATTTTTGCTTGTTTTTGAAAGCATGTTTCTTTTCATTTTTGTTGCTAAGCTATACTCTCAGATGTGTAACTTGAGAATTAAGCTATATTTCAGTCTAACAGGATGGATCTCTGAAAGAATTGATTCAAAGTTGTTAAATCTCTTCCCAGAGTAGCTCAAGAAGCCTTATATCAAATTCTTCTTCAAATGTCAAAAAATTGAGAAATGGTATGATTGAACAATTTAAAGTGGTGTCTGCCTTTCTCAAGTATGTTTGTTATCTTACAACACTAAAAATAGAGATTAGGATGAAGAATTGAGTATAGCACATGTGACTTTGGAAAGGAGATGCAGATTTATGACAAGAAAGAGAGAGAAGGCAAGTGACTACCCTGGAGGTAGAAGTATCTGGACACTCTAAGACCTGCCAAGTGTACCTAAAGGACTACCAGGGGGCACTGAGAAAGCAAGTCAGGCAAATGGCACAATTCATCTTCCCTTCTACAACTAATCTCAAGTCTTCTTATTTCATTCACTCTAACACTTAGATTGCTTTATGATGTATAATATCTTGTGAGCACTACATATTGTGGAGGATATTTTACAAAGTATATTATTGTAGGAACTGTCGAAAGAATTGGAAGTATTTATTCTAGACAAGAAAAGGTTCCAAGGAACCAGCTTGGTGGCAGAAGAAATGCACCTATTGAGCCAAGTCTCAATGGTGCAGGGCAGTTTGAATGGGTAGATTTTAATTTGTTTACACAGTATGTTATTGAATGTTATAAGTCAAGTAGAATTTCAGGCACTGGAAACATAAGGAGATCAAGTTTTTATTTACTAAAAAAGGATAGCATTCTTTCTCTTCTCTAATGAACACAGTTTATTCTAAATAGAATAGTTAAAAATCACCACATACATAGTTCCATTGCCTTTCTCCTTGGTCTGTGTCCCATCTTATTCTTTCATTAAATGATGTCTATTGTGACTGTATGGACAAGACATATGGTTGTTTCCTGCTTTTAAGATTTAACAATGTACCAAGAGTTTTCTGGCAGTATAAAGTAGGAAATTTTCAATGATGTTCAGGCTGATTTAAGGAACAATTAACTTCTCATAGTATCTTTTGAGAGGAGGCATTGTGTGAATTATTTTAATATTTTAGAGATAATTTAGGTGGAGAGTATTTTGAGATGACTTTGAAAAGAGCACAGGGCTGGGAAAGAAGAACTGATGGCTCAGGGACCTGATATTAGTGTTTATGAAGAGGTTTAATAATAAAGCAGCATTCCAAGCAAAATTCAAGGAGTTCCTATTCCTCCCCTTTCCAGCTGTTTAATAATACTGTCTCCTGGTTCACATTTCAATAGTTTTGGATTAATTGTGCTTTTTTAGTTATTTTCTTAACAATATTATGACATTTTTCTTCTCAGTTTCCCTTCCAGTAAAGAAGACCTCTTTTCATATAGAAAATTCAGTAAGGTTAAAATATTTCAAATACATTGCCAAACTTATAGTGTTATGTTAAGAATCTCCGTAGAAAAAGACAAACATCCCTAGATAAAATGGGCTAAAGTTCAATTTCACTGCTTAAAAATAAAGAACCAGAAAACCAGGACAAAACTGCACACAGAATTTGTTTTGTGCTACACAAAGAAGAAATCCAAAGTCTTTGCAAGTTTTTTTTTCTGAATTGAGCTTGAACTATGTGACTTCCATGACATGATCAAAACCATGAATTGAAAAATAATGTTGTGTAAAATTTGGGCATTTGTATTATGTGTACATTTGGCTCTTCTAGATAATTTCAGGATTATGATATACAGAGATTACATTATGACACAGGTTCTAGTATTCATAACATTATTAGAAAAGACTGTGTTAAACTTTTCCAGTGAGTAAAAATATACATATAGAAAATAGGATAAGATAGTCAAGGGAGGGACCGTTAAGCTGTTCCAGAACCCTGGGATCCACTGGCTGTGCTAGATGAGAGGCATGTTGCCTCAGAACCCCTCCACTCCTCCCCCAGTCCAAAGGACAGTCATATCACACAACTAGTAGATCCTATTGAAATCCAGAGAAGCTTTTCCAAAGTCAGACAACATCATCTGACTCAGGGGAGTGAAAAACAAATGCCAAAGAGAGCAGTCACAGACTTAACAGAACATGCCTAAGTCACATCATAAAACAACAAAGTATACTAAGTACGTGAAAACACGTCTTCTATAAAGAAGCATCAAACCCATATTATAGACTCCTAATCAGAACAACCTCATGGATACTGAGGATAATGTCTTCCAAAGAAATGTTATTGACATGATCATTAAACTTTGAGAAGAAAAGTAGTGTGAGGGACAACAGGAACATGAAGAAGCAGAAATGAGTAGGCGTGTGACCTTAAATGAACAAGAAATAATGAAAAATTATCCGAGATGAAAAAGGAAATAGAGGAAATAAGAACAAGTTTCTAACAAGTGAAAAAATGCCAAGCTGAAATTCAGCTAGAATTCAAAGCTAAATGAACTGGAATTGAAAACTCAACAGAGTATCACACACAGAATAGATTGAACAGAAGATAAAATATGAGATTGGGAAATAAGGCGATAGAGCAGGATTTCTCAATTAAAGAAGCTGGAAAATCTGAAAAAGTGAAAGGACTATTCAAGAGCTATGGGATACCATAAAGTAGCCAAACGTACACATTTATGGACCTAAGAAACCTAAGAAAAAAACTCCAGTTCAGATCTTTCAGTCAATTACAAATGAAAACTTCCCACACCTAAGAAGTACAAGATGCATACCATCCAGATAGGAGTACAACAAGGCAAATAATATGACAACATCTCAGATATGGGACAAAGATAATATTCTGAGAGTTGCAAGAGAGAATACCCAAGTCACATTTAAAGGCAATCCTATTAGAATAACAGCTGACTTTTCAGTGGAGATAGCAACAGCCAGAAGAGCTTGGAAAGGGATTCTTCAAGTCATGAAAGATCACACATGTCAACCCAGGCTGCTATGCGGTGAAACAACTAATCAGAATGCAGAGGGTCAGTAACCCTGAAATACTCAGTTGGAATGAGCCCAACCAAATCTCTCTGCATCCTAAGATTCAAGGAATCTTGCAGAAGAGGGGGCAGTAAAAATGTAGGAGTCCTAGATGGGGAAGTCTACTTCCAGCCAGGACATTCCACTGAAGACAGGGCTGCTGCATCCAAGAACTCAGTGAGACTTATCCTTACCAGACTATTATGGCTGACATATCAGCATTCCTCCATAAACTACTGAAGAAATCAGGAGAAATAATTACACACAATGGGAACCTTAGGGGCTAGGGCTAAGCCGGCAAAGGGTAGTGCCCTATTAGTAAGTCTACACAAGGAAAGACCACATAATCTGTCACAGAGATCTGAGCTCCCACTAGAGCAGACAATCCAAAGAAAACCCTGAGCCCATAAAAGTAGACAGACAGGAAAGTGGGAAGGAGAGGGATAGATTGGTGAAGAGAAAAGAGGGAGGGAGAATAAAGGGGAAGGGAGTGAAGGAAAGAGGAAAAGGACAACCACTAATTATGCTTGTAAAACTAGAAAAAATAAAAATTAAAAAAAATAGCATAAGAAACATTACAAAAGGCATCATCATAACAGTGTATTTTTCTTGCATTTCAGGAAATGAAAGAATAATAGAAAGTGTTTGATAAGGGGACCACAGATAAAAGTCATCTGGTAAAATACTAGTCTTGCATACACAAGGCTCTGGGTTTGATACACAGAACAACATAAACTGAGGCATGAATTCAAGATGATGAATACGGTTCTACCGGGTCTATGGTAGAAAGGATTTCTGGAATCCTTGGAAGATCTAAAGATGAGCTTGGTTTTTCCTCCAATTCTCTTACTATCATTATAATAAGAAAGCTTTTTATAAGTCAGCTTGCTGGCCACAAATCTTTACCTAGAGACCTCGGGCTATTTAAAGGAGAGGGCGTGACACTGAAAGTGTTCTTTGGCAAAGGGGCTACAATGAATATAATGTCATTTATCTGAATAGACTCTTAATTATCATGGCAGTTAGTTTTAGTGGCAACTTGACAGTTGAGTACTGGATTTCTAGACACACTTAGGAAGATCTATCTAGTTAGGGCAAACTTCTGAAGAAGCTTATTAGAGGTTTTCAAATGAATGCGGGAAGATTCAGTCCACAGTGGGCTGGATCATTCCCTGGGCTGGTGAATAAAATAATAAAAAAGTTCATTAGAATTTGGCAGAATGGCAAGCTAGAATGTTTACTTTGTATCTTTCTCAGCTTTCTCTTCCTGTGGGTATGGTGTGGACCAGTGCTTTTGCATCTTGCCATGTGATCAATTAAAAGCTAGAATCGTGAGCATGAATAACCACCCATTTCCCCACAAATCGTTTGCATCATGTATTTTTATCTCGGCAACTGAACAGTAACAAAGACAATTATTGGAAGTAAAACTGTATGGAAGGGCAGATGGTAACGTCAGAAGGAACAGGAGACGTGAGGGAAATCATTCTGCTACCATTTTCCAATCACATAAACTTTCAAAAGCTTGTAAAAGTGATGGTGTCTGCCACATGCATGAATTAAAACGTAGACAAAACAAGCTGGAACTAGTGTGGAAGCTTCCTCCCTGCTGGGTTTAATAGTGTCAGAAGCCACTGTGCAGGCTGTTGAGTAGAAAAGTCATCAAAAGTCTTATCCAAGTGTGAGAATTCTGTGACCTACAAGAAACACCACCTGAGCAAGAGGTGAGCCTTGGTTCAAGGAGGCATGAAGGTAGGTAACCAAGGTTTTGGAGGTAACCAAGTATTTTCTAACTAAACTCGAGGTAGGGAACACATCTAGGAGAACAAATATCTATTTTTCTAATATATGGACATAATATCAAATTACCATTATATTCATAGATAGTGTAGTTCTCAGCCCTCAGCTGAGAAGCTTTCGTTTATTTATTTTTATTTTTCTACTTTTACAAGCATATTGAGTGTTCATCCCAGCTTCACTCCCTCCCCTCTTCCTTCCATTCTCTCCATTCCCTTCACCATTCCCTTCCATTCCCTCTCATTTTTCTGTCTGTGTGTTTATATGGTTCATTCTGGCTTGTCAATCCTGTTGGGGCTCACGTTACCTCTCTTCAGGTCACCTCACTGATATGTGCATTTCCTTTCACTCATCCAGCTTTAGGCCCAAAGGTTTCCATTTTCTGCTCCAGATCCAGACCAGAGCAGACTCCCTGCTCTTCAGGTAAGTCCCCTAGATCCCACCCCAGGCCCCAGATCATCAGCACAACCCACTGGTAGCCAGCCTGCCTTTCTGGCACTGGGAAAGGCCCCTAGGCCACTTCCTAGGTCCCAGGTGATCTGCGCACCCTACTAGCCACTGTCTTTCTCCATGCTCCTCAGAATTCAACAAAGTCCAGTGAAAACCCAAGCAAAGCTGTAGGGGACAACACCATTCATCTGAGGCCCTCTAAAATCATCCCATCACATGAGAGAGGAACTTCACATCCTGCTCTAAGTCAACCCTTTTTATGATTTTGTTCCACTCGATTATTAGTCACTATAATTTAACATTTCCATGTAGTCACCCAAAAACCCATACAACTTCAGGGACTATACCATTCACCCTGACATATCACCAAGAAAGTAAACCCAAAATGTGCACTACTGTACTAATCTTCCTTCCCTGTCTTCTAAACCTGACTTAATTGTTGCACTAACAGTCCAATAGCCTTATCTAGGAAATAATACCAACACCAGACAAGTGTACCCAACTCCAAGGCAAACACTAGCAATAACTGCTCAAGTGTACTAATACTGTTGCAGTCAGCCTGCATGGTTGCTGATAAATGACCATCAAACAGCTTAAGGGAACAAGGGTTTATTTTCTCTTACAATTCCTGGTTACAGTTCTCAGTCCAGTTTGATGAGAAAGCACACATCAACACCAGGGCCAAGGGAACTGGCCACGCCATCACCACATAACAGCTGAGAGATGGACAATCCTTACTTGCCAGACCAGCATGTCTCTCAACCAGCTCTCTGTGATTTATTCCAGGGCCTAATCCCACCCACCATGGGCTGGACCTTCCCCATCAGGTAGACAATCTCTTGCAGGTTTGCTCTGGGCTTAACTATTAATTCTCTACAAATGTTCCCAGAGCTCAAACCCTCAATAGTGAAGTCGACACCTGTGGCTAACTATGACACTCTACCCCTTGTCAACTTGACCCAAAAACAGTAGCACTTTTAAACTATAACCTTCAATCCTTGTCCCCATAGATGTTAAAAGTTATCCTAACCTTTCCCTGCCCGCCTGGGTTGTGCGGACAGTCCAGCGAGAACATACTGCTCCCCAGCCCCAGGTAACCCACCTGTCCCAGCTCTTCCCACCAGCTAGTCAGAGCAGGGGCTCCAGGCCAGGGAGGCCCCCTGGGCCACACCCCAGGTCCCCAGTTTATTTGCACCAGACTCTAGCACCTGCGCCCTTTCCCTGCCTGCCCAGGTTGCGTATGCAGTCCAGCGAGGACACACTGTGCCCCAGTCCAGGGAGGACACACTGCTCATCAGAATTCAACACAGTCCAAAGGACACCCAAGCAAAGCTCTAGGGGACAAAAGCCACACTTCTGAAATTCGCTAAATTCATCCTATCACATTGGAGAAATTCTTCACATCCAACCCAAAGATAAGTAACCCCCCCCTTTTACCATCCTGTTCCTTACAATTATTAGTTACTGTAGAGTAACTTTTCCATATAGCCACTCCCAAAACATATACAACTATACCAACCACTCTCACATATCACCAAAGTACTAAATCATAAAAGTGAAGTACCATATTAATATTCACCCCCTGTGCACCCCCTGTATTAACTGTACAATAGCCTCATCTACGGAATAACAATAACAACAAGTGTAACCAACACCAAGGCAAACACTAGTAATAATTGCTGAGAGTAGTGATACCAACTAATTCATACCAACTAATTCAGTTTAGTCAAAAACATGCAGAAATTAAAAGAAGGTCTTAAGAGATAAAATGACAATGCCCAAGTCAAAGTGTAAATCCATGAGAAACAAAAACTCAAGAAATCAAATCTCCCATTGAAAGAATTAACCCCATAATGATAGACTCCAACAAGAACAGATCCACAGAAAATAGCCAAGAAAACCTGACCCAAGATAACGACTGTCAAAACATATCATTACCATGATCAATACTATGAAAGAGGAAATCTGGGAGGAGTTAAATAAGAAGAACACAACAGACACTTGGAGGAGTTGAGAAAAACAGTTCAAGAAACAAAAATAGGCATAGAGCAGTTAAAACAGACTCAAGCAGGGTTTAAAACTGAACTAAAAGACAAGTTATCCTCAACCCAGAACTCAACAGACAGTCTTATCAGCAGAACTAACAAAGCAGAAAATAGAATTTCAGACTTTGAAGATAAAGTGGGAGTATTAACCAGCTCAATGGAAGAGGTTGTTAAAGCCAAAAAGATACTCAAGGGAAATATTCAAGAGTTATGGGACACCCTGAAGAAGGCTAACATGTGTATTCATGGAATACCAGAATAAGAATCCCAAAATACCACACCTGAGGAAATTTTTCAAACTATCATCAAGGAAAACGTTCCTCATCTAAAAAAAGAGAGGCCTATCCATATACAAGAGGCATTCCGCACCCCAAACAGATATGACCAAAATAGAGACTCGCCATGGCAAATAATAGTCAAAACACTCGATGTTCAAGACAAAGAAATGGTGCTGAGAGCTTCAAGGAAAAAAAAAACCAAGTCACGTTTAAAGGTAAACCTATTAAAACAACAAATGACTTCTCAATGGAAACAGTAAAAGCAAGAAGAGCTTGGACAGACATATTTCAAGTATTGAATGAGCAAAAATGTCAACTCAGGCTGGTATACCCCGCAAAACTATCCATCATGATCGAGTGAGAAAGAAAAATCTTCCAGCACAAAGACAACTTGAAGGCTTACATGTCTACCAAACCAGGCCTTTAAAAAATGCTAGAAATGATACTCAAGCTTGAAGGAAAAAACAAGCGTATCCAGAGGGACAGAAGGTAAGTATAATACCACTAAAACGTAAAAGCCAAACAATACACTTACAAAAGCCGCTAAACATAATAAATGTGCGGAATTAAAAATAATTTCTCCATTATAACATTAAATGTCAATGGAATTAACTCACTGATCAGGAGACACAGATTACAAACTTGGATTAAAAATCACAATTGTATAAGACTTAATTCCAAAAGGATCAAGGACCTTGATATAAGGGCAGAGACTATAAAAACCATAGGTGAAAGAGTAAGGAACTCCCTTGAGCTGATTGGGCTAGGCCAACAGTTTCTAAACAGACATCCAATGGCACAGTCACGGCTACCAACTCTCAACAGATGGGATCTTGTGAAATTAAAGAGCCTCTGTTCAGATAAAGAGATTGTAACTTGAGCTCAAAGGCAAACCCACAGAATGGGAGAAAATCTTCACTAACCACATATCTGATAGAGCTCTATTATCCATAATGCACAAAGAACTTAGAAAACTAAACACCAAGGAAACAATGACCCAATTAAAAAATGGGTCCTGGAACTTAAAAGAAACTTTTCCAGGGATGAAATTAAAATGTCTAACAAATACCTTAAAAAATGCTCCACCTCCTTAGCCATCAGGGAAATGCAAATCAAAACTTCCCTGAGATATCATCTCACCCTGGGTCAGGATGGCAAAAATCCACAATACAAACAACGCCAAGTGCTGGAGAGGATGTGGAGAGAGGGGAAATCTCCTACATTACTGGTGGAAATGCAGGCTCATACAGCCACTCTGGCGAGCTGTCGGAGATTCTTAAAGAAATTAAAGATTGAAATGCCATATGACCCTGCAATTCCACTTTTGGGAATAACCCCCATACAGCAAAAATTCATCTTGATAGCACAAGTACGACTATGTTCATAGCAGCACTGTTTACAATAGCAAAATCATGGAATCAGTCCATGTGAACATAGCCAGACGAGTGGATAAGGAAAATGTGGTAGATTTATACAATGAAGTACTACTCAAAAATGATGAATTAATGGAATTTTCTGGGAAATGGATGGAATTAGAAACAATTATATTGAGTGAAGTATCCCAGACACAGAAAATTAAGTACCATATGTACTCCCTAATAGGTGGATCCTAGTACCAAACCCATTTAGAGACACTCAAAGATAAATCTCTGTAATACCTACAGTAATTGCAAAGATTATGAACAGGAGGGATGGGGAAGGAGAGCCACACCAGTAACAAGGAGAGAGGGGACCATGTTACAGCAGAGAAAATAGGCCACCATGAAAGACTGCAAGTAAGTAATGAGACATCTGGCTAAGTTCACAGACTTTCGTTCCTGATCATTTACAACTGATGGTGTATGACCTTACCAGATGGGGAGGGCATATAGTCTGGCAGACAGAAAGTAACCATTTCGCAAATGGGTGATTGACCCCTCCCTCACTGCGGTTTCCTACTTTTATTACATCTACCTTTGAATATACTCCTATAACAAGACTCTAATTTAACAGGTTTTTATCTCTAGCCAGGGGGTGACATCCAATACCCGTCAGGATGGAGTGAAGGGCATTGCAGGAGCAGCAAAACTGAAAAAAAAAATCAACAAACCATAATCCAGAACATCAGAGATTCTATATCAACCACCTGGAATTAGGATAGCCTAATCTCTCGCCATCCTGAAGCTCAGGGAACTTTGCGGAAGAGGGGGCAGTAAGATTATAAGAGCCCAAGGAAGGGAGGAATAATGATATGCAAGATACTCCACACACAAGTTAGGGCCAAAGCAATCATAATTGGACTTTGCATGCCCTGTGCAATGTCCAACACACTATTGACCTCACAAAGTTTAGCATTTGCTAAAGGCACTAGGGTGCTTGGAGGCAAGGGATTGACAGCCACAGTAGTGTTCCTATGCTTAAGGGGAACACAGGAAAGGGTTCTAGGAAATGCCACTGGGTCCTTGCACCTCATCGGAGAGGAGGACCCAGAGGAGAGTTTGGCATGCACATTAAAGGATGCTGTAGGGATGGGAGGGGGAGGCACTGAGGGATGGGGAGGGAAGGGGGAGGGGAGGAGGGCATAGGGGGATGGGGGATTAGAGGTAGGGGGGAGTGGTGCACCTGTTTAGTTTGTATGAGTGGAAATAAAAAAAAAGAGATCAAGCCTGCTACACAAGTGACATGATTCTAAGCTATAAAACAAAATCATAACCCATCAATCTGCTGCCTGCAGGAAGCTCATCTCACCACAAAAGACAGGCACATCCTAAAAATAAAAAGCTGGTCAAAAATTCTGCAAGCTAATGGAACCAGGAAACAAGCAGGGGTAGCCGTTATGTTATCAGACAAAGTGGACTTCAAACCAAAAAAAATCATAAGAAACACAGATGGATACTACATTTTAGTCACAGGTACAATTTACCAGGAAGACTTCACAATACTGAACATATATGCACCTAATACGGGCCCACATTCGTTAGGCAAACCCTACAACATCTAAAACAAGAAATCGACCCCCAAACAATAATTCTTGGGGATTTCAACACTGCCCTCTCAACATGGGATAGATTAACAGGTAAAAAACTTAACAGAGACACTTTGGAACTTAATCAAACCCTGAAAGAAATGGACCTTACAGATCTCTATCGAACTTTTCATCCACACATAAAAGAATACATATTTTTCTCAGCAGCACATGGAACTTTCTCCAAAATAGATCACATATTGGGCCACAAAACGAATCTCCACATATACAGGAAAATTGAAATTCTAGCCTGTACCCTATCAGACCATCATGGTCTAAAGGTTGACATCTGCAACACAACAAACAACAGAAAATACACTGACTCAATGAGAATTGGATTCAGGAAGAAATTAAAAAGGAAATTCAAGATTTCCTGAAAGCGAATGATAGTTAAATTCAACTTACCAAAATCTTTGGGACATAATGAAAGCTGTCCTAAGAGGTAAGTTCATAGCTCTTAATGCTACATCAAAAAATGGAAACATCAGAAATAACAATGCAGCTTAAAGCTTTAGAAGCACTAGAGCAAACGAATCCCAAAAGCAGTAGAAGAGAGGGGATTAGCAAAATAAGGGGAGAAATATCTGAAACTGAGATTAGGAAAATGATACAGAGAATCAACCAGTCAAAAAGCTGGTTTTTTGAAAAAAAAATCAATAAGACTGATACACCCCTAGCTAAATTATCCAAAAGCAAGAGAGAGAAAACCCAAATTAACAAAATTAGAAATGAAAATGGAGTTATCACTACTGATACTCAAGAAACTCAGAGTATTATAATGTCATATTTCAAAAACTTATACTCTGTGAAATTTGACAACTCAAAAGAAATGGATGAATTCCTAAGTAAGCACAATTTACCTAAATTGAATCAGGAAGTTGTGAATTATCTAAATAGTCCTATAACATATGAGGAAATCGATGAATTAATCTCGAATTTTCCCACCAAAAAATGTCCTGGACCAGATGGATTCAGCACAGAGTTCTACCAGACATTGAAGGAGCTAATAACGCCAATACTCCTTAAACTGTTCCATCAAATAGCAAAGGAAAGAACGCTACCAAATTCTTTCTATGAAGCCAATATCGTCTTAATCCTAAAACCTAATAAAGATTCACTTAAAAAAGAAAACTATAGGCCAATCTCTTTGATGAACTCAGATGCAAAAATTCTCAAAAAAGTCTTAGCAAATCGGATTCAAAAACATATCAAAAAGATTATCCATGGGGATCAAATAGGCTTTATCCCAGGCACACAAGGTTGGTTCAACATATGCAAATCAATAAATGTAAATGGTGATATAAACCAGTGCAAAGTCCAAGACCACTTGATACTCTGGATAGATGCAGAAAAAGCTTTTGACAAAATCCAACTGCCCTTTATTATCATAACCCTAGAGAAGCTGGAATGGAAGGAACCTTCATCAATATAATAAAAGCATTATACAACAAGCCAACAGCAAGGATTATTATACTCAATGGGGAAAAACTTTTTTTTTGTTTAGCTTTTTTTTTTATTATTTCTGCTCATACAAACTTAACAGGTACACCGGTCCCCTCTGTCCCTCCACCTCCCCCCGAACCCCTGCTCCCTCCTCCACTCTCCCCTCCCTTCCCATCCCCAAGTGCCTCCCCCCCAATCCAATGGGGAAAAACTTGAATCATTCCCACTTCCATCAGGAACTAGACAAGGCTGTCTACTCTCACCACTTCTATTCAATATTGTACTAGAAGTCTTATCTAGAGCCATAAGACAAGAGAGGGAGATAAAAAGGATTCAAATCAGAAAGGAAGAAGTCAAGATTTCTCTATTTGCAGATGACATGAAGTCATCTTAAAACTCCACCACGAAACTCCTGGAACTAATTGTAAGTTCAGCAGAGTGGCAGGTTACAAAATAAATGTGAAAAAATCAGTGGCCTTCCTATACCTCAAGGATGAAAAAAGTAAAAAAGTTCTAAGAGAAACAATCCCATTTACTATAGCACCTAAAAAAATGAAATATCTTGGTATAAATCTAACCAAAGGAATGAGAGACCTTTATAATAAAAACTTTAAAACCCTAAAGAAAGAAATTACAGAAGACACCTGAAGGTGGAAAGACCTCCCATGCTCTTGAATTGGCAGAATCAACATCATAAAAATGACCATCCTATCAAAAGCCATATACAGATTTAACACTACACCAATCAAAATCCCAGAGCAATTCTTTAAAGAAATTGACCAAACAATTTCAAAATTCATATGGAGGCACAAAAGACCCAAGATAGCAAAAATAATCCTGAGTAACAAATACACTGCTGGAGGTATCACTATACCAAACCTTAATTTATACAACAAATCCATAGAAATAAAAACAGCCTGGTACTGTCTCCAAAATAGACATGTAGATCAATGGATAAGAGTTGAACACCCAGATATAAGCCCACACAATTACAGCTATTTAATCTTTGACAAAGGATCCCAAAATTTCAAAGGAAAAAGAACAGCATCTTCAACAAACGGTGCTGGCAAAACTGGATGTCCATATGCCAAAATTAAAACTGGACCCATGCTTGTCACCATGCACAAAAATTAATTCCAAATGTATCACGGATATTAATATCAGACCAGAGATGATAAAACCCTATTTGCAAGGATAGGGAACTCCCTCAAGCTGATTGGGCTGGGCCAACAGTTCCTGAACAGACATCCAATGGCACAGTCACTGCTACGAACTCTCAACAGTTGGGATCTGGTGAAATTAAAAAGCTTCTCTTCAGATAAAGAGATTGTAACTTGAGCACAAAGGCAACCCACAGAATGGGAGAAAATCTTCACTAACCACATATCTGATAGAGCTCTATTATCCAGACTGGACAAAGAACTTAAAAAATTAAGCACTGAGGAGATAAGTGGCCAGATTAAAAAATGGGCCTGGGAACTCGAAACTTTTTCCAGGGA
The DNA here is from genome assembly GCA_023101885.1 of Typhlomys cinereus. Classification (NCBI taxonomy): domain Eukaryota; kingdom Metazoa; phylum Chordata; class Mammalia; order Rodentia; family Platacanthomyidae; genus Typhlomys; species Typhlomys cinereus. The sequence continues at coordinate 5,520,734 of JALPQD010000052.1, forward strand.
CAAAATTGAAATGTCTAACAAATAATCTTAAAAAAATGCTCCACATCCCTAGCCATCAGGGAAATCAAACTTCCCTGGAGATATTATCTCACCCTGGTCAGGGTGGCAAAAATCCACGATATAACAACACCAAATGCTGGAGAGAATGCACTGAGAAGGGAACTCTTCTACATTGCTGGTAGGAATGCAGGCTTATACAACCATCCTGGTCATCACTATAGCAATTTCTAAAAAAGGTAATGATTGAAATGCCATATGACCCTGCTATACCACTTCTGGGAATAATCTACCATAATGCAAAAATTCATGTGGTGACACAAGCACAATCATGTTCATTGTAGCACTATTTACAATAGCAAAGTCATGGAATCAAATGCCCAACAGTTAACAGATAAGGAAAATGTGGTGCATTTATACAATGAAATACTACTCAGCCATCAAAAAAGATGAATTAATGAAATTTGTCAAAGAATGGATGGAATTAGAAAAGATTATATTGAGTGAAATATCCCAGACAGAAATTTAGACACCGTATGTGCTCCCTAATATGTGGATCCTGGTACCAAACCTGCTAATGACACATTCAAAGGAAAATTTCTGTAATACTTACTGTAATTGCAAAGATTACAAACAAGAAGGAAGGGGAAGGAGGGCCCCCCAGAGAAAAAGGAGAGAGGAGATCATGCTTCAGTAGAGAAAATAGGTCACTGTCAATTATTATGTTCAAGTAGCAAGACATCTGGTGCAGCTCACTCTTACTTCCCTTCCTGGTGACATGCAATTGAAGAGGTTTGATCTCACCAATCAGAGAGGGTATAGGGACTGGCAGATAGATGGTAACCATCTGGCAAATGGGACACTGATCCCTCCCCCCCTTCACTGCTATGTTCTACTCCCATTCCATTTACCTTTGAGTCTCCTTTTATATTAAGAATCTTCATTTGAAATGTCTTTTATCTTTGTTTAGGAAGTGACTTTCGATACAAATCAGGATGGAGCCAAGGGTGGGGCAGAAAAAGCAAAACTGAAAACAACAACAAACCATAATTCAGAACACCAAAGACCCTACATTAACCACCTGGAACCAGACCAGACAAATCACTCCCCATTCTAAAGCTCAGGAAACTTGGGGAAGAGGAGATGGCAAGATTGTAAGAGCCTAAAGATGGGTAGGACCAAACATATGCAATATACTCCACACAAGTTAGGACTGCAGTAGCCATAATCGGACTTTGCCTTACTTGCACAATGAGTGATGTGGCTATGACCCCCCAAAATCTAGCATGGATCACAGGAAAATGTTCCAGGCAGTAAGATTCTTAGAGACAAGGGGTTAACAGACTTAATAGTGTTCTCATACTAATGGGGAGCCCAAGAAAGGGCTCCGGACTATGCCACCGAGTCCTTACACCTTACTAGGGTGGAGAACTCAGAGGGAGATTTGGCAGTCACACCAAAAGGATGATCCAGGAGGTGGGAGGGAGAAATGTGGAGGCACTGGGCAAAGGGGAGGGGGGGTGAAAGGAGGGGAAAATGGGGAAAGAATGCAAAGAGGGGGACTACTGGGGAAGGAGGAGGGAAGGAGAGGACCTGTTGAGCTTGTATGATTAGAATAAAAAATAAAATGTGGGAGAAAAAAAAGGTTTCCACAGTAAGTGCCCATTCTATAGGTATAATGGCAGCTACCTACAGAGCAGTTTGGTGTACTGTTTTCCCACCTGTAGGTTTATTGGCTGTCTTCCCTATTGGTCTTTTTCCTTCCATTTTTTTAAGGTTCTTGTCCTAATTAAGCTTTCTGTCTTTTTTTTAATGGATGATAGCTAATGTAGAGAATCACAATTAACCAAAAAATAGAAAACAAGTGATTATAGAGCACTTGGTCCTGAACAGAACCTTCCCAATCTCATGGCTCAGGGAATGTTGAGGAAGAAGGGGCAGTAAGAATGTAAGAGCTGGAGGTAGGAGGAATACCACCACATAGTGCCCTTTGGAAAGGCAGGACTGCTGTGCCTAAGAACTCACTGCAGCTATGTTTCCTTCTATAAGACCTGCACAAGATTTGGCTTATCAACATTTCACCATGGAATCTGGAAGAGCTCATGAGACATCACCCCTCCCTGAGGAACTATTGTGAGTTAATGTTGTCTGTAGGAAGTTACTTTCATAGATGGTATATTCACTGATACATCTTCCATGCTCCAGCAAGTGCTTAGGCACATGTCAATGCAGGCCACCCAGGTGAAACTCAGTGGATCACATGACAAAAAGACATGAAAACAGGAGGGAGATTGGTTGGAAACAATAAGGTTTTCAATAGGAGAAGGACAGGGTATGGGATTTGGTAATATGGAGTGAAAATGATTTAAATTCATTATGTGTGTGTACATATATATATGTATATATGACTGTCAAAGACTAAAATAAAATAAAAATAATAAAAATAATACAGTCTATAATTTTATAGACACTACAGGGTGGGTTTAAGGCAGCTGCTCTCAAGACAATAGAATTATTTGATTAACTGTACTGACCTCTACATACGCAAACTCTTGTTTTCACATCAATGAGATGCTGACCTCCCTATAGTCACGTGAGCATCTGCATTACTGATTCCCTGTACTGCTAAGCTCTGAGCCTATTCTCTCCTTACCACTCTTTCCCAAAACAGGTGTTGAATAAAGTCCATTTTTGTTCAGATGTTTTTCATATCAGAGTTATGTATGGAGTACATATTTCCCCCTGCATTTGGGAGGATAAAGAATGCTTTCATGGAGACATACAATCAGTAAACACTGAGAGTGACCAATCTCTTTATTTTTTGTTTTTCTTTTTTCTTTTTGTATGGGTGTATGTGTGAATGCAGAAGAGGGGGCTATTTTTTGTGCTTTTTTGTGGGATTCATCTGGATTGTTCTACTTCCTTATTGTTTTGCTCTGGGGTTTCTCAGGCTCAGTCTTGCAGGACAGGTCAATACCATTTCTGCCCATAATTTTTACATGGGATCTGGGACTCAAACTCAGGTCTGTTTACCTGCAAGGCTGTAAACTCTGAGCCATCTCTCATACCCCTGTCCAATTTCTTTTACAAATATTCTGATTAAGGGTTCGCTGAGGATTTCTCATGAATGATGTTTCTTTATAAGCTGGATGCCACCTTTACATTATCCATCTTCCACCCTCTTCATAATTCTTCTGCTGTTTTCATTACTTATTCCAAACCCAAATTCTGGTTTTCTTCTTCAGCAGGGTTGTTGAGCTGTTTTACAACACACTCATTGAAGCCATCCTATTCTCATCCTCTCTAGCTAGAGTAGACAGTGATAGTACCTCTACTCATGAGTATGCTTCCCTTAAGTATATTTGAAGTGCCAATTACTGCTACTTACAGACCATGTGAGCTGGGAATTATCATGGTCTTTTAGCATCTCGATTTGTCATAAAATGAGAACCAGTTCCATTTTTTGTGATTAATCATGTAGAGTTCCTTAAGATATGCATAAAAATTATCCACCAAGTAGTTGGCATACACAAGATTTTAATAAATGTTTACTTTTATCACCTTTGAATTAGTTCTTTACAGATTTGCTCAGTGTCTCATAACCATATTGTGGTTATGAGATATATGTAATTCAAGAAAGCTGGAACTATTTATGTCATTGCGCATACAGTCATCAATGAAAAAACAAGTATTATTGCATACCCAAAAATCACCAAGGTGATTTTGGGAATCATCCTGGATTGCTTCTATTTCTTTTTTGCTTTGCCTTGGGATTTCCCAGGCTCTGCCCACCATGGCCGGAAGTACAGGCCAACCGCCATTTCCTCTTGGTATTTTTATGTGGAGCTTGGAATCAGAATTCTGGACCTTCTGCTTTTGAGGCAGAATCTTAACCCCTGAGCCATCTCTCCAGCCCAGAATTAGATTTTAAAAACAATGAAATCAGAATGTTTCATGGGCAGAAAATTGACATGGGAGGGCCCTGTAAACACTAATATTGTGGGGAAATATTACAAAGCAGTACTTAAGCCAGTTCTAAACATAAATGAAAACATACATATTGAAAAGAAGAACCGAACTGTCTCATCAACAACTGAACTGTATTTCTTGAGACTGGTGCTGACTTCTGGTCTGCATCTTGGTGTTAGTGTGTTCTCCTAACCTGTATCAACGGACACAGGGTTTTTCCTTGTTTATTTGTTTTCTTTTTAGCAGGAAAAGATGTCAAGCAAGGCAAAAGTCAGAAAACTAAGAAGGCGACAGAATCGGCCTTCTTCAACTTTTTGGAAATTATAATGAGAATCTGATAACAGTAAAAAGGTTAATGTTTACAAATATGGCTCAAAAATTTTCCTCTTTTGATAGATTTTATCTTTAAGGAGTCTTTCCTGCCTCCTGCTTATAAATGGCTGAACATCAAAATAAGGCAGTTTGGATATTTATGCAAATAAAATGCACTGAATTAATGAGAGAGATGCAAAACAGTTGGCTTCAAAGTCAATCTTAGCTGAAAAGCACTAGAGTTACATTAAAAATGGGCTTGAAATAAAGCTGTTTCATGCCACCGGCTTATAGGCAATATCTTGCTCTGTTTGCAGGCTGTCCAAGCAGAGAAGATTGGACTCAAGACTTATCTCAGCCTATTCATTATGACTGTAGATAGTAGTTCTCCTTTGTAATATATTTTTCATTTTTATATTGTAGAATTTACATATAGTATCATATTAGATTATGTAACTGAAAACTTTCCTATTATATCTCAATTCATCTAATTTGTAGTTACTTGCAGTTTTCCAGTAATTCTTCTAAGATATCACTTGTTTCAGTTATCAGTCTAATACTGATAACTACACTATCCCTTAAGTGCAGTTGAAAAGATTGTCATTCAAAGAGAAGAGATTCATCCAGTCAATATAACCAAAAGCCACATAGATGATTTCAGGGTTCCCTAGATTTTATTTCCTGGTTGAACTGAGACACACAGAGGGTTCTCTTAATAAGGACTAGAAAGTGAATTGCAATTCACGTTGTCCCCACACATTCCCAGCACCATTATGATCTCCAGGCTGTTGCCGGATGTGACGCTAGAGGGCGCCACGCACACTGCTTGTATTAACTCCCAGTGCTTTCCTACAGAATGATAACGAAGTTAATGGGAAGTGATATTTGCTTTACTGAGATGACAATTTTAAAAAGGGCCTCACTTAAGAGGGACTGATGGTTTGGTACTTTCTTTCCACTTGTGGAGACATGAAGAAAATAAGATTCAGTTCTCATGACTATAGCATGAAAGCCGGAGTGTCAAGGAACAGTACCATACTAAGCGATGGCCAAGCTCATTGATTGCTTAGGTAAGAAACTAACCTCTCTTTTCTTATTCCCTTCCTTTCACAGGGACATTGGCAGGGGAGAGTAGCGTATCTTTCAAGGAGATTTCGGCGGATGAAAGTTCTTCATCACCAGATAGTATCTCTAGTATGTGTAGCCATAGCAACGATGTTACACCCTTAGCATCCAACTTTCATGGAGACTCTACTTTGGGAGGTTTGGCCATGCAGAGAACTACACAGTACTTGGCACATGAATTGCTTCATGTACTTAAAACACAATCTTAAGTTCTGTTGCATTTACACTTCTGACTCTGCAGGCTGACTATGAGTTGCTCCTTAGGCAGAGAAACTGAAGGTGCTCAGAGGGAAAGGCAGGAATTCTGACAGTGAGATGTCACTTCATATCTGCTGCTCAGAGTCTAGAGTTGCTGGTCGAGTATTCAAGACATCCAGAGAGATATTTGCCATTGCTTGCTTCCCTTTGCATACTAGAATATTGAGCCTAATTAAAACTATGTATATTACAACTACTCAGAAAGTTAAAATAGAGCCAAAGATTTTATGTAGGTGACATAATTATTAGAGTGTCTCTCACCCAATACTTCATAAAGAGAACAGTGTACTGTCTACAGTCGTGTACCTAATAAAATATAAGCACACATAATAAAAGTTTCTAGTATATTCTACTTATAGCATGTGATTATAGTCAATAACACTATGTTTGTTTGAAATCTTGGAAGTCGATGAAAAGTGTCCTCACTACATAGACCCACATACAGATATACTCACATACACACATGATGGTAACTATTGGGACTAATGCGCTGACTAATTTGACTCTGGAAATTAATATGCAATGTATTTACATTTCTAACCATCATATGTATATTTAATGTATTTATTTTTCTCCCATATTTTATTTTTTTTCTAGTCATGCAAGCTCAATAGGTATCCCATCCTCTCCCTCCTGCCTCCCCTCCCCAGTCATTCCCCATTGCACTCTCCTCACTTACCCACTTCCTTTCACCCCCCCTCCCTCCCTCCCCTTCTCTCAGTGCCTCCCCTTTCTCCCTCCCATCTCCTGGATGAAGCATCCATTTATGTGAATGTCAAACCTCCCTCTGAGTCCTCCACCCTAGCAAGGGTTCAAGACTCAGTGGCATAGTCCCGGCTTCCCATTAGTATGGGAACTCTATTCTGACTGTTTAATCCCTTGCCTCTAAGGATCCCAATTGCCTGGAACTCTATTCTGACTGTTTAATCCCTTGCCTCTAAGGATCCCAATTGCCTAGAGCCTTCTCTACTGTGATCCATGCTAGACTTTGAGGGGGGATCATTGACATGTCAGCCATTGTGCAGGTCAGGCAAAGTCCAATCCTGGCTGTTGTAGCCCTAACTTGTTTTACTACATATAATTTTCGTTTTTTAATACTTCAGTGTTGGAAAGGAAAACCTTACTTTTGATGAACTGAAACTGAAAAAAAGAAAAGAAATAGCATACAAGTGAATGATTGCATATTGAAATATTCAGAATTATTTGAGAGATGAAGAAAGAAAGAGAGAAAAGAGAGAGAAGAGAGAGAGAGAGAGAGAGAGAGAGGAGAGAGAGGAGAGAGAGGAGAGTGAGAGGAGAGAGAAAGAATGCTTGCTATGGTATAAGAGTAGAAGTCAGAGGACAACTTTCCAAAATCAGTTCTTTACCATGTGGGTTTCTTGGGGATGTAACTCAGGTCACCAGATTTACAAGTAGATGCCTTACCTGCTGAGCTATCTTACTGGCTCAAATTTCTTTCCTTTCCTTTTTATTTTTGACAGGGTATCATTATGTAGCTCAGGCTAGCCTTGAATTCATGACAATCCTTTTGCCTCAACCTCCCAAGATGGGACTACAGGTATAAGCAAGCCATCATGTTTAGCTTTATCTGATTTTTTTACTGATATTTTACTGATAGAGATACAGTCTAAGAATTTCATTGTTTAGTGTTTTCATCATTGTGTGAACATTAAAATTGTATTTACCTACTCTAGATGTAGTAGGTCAATAATTCAACATGGTCTCTAAATGCAATAAAAAGGCACAAGAAATGAGATGTGTAAGGTTGGATTGGTGTAAGATGACATATTGTCTTAAAATTTTTTTAATATGTAGGAATATGCTATAAAATAAGGATAAACTATGGTCTGGTAAATATGTAAGCCAATAACATATAACTGTTGTTATCAGACATTGTGTGCTGTACATGGTGATTCATGTATAGTCACTACAAGCTCACACATACTGTGTTGCAGTCCAATGATACGATGATTTAAAGATGGTAGGTGATAGGGTTTTTTCAGCTCCGTTGTAAATTATAATCTATGGGACTGCTGTCATGTTAGGAGGTCTGTCCTTGGTCCAGATGCCATTAGGTGTCACCTGGCTATATGCCGATGTCCAATTCTGATGCTTATCTGGCTGAGGGAATGTCTTCCATTTTAGTCAGAATTATTTGATTCCATGTCCCAAGGCTTTCCTGGTGACTTAAAGAACTTAAATCATAAATTTATATCTTTATTCACCACCTCTGAGAGTAGTTTCTTCCTGCTTCATCACATAATCTCCAATTAGGTGTGATGTTGAGCACTTGTGAAAGTGTAGAGACAGTGCATACATGAAGAAACTATTTGGTCTCCATGTTGTAAGGAAGTGCAGTCCTAAAAGTCCTACCTGATACTAAGTATTTTCCCATTGTGATAGTCAGTCTTCATTGTCAACTTGGTTAGACCTGGAATCAGCTAACAGACCCACTAATGTCCACACCTCTAAAGGATTATCTGAATCAAGTTATTTGAAATGGGAAGATTTACCCTAATGGGGGTGGCAATTTCCAGCGCTAATACAGATCACAAGGCAATTCTTCTCCGCTGCCATCATTTGTCACCAACCTTAGTGCGCACCCAGTTTTTCAACCTTCCAACATAGACTGAAGATCAGTGGCTCTCCAGCAGTCCTCCAGGCCTCCAGCACCAGATTGGGATCAGTGTGGCATTCAACTTTGGAGATTGGTGTGGCATTTAGCTTAATAGACTGAAAAGCAGCCCTTTTTTGGACTCCCTAGACTTTATTATCTAAGTCAATCTAATAAGCCTCTCTTTCATTTGCATTTTTTTCTATCAGTTCTGTTCCTATAGAGGACTCTGAATAATACCAGAAAAAAACATGCAGGAATATGAACCTAATTGTATCCTATGACTGTCAATTTCACTCATGTCCATTCTAGTTAAGGTTATTTTGGTGTCACTCTTTTTAGCAGAATTCCATCTCTTTGTAAAACCACCATAATATTCCTTGATTACAACTAGTGATAGAAAGACAATGTTTATAGCTCTATCCTCAATACGCTGTAGATTCTTATAAAGGACATTTATTCAGAGGCTCTGGGCTTTTAACTTACCTGTCTTTCTTCTTAGTTTTCTACTTAACTAAACCAGAAACGTCTATGATCCTTCAGGATGGAAAATGGAGTCCTGAGCAGTGAACAGACGCAGAGAGTTACAAGATCACTGTGAATGGCTGTGATTGGGCCGAGGGAGCGTAGCCAGTGCTCCTAGCCAAAGACTGACCATTCTGATTTCCCATTTCTTTTTGATGTTCCTGCTGACAGCTGATGTGAAACTAACTCCCTCTGGTCTCCTTTGTCTGCATTTACTACATTTGCAGGTGTTTGGCTTCATCCCATTAATGGAAAGTGATATAAAGGTCTCTCAAAGCTGGTTCAGTGAAGAAGGATGTCATGGATCATGGAAAACCAGAATTTTAGAGTGAACATAACTTCAAGGATGATCAAGTCTTCCTTTGATTCAGCTATTTTTTTCTATTGCATATATTTTATTTCTTTTAAAACTCAATTACACAGTTTGGAGTGAATCTTGTTTCCTGTTGTTCATTGTTATTAATTTAATGCTGAACTCTTACGTTTACTTCTTTTAATATTTTCTGTCTTAGCATCATCCCTCCATTCTTCTCTTTTCATAATGTGTGCTCTCCTAAAATTACAAATGGGTGGATCTGAAGACTGATATTTTATGTGTATATGTGCTTTAAATTTAAAAAATATTTTTATCTTATGTTCTTAGTTCTTTTTCTATCAGTGTGATTTGTATGTTTGCATTTGTATGTTTTGCTTCTGATGGATACTTATTGAAATTGTAGGCTGAATGAGTCTACCTTTTTCCCTTAAGTTGCGTGAGTTTGAGTGGTGTCTTACATCAAGAGAGGAGTAACTGACACAGGTTCTTAGGGTTTAATAACATTAATTTCACTTCACACTTCTTCCAATTGCTCTTCAGATGACTGTACTGTTTTTCCACCTGCAGGTAAATTTTGTTTTTCCCATAATCTAGACTAAGTTGGCAGTACTCGACTCCTAAGTTTTGCCAATGGAATGAATATAAAGTATGCAAGCTAAGTCAGATGGCACTTTGGATCACACTCTCCGGTTACTTATAGTGTGCACATCTCAGTGTATATTTGTTGTTTTTTAACTTTCAGTTTCTAGGAATTGCCAATTAATTATGTTTTTTGCCCATTTTTCAACTTAGCTTTCCAGTCTTAGTACTCACTTGGAAAAAGTCTTAAATATTCTAGACAATATCCTTATGTTGTTGTTTTGGACACCATAAGTATCTATAGTAGCAAACTGCATAAGTTTATTCTGTCAGCTAGGTCCTTTTTTATTATTTTTTATTATTTATTCAATTGTGCGTGTGTGCGTGTGTGTGTATGCATGTGTGTGTGTGTATGTGTGTGTGTGTGTATGTAGAACCACGGACAAATTCGGAAACCAACATGGACCGCCTCCACCTCCTCCTTGTTTACTCTGCCCCGGGATTCACAGGCTCCGCGCTACCAGGACCAGAAACGCAGGCCGCCCCCGCTTCCACCCGGCATCTATACGTGGGGTCTAGGATCCGAACTCGGGACCTTCCGCCTACAAGGCAGAGGCTTAACCCCTGAGTCATCTCTCCAGTCCTTTTTTATACTGAGCATTTATAGTTCTAGGTCCTTTTTTATACTGAGCATTTATAGTTCTTAGTTGGGGGCACTGTATTTAGGAAGGTCTCTGGTCCACAGTCACAAAGATGTTTTATTAGCCCTATGACTTTCTTTGTAGGTGAGGTTCAATCCTCATATGCATTACATATGATAAAAAGTAGAAATTCAACCTTCTATCTTATGAATAATTTTGTCTTTTCAAAAATTTATTTTTCCTTGTTTAGTAAAGATTGATCATAAATCAGTCCCATTTTCTGTTCTTGGCTGCCCATTTATTCCTTATTTCACACTCATTTCTATGGTTTATGCCACTTTGTCATACCTCTCAGGCTAATCTTACTTCCCTATGCTTTATTTTTAATAACCAAGAGTTATTTGTTATTCATGTATTTTGCAATTCTTGCCTAAATTTTAGAATGAGTTAGTGTGGAATTTTAATTAGAATAGCATTAGATTTATAAATCACTTTGGTAAAAGGTAACATTTTATGTTCTTATTACTACTGTATTATATCATGCCCATTATTAAGCATGTCATGATTCCATCTGCATTTTTCTTTTAAGCTATAATTAAATACAGTTTAACTATCTTTCCACAATAGGATTTGTTGTGTTTTAGAGTATTTTAGCTTTTAATTAATTAATTTATTTTTGAGACAGGTTCTCATTCAGCCCAGAATAGACTCAGATTCCCTACATAACAATATAGGGCAACTTTTTTTCTCAGATCTTCCTGCCTTCACCTCCTAAGCACTAGAATCATTGACCTCACTGTAATATATTTTCAGTTTGTGTTAAAGAGGAAATTGTCTTTTTTGTATTAGAGTTGTTTCCTTGGATACAATTTATATCTTTAAATATTAAATTTTGAATATTATCTATATCCCGTAAGTTCCATTATGTCTTTAATAAAGCTAAAGAATTTGGTTTCATAAAGACATTTTTCTATTAGTGCTGAATAATGCAGTTTTAAAATCTGCTGTTGTACACACACACACACACACACACACACACACACACACACACACAAAAAATCTGCTGTTGTAAGTCTATTCTTTTTTCTTTTCATTAAAATCTAAAGCTCATGTGCTTCAATTTTTTCTTCTCAGGACAATCATGAATCCTAACCCCTGAATGTTTTGAAAAAACTTTTAATGAAATAATATCTAATTATAAAAATTAGATCTGCCATGTACAATAATTTTTGTGGTAAATAATGCAAAATGAATTCAGTTAAAAAACTTTTAGTGAAACCAGTGGTAAGAAAAATGTATAAAAAGTCAAAAATAAATATGGTGGACACAGCAACAATTAGCTATGGCTGGATTGTGTTTTTTTTTTTTTTACATTCACAAGTTCTCTACACTAAAAATAAATGCTATTCAAAGACAAGGAAGTAACCTCAGAAAACAAGCATATTGTAGAGAATTAAGCTGTTTATTTAGCTTCCAAGAACATCTAGTTCCATTTTATTCTATTTATTTCCAGTTAAGAATCCTTTGTTAAGCAAAGCAAAATGACAGACACTAGGAAAGATACAAGGATGACCAGAAAACAAGCTGTGTCCTTGAAGGACTTTGCAATCTGAGGGGGATTAATGTTACCATGGGGGAGAAAATGTTAACCATACAAAACAGTGGATCTTTGGACCCTGCGAGTTCTCCGTTGGATGCTGACAGTTGAGCCTTTTATATTTCCAGCCGAGAAGTGTGGTTGATAGTATTCCTCCATGGTCCAAACCAGAGCTGCTGTCCAGGAAGAATGAGTAAGAAAGATCTCACAAATCTCTATCGATTGGAAGAGGAAGTAGTGAATGTGATGGGAGTGGATTAGAAGGCAATTTGAGTACATGGGTGAGTGGGGAAGTAGAGTGATAGGGAAAGAAGGAAGAAATGTAGATGAAGATAGTTGTTTTTTTTGGAGGTGAGCACCCAGTTTCACTTAGTGATGTGTTCCAATCTGGATACACCATTCCTCTAATTTGAAGGACACCCATGTTTCTTCTGTATTTAAATATTTTATTATCATTTTATATTTCTACCCATATAATAAAATCAAATAACTTTGATACATATTCTAGCATGTATTCTTAAAGATAAAAATGCAGTAAAACAGCATTGTATGTTCTCATTGGAGAGGTAAACATTGGGGAGACATTGTCAGGTTTTAAAAAGTTTCAAAGAATTATACTTGTATATAAACACACACACATAAAGTATATATATGTGTATATAATGATTATATATAGAATTTCTTTAAAAGATATTGCAGATGCAGTTGCTTATGAGTTTCGCATGCAGACTCCAAAAAGCCTTGGGTCTTCACACTCACCACTTTATGTTTCTGTACTATTTTAGTGTTTTCATTATTCTTCCTTAAGATATAAATTCTTTGATCTTTGAATAGACAGGGTTAGATGTTCCATCTAGGCTGAGTGACCCAGAGTTATCTATTCACTGCTGACCACTAACTACTGGTAAGCAAAAGTATCTAGCCTGGAGGGTTGCTAACTGCACAAATCTGGAGGCTTAATATTAGCATCCACGCATGAAAAATGTGGTATTTGTCTGAGATGACTTAATTACCTTGGTATAATTTTTCTAGGTTCATTCATTTATCTGTTAATTTCATGATTTCATCTTAATAGCAGAATAATATTCTATTGTATATATGGACCACGTTTTCTTTATTAATTTTCAGTTGATGGGCATTTAGACTGGTTCCATTTCTTTACTATTGTGTAAAAAGCTGCAATGATCATAGGTATACATCTTTCTCTGTGTTTTAATATTGAGATTTTGAGAATAGAGCCAGAAGTGGTATAGCTAGGTCACAAGGTAGTTCTATTTTTAGTTTTTTTTGAGGAATCTCTACACTGACTTCAAGAGTGGCTACACTATTTGATAATTTTGGATGATGTGGATACATATGTGGATACTGTACAAAGGTTACTGGATATATATACTATTTTAGCTTCATATGGTGAATGTCAAGGAATGACATTTCTGGATTATAGAACTAGTTTATAAAATACTGCCACCTTTTTTTCTAAAGGGTTATAGTGTTTTATGTTCCCAGCAGCAGTTAGTGAACTGTTTTAGTTCTGCATCTTTATTGTATCTTGTGCTGGTGTTGTTCTGGACTTGGTTGTTGTAGTAGATGTGTTGTGACATGTTGTTTTGCATTTTTAAGCTTACACTCCTCTTATGGATACATGTGCTGACTTTCCCTGTTTGTCATTTCTATGCCTTCCTAGCTTGGTCATGTTTTTTGTCCATTTCTGAGTCTGAATGGATGACCATCTGTTGTTGAAAATCTCTATAAGTGAAGCATGTACACATTAAACATTTAATTTTTCCCTCATTCTTTATCACCATTTCATTTAATTTTTACTCACGATAGCAATGAAATCAGTGCTTGTAAACTCCATTTTAGAAATGCAAAAGAGGAAAATGTAACTTGTATAAAATTGTTATAATTTTATGGTGTTCTTCAGATAAACCTATATGCCATGGCCATTAAATGCAAGATAATTAGATAATTGGTCTTTCATATACTTTGTGTTGTGTAGGAACTTTTGAACAAGTATTATATAGATATCTATTAACAGTCTTTCTAAGGTCAGGGGAGAAGGACTTGTTTTTGAAAAAAATTCCAGTCCCACACAGGTCAGTATCACAGAAAATATAATAAAATCTAGATTGCTAGAGCCTCAGCGTTGAAATTGGGTGGCCTCAGAGAGCACTGTGTGATTGTAACAGTGCTACAGTTCCTCCTGGGTAGGTGATGGGTATCATAAAGGTCGGCCAGGGTGACTGAGATTCGTCAGGAATGCTGCTGTGGAGAGAGGCATGGACTTCAAGTCTACAGGGATGACAAGCAAAGAGATTAAGGGCGAGGTGAGCCGCTTTTATTTGATAATCCACCTTCATGGCTCCAAATTCATTCCATATCTTTAGTTACCTTATGCCACAATTACTTAAGAAGTTCCTGACATTTTATATTAAACTTGGAACATTCTTGCTTCAATCAGGAACTAGACAAGGCTGTCCACTCTCACCACTTTTATTCAATATTATACTTGAAGTCTTAGCTAGAGTGATAAGACAAGAGGGGGAGAAAAGGGATTAAAATCAGTCAAGGTATCTCTATTTGCAGATGACATGATCATATATATATCTGAGTGATCCTAAAAACTCCACCAGGAAACTCCTGGAACTAATACATAAGTTCAGTAGAGTGGCAGGTTACAAAATAAGCATGCAAAAATCAGTGGCTTTCCTATACACTAAGGTATGAAAAAAGTGAAAAAGTTCTAAGAGAAACAATCCTATTTACTAGAATCCCTAAAAAAAATGAAATACCTTGGTATAAATCTAATCAAAGAAGTACGAGAACTTTATAATGAAAACTTTAAAACCCTAAAGTAAGAAATTACAGAAGACACCAGAAGGTGGAAAGACCTCCCATGCTCTTGGATCAGCAAAACCAACATCATAAAAATGACCATCCTACCAAAGCAATATACAGATTCAACGTTATACCAATCAAAATCTCAAAGCAATTTCTTTAAAGAAATTGACCAAACAATCTCAAAATTCATATGGAAGCACAAAAGGCCCAGGATAGCAAAAACAATTCTGAGTAACAAAAATACTGCTGGAGGTAACACCATACCAAACCTTAATCTATATGACAAATCCATAGAAATAAAAACAGCCTGGTACTAGCTCCAAAATAGATATGTAGATCAATGGATAAGGGTTGAAGACCCAGATGTAAGCCCACAATTATAGCCATTTGATCTTTGACAAAGGGTCCCAAAAAGTTCAATGGAAAAAGAACAACATTTTCAACAAATGGTGCTGGCAAAACTGGATGTCCACATGCAGAAGATTAAAACTGGACCCATAGGTGTCACCATGCACAAAAATTAATTATACATGGATCAAGGACCTTAATATCAGACCAGAGATGATAAAAACCCTAGTTGCAAAGGTAGGGAACTCCTTTGAGTTGATTGGACTAGGCCAACAGTTCCTAAACAGAAATACAATAGCACAGACACTAGAAGCAACACTCAACAAATGGGATCTTATGAAATTAAAGAGCTTCTGTTCAGATAAAGTGATTGGAGACTGAGCAAAAAGGCAACCCACAAAATGGGAGAAAATATTCACTATCCACCTATCTGATACTCAGCACATATCTGACATTAAACACATATCCAGAATGCACAAAGAACTTAAAAAACAAACACCATGGAGATAAATGGCCCAATTAAAATATGGGCCTGAGAACTCAAAAGAAACTTTTCCAGAGACAAAATTAAATGTCTATCAAATATCTTAAAAAATGCTCCACATCCCTAGCCATTACGAAAATGCAAAGCAAAACTATCCTGAGATATCATCTCACCCTGGTCAAGATGATAAAAATCCAAAATATAAACACCACCAAATGCTGGAGAAATTGTGCAGAGAAGGGAACTCTCCTACATTGCTGGTGGGAATGCAGGCTTATTCAACCATCCTGGTGATCAGTATAGCGATTTCTAAAAAAGTTAAAGATTGCAATGCCATAATGGCCCTGCTATACCACTACTGGGAATAATCCCCTATAATGCAGAAATTCACTACAGTGACATGAGCACAACTATGTTCATTGCAGCACTCTTTACAATAGCAGAGTCATGGAATAAACCCAAATGCCCAACAGTTGGCTAATAGAAAATGAAAATGAGGTACATTTACACAATGGAATATTACTCAGCCATCAAAAAAGATGAATTAATGAATTTTGCCAGGCAATGGATGGAATTATAAAAGATTATATTGAGCGAAGTATCCCAGACACAGAAATTTAGACACCATATGTACTCTCTAGTAAGTGGGTGCTAGTTCCAAATCCACTTAATGACATATTCAAAGGTAAATCTCTATAATACCTATTGTAATTGCAAAAGATTATAAACAGGAGGGAAGGGGAAAGAGGACCTCAAAAAAAGAAAAGGAGATAGGGGATCACAGTTCAGTAGAGAAAATAGGCATGGTCAAGTATTGCATGTAAGTAGTGAGACATTAGGTACAGCTCACTCTCATTTCCTTTCCTGGTCATTTGCAACTGAACAGGTTTGTTTCTCACAACTCAGGAAAGATATAGGGGCTGGCAGATAGATGGTATCCCCCCCTTTCACTGTTGTGTCCTACTCCTATTCTTCCATCTACTTTTGAGTCTCCTCTTATATTAAGATCTTCACTTAAACAGTCTTTTATCTTTGGTTAGGAGGTGACCTTCGACACCAGTCAAGGGCAGTACAGGAAAGGCAAAACTGAAAATAATAGACTATGATTCAGAACACCAAAGACCCTACGTTAATCATCTGGAACCAGACCAGCCAAATCTCTCCCCATCCTAAAGCTCAGGGAACCTTGTAGAGGAAGAGGCAGCAAGATTATAAGAGCCTAAATATGGTAAAGACCAATGATATGCAAGATACTCCACACAAGTTAGGGCTACAGCAGCCAGGATATAACCACAATGTGATTGGACTTTGCCTGACCTGCACAATGGCTGACATGTCAATGACCCTGCCTTCCAAAGTCTAGCATGGATCACAGGAGAGAAGGTTCTAGGCAGTAGGATCCTTAGAGGCAAGGGATTAAACAGTCATAATAGAGTCCCCACACTAACGGAGAACCCAAGAAGAAGCCCAGGGCTATGACACTAAGTCTTGAACCTTCACTAGGGTGGAGGACTCAGAGGGAGGTTTGGCTTTCACAAAAGGATGTTCCAGGGGATGGGAGGGAGGAAGGGGGAGGCACTGTGAGAGAGGGAGAGATGGAGGGGGGTAAAAGGAAGAGGGGAAGGAGGAGAGGGCAAGGGGGACAACTGGGAAGGGGAGGAGGGAGGAGAGGACAGGGGTTCCTATTGAGCTTATATGATTAGGAAAAAATAAATTTTGGGAGAAAAATAAGAAGTTCCTGACATTTTAATATGTATTTAGTGTAATGATTTCTTTAATTAAAAATAAGAGCAAGAATATGAGATGCAGTATAAATTAGATGCTGAAAGGTAGCTATTGTATGGGATGTTTTATTTAACTTCTAAAGATTAAAAAAAGAACAAGGTATATTATTCATAGATATAGAAATGTGGGATAAGCTTTGCCCATTATACAGAGTGATACATCACATTTCAGGATTGTAATTGTTTCAGGAAACAGTTCTGTGTGATGGAAAAATCATACCATTCAATGTGATATAGAGATATTATTTCTAAGAAATAATGAGTTTAGCTTTTGTTTTATTACTGTAGAGAAACGTAGTATATATTTTCAACCTACATAGAACAACCAATTCTCAAGTCTTTCATTTCTTATTCATTGCTCTTGGTTCTCTACCAAAAACTAACAGCAAGGCCCTATTGATGAAATTATTACACTCATCAATCATAGAACTTGGAAAAAAACAAGCGTGAACTGACTCAGAAGCTACCTCCATGCTAGTGAGTTTTGACTGTACCTGAAAGTATTATGCAAGCAGACATGAGAGAGCAATCGATAGTCATACTCAACTATGACAGTCGCAGCTAAATAAACAATCACCTGGTTAAGAGGTGACCACCAATGCAATAGTGGCATGAATGTTATGGGGGTAACCAATGATGAGCCGATTGGATCTCAAACTTGCTCTGCAGCATGAAACACATTTCTGGCACTGTAATCCAGATTCAAAATGAGAATCCATAAGGAATAATAAGATAGTTATGGATATAAGGACTACACATGAAGCTGTCACCTAGCCTTTATCACTATACCTACAGTATGTAAGTGCTTGCAACGCTTGACTCAGAAACTTTTTCTTTTTTTTTTTTTTTTTTTTTTATTAAAAATTTAATTATACATTTTAAAATTTTTTACCAGTTCCCTCCCTCCCCCCTCCTCCCCCTCCCCTTCCCCCAGTGCCTCCCCCCCAATTCCCAGAGAGTCCTTTATTGTGTACGTCTAACTCTCCACTGGGTCCTCCTCTCCGATGACATATAAGGACCCAGTGGCATTTCCATAAGCCCTTTCTCTTGTTCCCCTTAAGCATAAGATCACTACTATGGCTGTCAATCCCTTGCCTCCAGGGGTCTCGGTGCCCTTAATCAGATGCTAGACTTTATGAGGGCAACAGTGCGCTGGACATTGCGCAGGGCATGCAAAGTCCCATTATGATTGCTTTGGCCCCAACTATTGTTGAGAATCTTGCAAATCGTTGCTCCTCCCATCCTTTTGCTCTTACAATCTTACCGCCCCCTCTTCCGCAAATGTCCCTGAGCTCCAGGATGGGGAGAGATTAGGCTGTCCTAGTTCTATGTGATTGATATAGAGTCTCTGAAGTTCTGGATTGTGGTTTGTTGATTTTCTTTTGCAGTTTTGCTGCTCCTGCAATTCCCTTCACTCCATTCTGCTGGGCACTGTATGTCACCCCCTGGCCAGAGACAAAAAGCTGTTAAACTGGAGTCTTGTTGTAATAGCACATTCAAGGGTAGATGTAATAAGAGTAGGAAACCTCACTGAGGGAGGGGTCCATCACCCATTTGCAAAATGATTACTTTTTATCTGCTAGACTATATGCCCTCCCCTTCTGGTGAGATCAGGAAAGAACATCTGTGAACTTAACCAGGTTTCTCATTACTTACTTGCAGACCTTGATGGAGGCCTATTTTCTCTGCTGTAACATGGTCTCCTCTCTCCTTGTTTCTGGTGTGGCCCTCCTAACCCATCTCTCTTGTTCATAATCCTTGCAATTACTGTGTTACATAGGTTTACTTTTGAGTGTCTCAATGTGGGCTGGGTGAGTTTGGTACTAGGAGCCACCTATTAGGGAGTACATACGGTGCTTAATTTTCTGGGTTTGGGATACTTCACTTAATATAATTCTTTCTAATGACATCCATTTCCCAGCAAATTCCAGTAATTCATCATTTTTGATGGCTGAGTACTCCATTGTATAGATGTACCACAGTTTCCTTATCCACTAGTCAACTGTTGGACATTTAGGTTGATTCCATGACTTTGCTATTGTAAACAGTGCTGCTATCGAGGCGAACCTCTGCTGCATGGGGGGTTATTCCCAAAAGTGGGATAGCAGGGTCATATGGCATTTCAATCTTTAATTTCTTTAAGAATCTCCAGACGGCTCGCCAGAGTGGCTGTATGAGCCTGCATTCCCACCAACAATGTAGGAGAGTTCCCCTCTCTCCACATCCTCTCCAGCATTTGTCGTCGTTTGTATTGTGGATTTTTGCCATCCTGACCGGGGTGAGATGATATCTCAGGGAAGTTTTGATTTGCATTTCCCTGAGGGCAAAGGAAGTGGAGCATTTTTTAAGATAATTGTTAGACATTTTAATTTCATCCCTGGTAAAGTTTTTTTGAAGTTCCAGGGCCCATTTTTTAATTGGGCCAGTGTTTTCCTTGGAGTTTAATTTTCTAAGTTCTTTGTACACTCTGGACAGTAGAGCTCTGTCAGATATGTGGTTAGTGAAGATTTTCTCCCATTCTGTGGGTTGCCTTTGAGCTCGTGTGACAATCTCTTTATCTGAACAGAAGCTCTTTAATTTCACAAGATCCCAACTGTTGAGAGTTGGTAGCAGTGACTGTGCCATTGGATGTCTGTTTAGGAAGTGTTGGCCTAGCCCAATCAGCTCGAGGGAGTTCCCTATCCTTTCAACTATGGTTTTTAAAGTCTCTGGCCTGATATCAAGGTCCTTGATCAATTTGGAATTAAGTCTTGTACATGGTGACAAGTACGGGTCCAGCTTTAATCTTCTGCATGTGGAGATCCAGTTTTGCCAGCACCATTTGTTGAAGATGCTGTTCTTTTTCCATTGGATTCTTTGGGCCCCTTTGTCAAAGACCAAATGGCTGTAACTTTGTGGGCTTATATCTGGGTCTTCAATCCTTATCCATTGATCTGTGTGTCTATTTTGGAGCCAGTACCAGGCTGTCTTTATAACTATGGATTTGTAGTATAGACTTAGGTTTGGTATGGTAATACCTCCAGCTGTGTTTTTGTTACTCAGGATTGTTTTTGCTATCCTGGGTCTTTTGTGCCTCGATATGAACTTTGAGATTGTTTGGTCAACTTCTTTGAAGAATTGCTTTGGGATTTTGATTGGCATAGCATTGAATCTGTATATTGCCTTTGGTAGGATGGTCATTTTTACAATGTTGATTCTGCCAATCCAGGAACAAGGGAGGTCTTTCCACCTTCTGGTGTCTTCTGTAATTTCTTTCTTTAGGGTTTTAAAGTTTTCATTGTAAAGGTCTTTTACCTCCTTAGTTAGGTTTATACCAAGGTATTTCATTTTTTTAGGGGTTACAGTAAAGGTATGGTTTCTCTCAAGGCTTTTTCACTTCTTTCATTCTGGGCATATAGGAAGGCCTCTGATTTTTGCACATTTATTTTGTATCCTGCCACCCTGCTGAACTTCTCAATTAGTTCCAGGAGCTTCCTGGTGGAGTTTTTGGGATCCCTCAGGTATAAGATCATGTCATCTGCAAATAGGGATAGCTTGATTTCTTCCTTGCCGATTTAAATCCCTCTTATGTCCCTTTCTTGTCTTATGGCTTCAGCTAAGACTTCAAGTACAATATTGAATAGAAGTGGTGAGAGTGGACAGCCTTGTCTAGTTCCTGATCGAAGTGGGAATGCTTCCAATTATTCCCCATTGAGCATAATCCTTGCTATGGGCTTGTTGTATACAGCTTTTATTATATTGATAAAGGTTCCTTCCATTCCTACTGTCTCTAGCGTTTTGATCATAAAAGGCTGTTGGATCTTGTCAAAAGCTTTTTCTGCATCTATCAAGAGTATCATGTGGTCTTGGACTTTGGACTGGTTTACATGATGAATTACATTTATTGATTTGCGTATGTTGAACCAACCTTGTGTGCCGGGGATGAAGCCTACTTGGTCCCCATGAATGATCTTTTTAATATGTTTTTGAATCCGATTTGCTAAGACTTTGTTGAGAATCTTTGCGTCTGTGTTCATCAGGGAGATTGGCCTATAGTTTTCTTTTTTAAGTGAATCTTTATTAGGTTTTGGGATTAAAACGATATTAGCTTCATAGAAGGAATTTGGTAGTGTTCCTTCCTTTGCTATTTGATGGAACAGTTTAAGGAGTATTGGTGTTATTAACTCCTTAAATGTCTGGTAGAACTCTGTGCTGAATCCATCTGGTCCAGGACATTTTTTGGTGGGAAGATTCGAGATTACTTCCTCAATTTCCTTATATGTTATAGGACTATTTAAATAATTCACAACTTCCTGATTCAATTTAGGTAAGTTGTGTTTACTTAGAAATTCATCCATCTCTTTTCTGTTGTCAAACTTCACAGAGTATAAGTTTTTGAAATATGATGTTATAATTCTCTGGATTTCTTGGGTATCAGTAGTGATAACTCCATGTTCATTTCTGATTTTGTTAATTTGGGTTTTCTCTCTCTTGCTTTTGGTTAGTTTAGCTAGGGGTGTATCAATCTTGTTGATTTTTTCAAAGAACCAGCTTTTTGATTGGTTGATTTTTTCTATCGTTTTCTTAGTCTCGATTTCAGATATTTCTCCCCTTATTTTGCTAATCTCTTCTCTTCTACTGCTTTTGGGATCAGATTGCTCTAGTTTCTCTAAAGCTTTAAGCTGCATTAAGTTGTTTATTTCTGATGTTTCCATTTTTTTTTGACGTGGGCATTAAGAGCTATGAACTTACCTCTTAGAACAGCTTTCATTGTATCCCAGAGATTTTGGTAAGTTGTATTTTCGTTATCATTCACTTTCAGGAAATCTTGAATTTCCTTTTTAATTTCTTCCTGAATCCAGTTCTCATTCAGCATCATAGTGTTAAGTTTCCAGGAGTTAGTGTATTTTCTCTTGTTTGATGTGTTGTGGATGTCCAGCTTTAGGCCGTGGTGGTCTGATAGGGCACAGGTTAGAATTTCAACTTTCTTGTATATGTGTAGATTCATTTTGTGGCCCAATATGTGATCTATTTTGGAGAAAGTTCCGTGTGCTGCTGAGAAAAATGTGTATTCTTTGGTGCGTGGGTGAAAAGTTCGATAGAGATCTGTGAGGTCCATTTCTTTCAGGGTTTGATTAAGTTCCAAAGTGTCTCTGTTATGCTTTTGACCTGTTGATCTATCCCATGTAGAGAGGGAGGTGTTGAAGTCCCCAAGAATTATCGTTTGGGGGTTGATTTCTTGCTTTAGATGCTGTAGGGTTTTCTTAATGAATGTGGAGGGGCCCGTATTGGCTGCATTTATGTTCAGTATTGTGAAATCTTCCTGGTGAATTGTACCTGTGACTAAAATGTAGTATCCATCCGTGTCTCTTATGATTTTCTTTGGTTTGAAATCCACTTTGTCTGATAGCATAATGGCTACCCCTGCCTGTTTTCTGCTTCCATTTGCTTGTAGAATTGTTGACCAGCCTTTTATTTTTAGAGCATGCCTATCTTTTGTGGTGAGATGGGTTTCCTGCAGGCAACAGATTGATGGATTGTGATTTTTAATCCAAGTTTGTAATCTGTGTCTCTTGATCGGTGAATTAAGTCCATTAACATTTAGTGTTATAATGGAGAAACTATTGTTAATTCCAGACATTTATTATGTTTAGTAGCTTTTATAAGTATATTGCTTCCCTTTTAATGGTGTTATATTTGCCTTCTGTTCTCCTGGATATGCCTGTTTTATTCTTCACTTTATTCTATCATTTCTAGCAGTTTTTGAAGGCCTGGTTTGGTGGCCATGTATCCCTTAAAGTTGTCTTTGTGCTGGAAAATTTTTCTTTCTCCCTCGATCATGACTGATAGTTTTGCAGGGTAAATCAGCCTGGGTTGACATTTTTGTTCATTCAATACTTGAAGTATGTCTCTCCAAGCTCTTCTTGCTTTTACTGTTTCGACTGAGAAGTCATTTGTTATTTTAATAGGTTTGCCTTTAAAAGTGACTTGTTTTTTCTCCCTTGAAGCTCTCAGCACCAGTTCTTTATCTTGAATGTGGAGTGTTTTAACTATTATTTGCCACGGTGTGCTTCTATTTTGGTCGTATCTGTTTGGGGTGCGGAATGCCTCTTGTATATGAATGGGCCTCTCTTTTTTTAGATGAGGAAAGTTTTCCTTGATGATCGTTTGAAAAATTTCCTCAGGGGTGGTATTTTGAGATTCTTGCTCCGGTATTCCATGAATACGCATGTTAGGCTTCTTCAGGGTGTCCCATATCTCTTGGATATTTCTCTCAAGTATCTTTTTGGCTTTAACAACCTCTTCCATTGAGCTGGTTAGTACTCCCACTTTATCTTCAAGGTCTGAAATTCTGTTTTCTGCTTCATTAGTTCTGTTGATAAGACTCTCTGTGGCGTTCTGGGTTGAAGATAACTTGTCTTTTAGCTCAGTTTTAAACTCTGCTTGAGTTTGTTTTAACTGCTCTATGCCACTTTTTGTTTCTTGCACTGTTTTTCTCAACTCCTCCAGATGTCTGTTGTGTTCCTCTTCAAAGGATTGATTCGATTATGTAATTCCTCCCGGATTTCCTCTTTCATAGTATTGAACATGGTAATGATCATATTTTGAAAGTCATTATCCTGGGTCAGGCTTTCTTGGCCTTTTTCCGCGGGTTTGTTCTTGTTGGAGTCTAACATTGTGGGATTAATTTCTTCAGTGGGAAATTTGTTTACTTGAGTGTTGCTTCTCATGGATTTGCACTTTGACTTTGGCATTGTCATTTTAACTCTTAAGATCTCTCAATTTCACTAAACTGAATTATTTGGCCTGGGGTACTGGTGGGCGGGCCCCAACGGGGACTTACCTAGGGCGCGGGGTGAGGCCCGGGTGGACCGCGCGCGTGTCCCTACCGGCAGAGCGGGGTGGGGTGAAAAGGGAGGATGGGCGCGATGGCGTGGAGCTATTTAACCGGAGGGCGGCTGGGGCGGGGCCCGGGCACAGGGGGAGGTCCTCCTCGTCCCTCGGCCCCCACGCGGCTCCGGCTGGATGGTGGGAGTCGGAGCCGGGTCCCTGTGGGCTGACCTGGGGTCCTAGAGCGCGCGGTGACTCAGAAACTTTTTTATAGGATGAAATAAGCTTTATTCCGTCCACACCTCTTTGAGTCCTTACTTTGAAGTGTGACACAGGTGTCATGTTTTTAATGTGTTTGCTACACTGGTAGTTATATCATGGACATGAATGACTTTTAAAGAGGCCTGACAAAGAATATGGTGAAGAGTTTCATGTTCCCAGAAGACTGAATGGGGATGTGTAGACTAAACACAGACCCGGTTTGTTCTGCTCAATGATTTGGAAGGATTTATTATAGGACACTCACAAGTACATCGCTATCAACAAGAAGGATGTTTGCATTACTTAACATCGATTTGATTAGGCTCTTTGTATTGCAAGTAAGAGAGTCCTTATGCTGGCCTTCTTGTTATTTTTAGAGGTGGTCTTTCACTGAACCTGGAGCTAGATGCTTTGGCTAGGCCACCTGGCCAGCAAGACTCCCAAGATCTACCTCTCTGTGCCTCCTAGCACTGAGGTGCATAAGCAGGTGCTGTCATACGTTGATTTTTTATTTATTCAATTATGCCTGTGTGTGTGTGCACGCGCGCGTGTGTCTGTGTGTGTAGAACCACGGACGAATTCGGGAACCACCATGGATGCCTCCACCTCCTCCTTGTTTACTCTGCCTGGGGATTCACAGGCTCCGCCCTACCAGGACCAGAAATGCAGGCCACCCCTGCTTCCGCCTGGCCTCTATATGTGGGATCTAGGATCTGAACTCGGGACCTTCTGCCTGCAAGGCAGAGGCTTAACCCCTGAGCCACCTCTCCAGCCCTACACGCTGCTTTTTTAAGATTATTTTTTATCTTATTTTTACAAACATAATGAGTGGTTGTTCCTGCCCCCCTCTTTCCCACTCTCCGATCTTCTCCTTACACTAATCCATCTCTCTTCGTCTCATCCTCTTGCCTGTCTGCCTGTACATATCCAATTTGTAGCACCATTTGTTGAAGATGCTGTCCTTTTCCAATGGGTTTTCTTGGTGTCTATGCCAAAGATCAGTTGACTTTAGACAAGAGCGCTGATATTGGGGTCTTCATTGCTAATCCATTGGTCTGTATCTCTTTTTTTGAGCCAGTATCATGCTGTTTCTTTTTTTTTTTTTTTTGGTTGGGTGCAGTGAACTTTATTGATGGTAAGTGAGAGAGTAGGGTTCCCTAAGCCCCTCGCCTTCTAGGGGTCTGAGATGGAAACTGTGAGGGGAATACTCAGTATGTTGGGGTCTGAGTTGGGGGCAGGGACTCCTCAGCAGCTGAGGACCTCTCTCTTCCTCTCCTGTGTTCTTGCTGGGGTGATGGGCGAGGTGGTCCAGGGCTTCTTGCTCCTTGGAGGCCATGTAGACCATGAGGTCTACCACCCTGTTGCTGTAGCCAAATTCATTGTCATACCAGGAAATGAGTTTGACAAAGTGGTTGTTGAGGGCGATGCCAGCACCAGCGTCAAAGGTAGAAGAGTGAGAGTTGCTGTAAAAGTCGCAGGAGACGACCTGGTCCTCGTGTAGTCTGGGATGCCCTTCAGGGGGCCCTCCGATGCCTGCTTCACCACTTTCTTGATGTCGTCATAGTTGGCGGGCAGGTCAGACACATTGGAGGTGGGAATGTGCAAGGCCGTGCCAGTGAGCTTCCTGGTCAGCTCTGGGATGACCTTGCCCACAGCCTTGGCAGCCGGTGGACGTGGGGATGATGTTTTGGGGAGCCCCACGGCCGTCACGCCGGAGTTTCCCAGAGGGGCGGTCCACCGTCTTCTGGGTGGCGGTGGTCGTGAGCCCCTCCACGATGCTGAAGTTGTCATGCGTGACTTTGGCCGGGGGAGCTAAGCAGTTAGTGGTGCAGGAGGCGTTGCTGACAGTCTTGAGCGAGTTGTGGCCCGTCTCCAAGGTAGTGAAGACACCAGTAGACTCCACAACTACTCGGTCACAACATCACCCACTTGATGCTGGCGGGATCTCGCTCCTGGAAGACGGAGATGGATTCCCACTGATGACCAGCTTCCCGTTCTCAGCTTCGAATGCGCCTGTGGACTTGCCGTGGTGGAATCTTACTGCAACATGTAGACCATGTAGTTGAGGTCAATGAATGGGTCATTGATGACCACAATTTCCACTTTGTTTGTTTGGAAGGCAGCTCTGCAGACCAAGCGTCCAATACCACCAAATCCGTTCACTCCGACCTTCACCATGGTGTCTCAGGGACGTAGCTGGCACGACACGAAAAGGTGCGGCTGTCTGTAGAACGGACAGGAGCAGAAAGCCATGCTGTTTCTTTTACAATGTCTTTATAGTATAGTTAAGGTTTAGTATGGTGATACCTCCCACGGAATTTTTATTACTTAGGATTGTTTTTGCTGTCCTATATCTTTCATGTTTACATATGAAATTTGAGATTGTTTTACCAATTTCTGTGAAGAGTTGCATTGGAATTTTGATTGGTAGTGCATTGAATCTGTATTGCTTTAGGTAGACTGATCATTTTAGCAATGTTAATTCTGCTGACCCAGGAGCATGAAAAGTCCATTTTCTGATGTCTTCTGAAATCTCTCTTTTTTTAAGTGTTTTTAAAGTTTTCATTGTATAGCTCTTTCTCATCCTTGGTTAGGTTTATTTCTATGTATTTCATTTTTTTCAGGGGCGATGGTAAATGGTATTGGTTCTCTTGGTTCTTTCTTGCTTTCTTTATTCTTGTTGTATAGAAAAGCCAGTGATTTTTTAACATTAACTTTATTTATTTTTTTGGATCTATGAAGATGTTTTAGCTATGAAAAGATTTTAAAATAGTATGAAGGTGTGTGTCTTCACCTATTCACACATTTTTCTTCTACATTTCTCCCTACATTTAAAAAAATTATTTTATTTCCTGCTCATACAAACTTAACAGGTACATTGGTCCCCCCCTCCCCCAACCCACTATCCCCCTGTGCCCCCCCTTCACTTCCCCATCCCCCAGTGCCTCCCCCTCCCATCCCTACAGCATCCTTTAATGTGCATGCCAAACTCTCCTCTGGGTCCTCCTCTCCCATGAGGTACAAGGACCCAGTGGCATTTCCCAGAACTTTCCTGTGTTCCCGTTAAGCATAGGAACACTACTGAGGCTGTCAATCCCTTGCCTTCAAGGATCCTAATGCCTTTAGCAAATACTAGACTTTGTGGGGTCAATAGTGTGTTGGACATTACGCAAGCATGTAAAGTCCAAATATGATTGCTTCGGCCCTAACTTGTGTGGAGTATCTTGCATATCATTGCTCCTCCCATCCTTGTGCTCTTACAATCTTACCGCCCCCTCTTCCGCAAATTTCCCTGAGCTTCAGGATGGGAGAGTTTAGGCTGGCCTAGTTCCAGGTGGTTGATGTGTTGAATCTTTTTTGCTAAAATTTTGTTGAGGATCTTTGTATCTTTGTTCATCAGTGAGATTGGCCTATAGTTTTTTGTTGTGTCTTTTTTGGTTTGGATCAGTATAATGTTCACTTAGAAGAAAGGATTTCAAAGTGTTCCTTCCTTTTCTATTTTGTAGAATAATTTAAGGAGTAGAGTCTCTGATTGAACGTTAACTTTATATTATGCCACTTTCTGAATTTATTCATTAGTTCCAGGAGTTTCCTGGCAGAATCTTTAGGGTCCTTGAGGTATAGGATCATTTCATCTTCAAATAAGGATAACTTGATTTATTAATTTCCAAGTTGTATCCCTTTTATTTCCCTCTCATGTCTTATGGTTCTAGCTAAGACTTTACAAATAATGTTGAATAGAAGTGGTTAGAGTGGACAGCCTTGTCTAGTTCCTGATCTGAGTGGGAATGCTTCCAGTTTTTCACTATTTAAGATGATTTTTGCCACAGACTGTTGTATGTGGCCTTTATTATGTTGATAAATGCTCCTTCAAACCCTATTTTCTCCAGAGTCTAAGTCAAAAAGGAATGTTGGAATTTTTCAGAAGCCTTTCCAGTATCAGTTGAGAGAATCATGTGATTTTTGTCTCTGCATTTGTTTATATGGTGAAGTATATTTATAGATTTATGTATATTGAACCAACCTTTCATTTTTGGAATAAATCCAACTTGGTCATAGTGGATGATCTTTTTGATGTGTTGAATCTTTTTTGCTAAAATTTTGTTGAGGATCTTTGTATCTTTGTTCATCAGTGAGATTGGCCTACAGTTCTTTGTTGTGTCTTTTTTGGTTTGGATCAGTATAATGTTCACTTAGAAGAAAGGGTTTCAAAGTGTTCCTTCCTTTTCTATTTTGTAGAATAATTTAAGGAGTAGTGTTGTTATTTGTTTTATAAATATCTGGTAGAATTCTGTGCTGAACTTGTCTGTTCCCAGGCTTATCTTAATAGGGAGATTCATTAATATTGCTTCAACCTCATTCTTATTATACAACTATTTAAATTATTCAGTTCATAGTTTCACTTTGGTGTGTTGTATAGTTTAGATATTCATCTCTTTATTTGTGATTGTCAAATTTGGTGGTGTATAAAATTTTAAAGTATGACCTTATAATTCTCTGAATTTCCTTGATCTCTGTTTTAATAGCTCCATTTTCATCTCTGGTTTTATTAATTTGGGTTTTCTCTATTGGTTTTGGCTAACTTGGCTAAGTATTGTTAATCTTGTTAATTTTTTTCTTTCTTTTTTTTTTGCTGCAATAGTATGAGGTTTTATTTAACGACGCGCCGGGTGGCTCCAGCAACCTCTCATGCAGGAGAGACTGAAGCACCCCCGAGCAGCTAGGTCAAGGGGTTTATAAAGGGATTTTGGGTAGGGGTCTTATTGATAAGGAATTGTACAATCATTAGTCAGCAAAAGCTTGGGTGGGTTCCCATCATAATTGATGCTGTCCACCTGCGTAACCACAGGTAGTTTGTTCCAGATGACAATTATGTTATTAACAGAATTGCCTTGCAAAACTTGTTTTTCCCTAAGGCTAGTCATCTTAAGGTTACAGCCTGTTTTCCCGTCACCAAGGGTTACAGCTCTTTTTCCTGTCACCAGGGGTTTGAGGGGCAGGGAGGGGAGTAGACAATGGCTAGCAGTAGCTACGCTTGAATAGCTATGAGCAATAGCTAACTATAGCTATGCCTGATCAGCTATGAGCAAATATCCATACTGTGGGACTGGACTGGCCCGTTCTGTGAATTTTAGGGTGAGGGTCTCAGGGTCCAACAGTCCCCCCTTTTCTATAGGCACACCCCAATCATGGAGTGTTAGTCACAGTTCTCGTGGTAAATTTCTGGGAGGACTGGAGTCAGTTTTTCAGCAGGGGTGTTCCTTCCAGGCAATTCCAGCAGTAGGGGACGTCTCTTCAGAATTCCAAAGACGTTGAGAGACCCATCCCAGCATAGCTGCTCTAATCCTGCCTCACTTTCCCATAAATCTATTTGAGAATTCAGACTGTTCTGGGGATAAAGGGCGATGATTCGATCTGTCTGCTTCCTGCTGAATCGGGACGAAGGAAATAAGAGCAGTCTGACATTCTCATCTATGAAATGCTGGGTTGGTCTAGAGGTCTTTGATAGATGGCTTTATTACCTCAAGGTTGGTCTAAAAGAGACAAAACACAGGAAAATTGAGTCTCCAAAATCTACGGAAGGACCAGACCATTGTAATTGGGAAGGCGCATGAGATAAACCAAACAAGCTCAGCAGTCTTGCTGTGGGTACAAGCAAGCAGGAGTTAGTAAAAGAACACGTTTACAAGGTGTAAAAGCCAAGGAGACCTTTTTCCTCTGGCTACTGTAAATTTAAGATCATATTTTAAAACCTGTCCAAAACAATGCGAACTGATTCTTTGTACAGAGCAATCTAAATTAACCTCCTTTTTGGGTTCTGAAAAATAAAGCAACATAAGTCTCTTTGGGGACCAAAGGGATTTAGCACCATTTCTCTGATCTAAATGAAAAGCCAGCATTGATTTGCTAATGGAGTTACTTGAGCTACACCTGGAGTTTTGCTGTTTTTCCTAGTTTACTCCTTAAGTTTGCTATTGCTTTTTCCCTCTGTCAAGTGCTGAGTTTAACTTTAGGCAACCTTTTAGGACAAGGGAAAAACTTTATTAAACTTTTCGCCAACCTATGCCTCTGGTTTTAACTCTACAGCATAAGCTATCTTTCTTGGGTGCCTCAGGCCAGAGCTGCAGCCTCAAGACCAGGGCTCCCCTGGATCAGGTGAGGCAAGGAGTCAGCAGAATGGAGAACAAAAACAACTCTCTTGGCTTAGTGAATCTGGACCCGTTTACTGAAACTTCTGTGACAGCTTTACTTTTAGGAAGGACATTTTTTTCAAGAACCTATCCCATTGCTTGAGGATAATGGCACTTAACAGAAATATTCTCTCAGTATTTCCAAATCTAGCCAGTCTATAATGCTGCACCAGATAGCCAAGAGGCTGAGCCCACATACTTGTAACAGAGACTGCATTTTTTTTAAAAAAATATACAGAGAAGGATTGAGCTCCTTTTGATTTCAGTAAGGAACATATTTTACAATTAACTATACATGTCCCCAACATTTTATAAGTCCCAGCATGGGCTTAAGCAATATAATTATTAAAAGAATAATTTTTTTTCTGTGATAGCATCTTTTTTTTTTTTTTTTTTTTTGCTTTGTGCTTCAATCCAGGAATTTTGCTTGGATTTTAGGCATAGCATTTTTAACATTCTTGTTTGCAAGTCCTAGGTAATGGTCTATCTGCACTTGGGATGTCAGACCTAAATAACAGGAATACTGACGAGTGAAATCAGCTAAAATCAGTGGTGTCAGACCGTTGAACAAGGCACCAACATAAGTAAACACCCATATCAACTGCAAACTTCGGAGAATCAACTAAATCATCAACTAAGAAAAGGCACCTGAGTTCTTTTATTGTGCAGATCACATGACTGAGAGCAGAATTATTGTACTTCTTTTTTATTATTAATACATTTTTATTATTATTTCAGCTCATAGAAACTTAATAGGTACACCAGGTCCCTCCCTCCCTCCTCCTCCCCCCATACCCCATGCTTCCCCTCCCCACCCCCTCCCTTCCCATCCCCCAGTGCCTCCCGCCCCAATACCCAGAGAGTCCTTTCTTCTGCATGCCTGATTTTCCTCCTCTCCGATGACGTACAAGGACCCAGTGGCCTTTCCCTGAACCCTTTCCCGTGTTCCCCTTAGGTATAGGAACACTTCTGTGGCTGCCAATCCTTTGCCTACAAGGATCTTGGTGCCTTTAGCAGATGCTAGACTTTGTGAGGTCAACAGTGTGTTGGACAATGCGCAGGGCATGCAAAGTCCAATTATGATTGCTTCAGCCCTAACTAGTATGGAGTATCTTACATATCATTGCTCCTCCCATCCTTTTGCTCTTACACTCTTACCGCCTCCTCTTCCACAAATTTCCCTGAGCTTCAAGATGGGGAGAGATTAAGCTGGCCTAGTTCTAGGTGGTTGATATAGAGTCTCTGAAGTTCTGGATTGTGGTTTGTTGATTTTCTTTTGCAGTTTTGTTGCTCCTGCAATGCCCTTCACTCCATCCTGGTGGGCATTGTATGTTACCCCCTAGCCAGAGACAAAAAGCTGTTAAACTAGAGTCTTGTGATAAAAGCACATTCAAAGATAGATGTAATAAAAGTGGGAAACCACAGTGAGGGATGGGGTCTATCACCGATTTGCAAAATGGTTACTTTTTATCTGCCAGACTATATGGCCTCCTCTTCTGGTGAGATCATACCCCCTCAATAGTAAATGATCAGGAACAAAAGTCTGTGAACTTAATCAGATTTCTCATTACTTATTTGGGTCCTTGATGGAGTTCTATTTTCTCTGCTGTAACATGGTCCCTTCTCTCCTTGTTTCTGGTGTGGCCCTCTTACCCCATCCCTCCTGTTCATAATCCTTGCAATTACTGTCTCTAGGTGGGCTGGGTGGGTTTGGTACAAGGAGCCACCTATTAGGGAGTACATATGGCGCTTAATTTTCTGGGTCTGGGATACTTCACTTAATATAATTGTTTCTAATGACATCCATTTCCCGGCAAATTCCAGTAATTCATCATTTTTGATGGCTGAGTAGTACTCCATTGTATAGATGTACCACAGGTTTCCTTATCCACTCGTCAACTGTTGGACATTTGGGCTGATTCCATGACTTTGCTATTGTAAACAGTGCTGCTATGAACATGGTCGTGCTTGTGCTATCGAGGTGAACCTCTGCTGTATGGGGGGTTATTCCCAAAAGTGGAATAGCAGGGTCATATGGCATTTCAATCTTTAATTTCTTTAAGAATCTCCAGATGGCTCGCCAGAGTGGCTGTATGAGCCTGCATTCCCACCAGCAATGTAGGAGAGTTCCCCTCTCTCCACATCCTCTCCAGCATTTGTCGTTGTTAGTATTGTGGATTTTTGCCATCCTGACCGGGGTGAGATGATATCTCAGGGAAGTTTTGATTTGCATTTCCCTGATGGCTAAAGAAGTGGAGCATTTTTAAAGATATTTGTTAGACATTTTAATTTCATCCCTGGTAAAGTTTCTTTTAAGTTCCAGGGCCCATTTTTTAATTGGGCCATTGGTTTCCTTGGTGTTTAGTTTTCTAAGTTCTTTGTGTACTCTGGACAGCAGAGTTCTATCAGATGTGTGGTTAGTGAAGATTTTCTCCCATTCTGTGGGTTGCCTTTGAGCTCGCGTGACAATCTCTTTATCTGAACAGAAGCTCTTTAATTTCACAAGATCCCAACTGTTGAGAGTTGGTAGCAGTGACTGTGCCATTGGATGTCTGTTTTGGAACTGTTGGCCTAGCCCAATCAGCTCAAGGGAGTTCCCTATCCTTTCAACTATGGTTTTTATAGTCTCTGGCCTGATATCAAGGTCCTTGATCAATTTGGAATTAAGTCTTGTACATGGTGACAAGTACGGGTCCAGCTTTAATCTTCTGCATGTGGAGATCCAGTTTTGCCAGCACCATTTGTTGAAGATGCTGTTCTTTTTCCATTGGATTCTTTGGGCCCCTTTGTCAAAGACCAAATGGCTGTAACTTTGTGGGCGTATATCTGGGTCCTCAACCCTTATCCATTGATCTGTGTGTCTATTTTGGAGCCAGTACCAGGCTGTCTTTATAACTATGGATTTGTAGTATAGAATTAGGTTTGGTATGGTAATACCTACAGCAGTGTTTTTGTTACTCAGGATTGTTTTTGCTATCCTGGGTCTTTTGTGCCACCATATGAACTTTGAGATTGTTTGGTCAACTTCTTTGAAGAATTGCTTTGGGATTTTATTGGTATAGTATTGAATCTGTATATTGTCTTTGGTACGATGGTCATTTTTACGATGTTGATTCTGCCAATCTAGGAACAAGGGAGGTCTTTCCAACTTCTGGTGTCTTCTGCAATTTCTTTCTTTAGGGTTTTAAAGTTTTCATTGTAAAGGTCTTTTACCTCCTTAGTTAGGTTTATACCAAGGTATTTCATTTTTTCAGGGGCTATAGTAAATGGGATTGTTTCTCTCAAGGCTTTTTCACTTCTTTCATTCTGGGCATATAGGAAGGCCTCTGATTTTTGCACATTTATTTTGTATCCTGCCACCCTGCTGAACTTCTCAATTAGTTCCAGGAGCTTCCTGGTGGAGTTTTTGGGATCACTCAGGTATAAGATCATGTCATCTGCAAATAGGGATAGCTTGACTTCTTCCTTGCCTGATTTGAATCCCTTTTATGTCCCTTTCTTGTCTTATGGCTTCAGCTAAGACTTCAAGTACAATATTGAATAGAAGTGGTGAGAGTGGACAGCCTTGTCTAGTTCCTGATCGAAGTGGGAATGCTTCCAATTGTTCCCCATTGAGCATAATCCTTGCTGTGGGCTTGTTGTGTAGAGCTTTTATTATATTGGTAAAGGTTCCTTCCATTCCTACTGTTTCTAGCGTTTTGATCATAAAAGGCTGTTGGATCTTGTCAAAGGCTTTTTCTGTGTCTATCGAGAGTATCATGTGGTCTTGGACTTTGGACTGGTTTACATGATGAATTACATTTATTGATTTGCATATGTTGAACCAACCTTGTGTGCCGGGGATGAAGCCTACTTGGTCCCCAGTGAATGATCTTTTTAATATGTTTTTGAATCCAATTTGTTAAAACTTTGTTGAGAATCTTTGCGTCTGTGTTCATCAGAGAGATCGGCCTATAGTTTTCTTTTTTAAGTGAATCTTTATTAGGTTTTGGGATTATGATGATATTAGCTTCATAGAAGGAATTTGGTAGTGTTCCTTCCTATGCTACTTGATGTTACAGTTTAAGGAGTATTAGTATTATCAACTCCTTAAATGTCTGGTAGAACTCTGTGCTGAATCCATCTGGTTCAGGACATTTTTTGGTGGGAAGATTTGAGATTACTTCTTCAATTTCCTTATATGTTATAGGACTATTTAAATAATTCACAACTTCCTGATTCAATTTAGGTAAGTTGTGCTTACTTAGAAATTCATCCATCTCTTTTGTGTTGTCAAACTTCACAGAGTATAAGTTTTTGAAATATGATGTTATAATTCTCTGGATTTCTTGGGTATCAGTAGTGATAACTCCATGTTCATTTCTGATTTTGTTAATTTGGGTTTTCTCTCTCTTGCTTTTGGTTAATTTAGCTAGGGGTGTATCAATCTTATTGATTTTTTCAAAGAACCAGCTTTTTGACTGGTTGATTTTTTCTATCGTTTTCTTAATCTCGATTTCAGATATTTCTCCCCTTATTTTGCTAATCTCCTCTCTTCTACTACTTTTGGGATCAGATTGCTCTAGTTTCTCTAAAGCTTTAAACTTCATTGTTAAGTAGTTTTTTTCTAATGTTTCCATTTTTTTGATGTAGGCATTAAGAGCTATGAACTTACCTCTTAGAACAGCTTTCATTGTGTCCCAGAGATTTTGGTAAGTTGTATTTTCGTTATCATTCACTTTCAGGAAATCTTGAATTTCCTTTTTAATTTCTTCCTGAATCCAGTTCTCATTCAGCATCATATTGTTAAGTTTCCAGGAGTTAGTGTATTTTCTCTTGTTTGATGTGTCGTGGATGTCCAGCTTTAGGCCAGTGGTGGTCTGATAGGGCATAGGTTAGAATTTCTACTTTCTTGTATATGTGTAGATTCGTTTTGTGGCCCAATATGTGATCTATTTTGGAGAAAGTTCCGTGTGCTGCTGAGAAAAATGTGTATTCTTTGTTGTGTGGGTGAAAAGTTCGATAGAGATCTGTAAGGTCCATTTCTTTCAGGGTTTGCTTAAGTTCCAAAGTGTCTCTGTTAAGCTTTTGACCTGTTGATCTATCCCATGTTGAGAGGGCAGTGTTGAAATCCCCTAGAATTATCGTTTGGGGGTTGATTTCTTGCTTTAGACGCTGTAAGGTTTTCTTAATGAATGTGGAGGGGCCCATATTGGGTGCATATATGTTCAGTATTGTGAAGTCTTCCTGGTGAATTGTACCTGTGACTAAAATGTAGTATCCATCCGTGTCTCTTATGATTTTCTTTGGTTTGAAATCCACTTTGTCTGATAGCATAATGGCTACCCCTGCCTGTTTTCTGCTTCCATTTGCTTGTAGAATTGTTGACCAGCCTTTTATTTTTAGAGCGTGCCTATCTTTTGTGGTGAGATGGGTTTCCTGCAGGCAGCAGATTGATGGATTGTGATTTTTAATCCAGTTTGTAATCTGTGTCTCTTGATCGGTGAGTTAATTCCATTAACATTTAGTGTTATAATGGAGAAACTATTTTTAATTCCAGACATTTATTATGTTTAGTAGTTTTTATAAGTATATTGCTTTGCTTTTAATGGTGTTATATTTGCCTTCTGTTCTCCTGGATATGCCTGTTTTTTTTTTTTTCTTCACGCTTGAGTATCATTTCTAGCATTTTTTTAAGGCCTGGTTTGGTGGACATGTATCCCTTCAAGTTGTCTTTGTGCTGGAAAATTTTTCTTTCTCCCTTGATCATGACTGATAGTTTTGCAGGGTAAATCAGCCTGGGTTGACATTTTTGCTTATTCAATACTTGAAGTATGTCTCTCCAAGCTCTTCTTGCTTTTACTGTTTCCATTGAGAAGTCATTTGTTATTTTAATAGGTTTACCTTTAAAAGTGACTTGTTTTTTCTCCCTTGAAGCTCTCAGCACCAGTTCTTTATCTTGAATGTGGAGTGTTTTAACTATTATTTGCCGTGGCGTGCTTCTGTTTTGGTCGTATCTGTTTGGGGTGTGAAATGCCTCTTGTATATGAATGGGCCTCTCTTTTTTTAGATGAGGAAAGTTTTTCTTGATGATCATTGAAAAATTTCCTCAGGGGTGGTATTTTGAGATTCTTGCTCTGGTATTCCATGAATATACTTCGGGGTGTCCCATATCTCTTGGATATTTCTCTCAAATATCTTTTTGGCTTTAACAACCTCTTCCATTGAGCTGGTTAGTACTCCCACTTTATCTTCAAGGTCTGTAATTCTGTTTTCCGCTTTGTTAGTTCTGTTGATAAGACTCTCTGTGGCATTCTGGGTTGAAGATAACTTGTCTTGTAGCTCAGTTTTAAACTCTGCTTGAGTCTGTTTTAACTGCTCTATGCCAGTTTTTGTTTCTTGCACTGTTTTTCTCAACTCCTCCAAATGTCTGTTGTGTTCCTCTTCAAAGCGATTGATTCGATTATGTAATTCCTCCCGGATTTCCTCTTTCATAGTATTGGACATGGTTATGATCATATTTTGAAAGTCATTATCCTGGGTCAGGTTTTGTTGGCCTTTTTCCACGGGTTTGTTCTGGTTGGAGTCTAACATTATGGGATTAATTTCTTCAGTGGGAAACTTGTTTACTTGAGTGTTGCTTCTCATGGATTTGCACTTTGACTTTGGCATTGTCGTTTTAACTCTTAAGATCTTTCAATTTCACTAAAATGAATTATTTGGCCTGGGGTTCTGGAGGTGGGCAGGGACAGAGCTTACCTACCTAGGTCGCGGGTGAGGCCCGGGTGGACCAGCTGAGCTGGGTGGGGAATGGGCGGATGGGGGCGTAGGCATGGAGCTATTTAACCCGAGGGCAGCTGGGGCAGGGCCTGGGCACAGGGGGAGGTCCTGCTCTTCCCTAGGCCCTGTGCGGGGCTCTGGATGGATGGTGGGAGTTGGAGCTGGGTCCCTTTGGGCTGACCTGGGGTCCTGGTGGGCAGGCGCGGGCGGGGCTTACCTTGGTCACCGGCTGGACCGCAGGCACGTGTCCAGACCGGAGGAGCAGGGTGGGGTGAAGGGAGAGAATTATTGTACTTCTGAATCAATTCCTTGGATATAGCAACATCAGATTCCAAATATGGCCTGAATGGGTGGCCTTCATTTGATTTCTGGATTGCTTGGATCACACCCTTATATACTCTAAAGCTGATAATCACAGAGTGCAGGGCCAAGGCAATGTAGGCCGTCACACTCACGATGCTGAATACTGTCAAGGAAAGCAGCAGGAACAAGCTGGCATCAAACACTACTCCAGTTTTCTTAATCTCTCTAGTAGAGGAGGTCAACAACCAAGGAGCCCCTGCACTTGGGCACGGCCAGGGTGGAGAGGGGTGCGGCAGGGGCAGAAGGGGTCCAGGTGGGCTCGGCCTGGGGGCTCACGCCAGCTGGGGGCAAAACGTAAATTACCTAGGAAAGAATGTTTAGCACCTGTCCATGGGCGTTATTGTGACATACCAAGAAATTCCTAGCACCTGCCCATGGGGTTACAGTGACCTTCCCCAGGGAACAGGCTTTAGGCCTGAACTGGGAAGAAACACCAAGACCTGACAATTTTTATATTTTTTATTTCTCCTAAATAAAGCCATGTCTTTTCTCCAGAAAATGTTTCCTTGAAATAATATCTTATCAGGTTGGAATTTTATCCATCAGAATGGTTGGATAAGGATGCAGCATTTAGGGTCTTCAAACTGTAGACTTTTGTTACATGCTATCTGGCACTTTCTGTAATCCATGATTTTCTCTTCTAATATCTTTAGTGCATCTAAAATCAGAACCACATGGATGACTTTATAACAGTGTTAAAATATTTTATTCTATTAAGCCTAAACCTTGAATATTCGGGCATTCAGGCATGTAAACAAAGGAATGCCTAAAAAGCATTACTATTAAGCATATAAGGAATCTCAGTAGTTTGTGAGTGCAATGAACCTGTCATTTTCCTGATCTTAAACATTTTAGTAAAATCAAAAGTTGACAAAAGCCTAGGAAGGAAGTTGAGCATTAGAATTTTGTGCTCCCTTGTCTATTAACATAGAAACAAAGAGGCTTCCCATTTGCATGTTAAACCCAAGGTTCTTATGAAATGCTCAACCTGGCACTTTTGGGCTTCCTTTTGCTGGATATCAGTGGCAAACTCCTTTTTCCCATCGGAGGGAAGCTAAGAGCTTCAGGCCATTTCATTGGTCTCCACCAGAGAGCTCGCTCGACCCCTGGGCCCTGGGGTTCAGGGGGCAATCTTCCTCCAGTGGAGATTCCCATAGTTGGGACATAGGCCACATGAAAGCTTTCTGTGCTCACAACAGTCTCAAAGCGCCCAGTCTGGTCATTTTCGAAGCATCTTTTTCCACCTTTCCCCTGTCGGGAGGGGTCCTGGGTTGATCTGCTTGGGGTGCCTGTTTAACCTATCCCCTAAGGCAAATGTCAAGTTCTGATTTTTTTTTCGCTTTCTGGTTTTTTTTTTCTTTTTCTTTTCTTTTTCTATACTAAGTCCTAGGTCACCTGTCCTATTTTTAAAGTCCTAGGACAAACAGAAACAAAGGATTCTACCTTCAAGACAGAAATGAAAGCTTCCTGATGGTGCCAACCTCTCCCTTACAGATGAGGATCCTATCCTCCAGATGGGGGCCTATTTCCCTCAACAGATGAAAACCCTGTTGTCCTCCACATGAGAGTTTATTTCCCTCTGACAGATGAGGACTTTGGCTGACATGGAAGCTAAATGAAATTCCTGTCTGTTTCACCTTAGTCTTGAGGGCATTGGGAGGCAAAGCTTTTCCTGAATTACTAGCTGGTACTTTTGGTCCAGCTCTATAGTCTCTCAACTTTCTGTCATTTGTTTGTCTAGTTGGATGGTAGTATAACTTAAAGATCTTCCTGGGATCATCTCTTGTCTAAGATGTATACAAGGCATGTCTGAGAATATGCTCTTTTAGGTTGTAGAACTAAGCATTCACAATTTCTAGATAGTCCCTGGACACAGGAAGGGGAAATCTCCCTCTTTTGGCTTCAATTAGTGAACCCGGACATGAGGAAAGGATGCGTGGCTTAGCAGAGTTTTGATAATCACTATATACACAGTGTTGTCAGCAAAGACATCCACTGACACTGCCCGTGGTGTGGTCGGAGGAGGCCAGCACTCCGCCCAACGCCACCAGAGCCCCACCAGATGACACTAAAAGGGGAGAGTCCATGGTCCACACATGCCTGAAGCTTCCTGTATTCCCTATGCTATTTAAACAGCATAGTCATTGTCTCAGACTTGAAACACTTTCCTTCAGGGCAAACATTCCTAGGAATTCCCTTCCATTGACTAACAAGAGCTAGAGTCACATTGATCCCCACCACATGATGCAGACAGACAAAGGTTGGGAATCCCTCCAGGAGAGATCATTCAAGTACCAGTCTGGCCACACTCTTTACAGAGTCATGGGTGATAACTTGGCCATAGTGGGTTCAGCGGTTTTGTGACTTGCGATCGGATTCTAATCCGATCCCACCCTAGACCATATGTTATCACCATGGAAACGCAGAACTGACCCAATCGAATCCCGTGGCTTTAAGAGATCTTAGGGATCTCGCCGTGGGACTACAAACTCGAGCCAGAGGTGTTACAGGTTTCCCACCTCAGGCCGACACTCACTCACACATTCATACAGAGGTTAAAATATTCCCTCCCCCATTTTGCAGGTGCCCTTTTCCTCCCCCTCCAAGAGAGGCCTGCTCCAAAAGGTGAGCAGAAGTTGGTTTAGCACAGTCTCTTTTACCGTGAAGTCCAAGATTTAGAGAAACTCCCTAGTTGGCCTTGAGTCTGTTCCAAGCTGCAGCTGAGGCGGGACCTCAGCTTCTCCTGCTGGCCACCTCCCTGGGGGCAGGGAGGGCCCTGGTCTCAGATTTCTCCAGTTTTCACTTATGACCCCACTGATAAGCTTCCTACTGTCCTTGAGAAGTTGGGATTTTAGGAGTAACCAATTTTCTGCTTTAAACAGACAACTGAAATACATTTGAATACATGAAGCTTAATTCTTAATTTCCAATTTCTGAGGTTCAATATCTTTTGTTTTATAACATGGAAGAAACATAACAAATAATATTTTCCTTAACCATCATCTTTTATTTTCAGTCTTCTCATAACTCTAACATCCCACAAACCTTCACAACATACTTTAACATTCTTTTTAAGTAACCAACTCATAAACCTCCTGCACATACTTTAACTTTCTAAGTAATATATCTCATCCCAAAACCTTCTTTACATCTACGTACTATACATATATTTTTTTTCTATTTGATGGTTTCCTGCTGTTTTCACATTAGTTATCCTGTAAGAAATATCCTTTAAAAGAGGCAGTAGACCTTATCTTAAAAAATCATTATATAGCAGAACACAGGAGTACACCTGGGAATAGGGAATTAGAAAGCAGATTTGTCCCCAAGAAAGGGAACTCGTACATACCAGGAGAATGAAGAAATTCCAATGAATTTTTCAGAAATCAGTTTTCCTTTCTGGCTGCTAGATATGTTGGTATTACTCATGGGAAAACAAACTTTTAAAGGAACTACAAAAGTGATGTTACCAGATCCTAGGTAAAAACACAATGCCACCTTTTGTGAAGCTTCAAGATAAAACAAGATATTTTGGTCAGTACGTACTCAGGCCTTTTAATGTTATTAAAATGATTTATTCCTAAGTGTGCACGTGCATTTAAATTGGGCATGCCAAATAGTAAACAGAGTCAAAAACCAAAATGTGATCATAAGCGCACAATGAAATTTATAGTGGCCACAGCTTGTTATTTTTGAAACATAAAACCCACATATTATAAGAAATCCAAGTAACCAATCAAGTCAGAACATTTTAAGTAACTCTTTATCATCACAGGCAAAATTTTTCTACCTCAACACTCAGATCTTTTCCTAATATCCTTTTAGTGATTCAAGACAAGATAGACAAGACACAAATACTGCAGACTGCAGATCAGACAAACTACAGACAGCAGATTAGACAAACTACAGATAGCAGATTAGACAAACCCAGATGGGGAACGGACACTTCTGTCCTTTCCCCTACAGACAGTCCAGAGCGTCCTCCAGGACCCTCGCGGTCTCTGCGATATGACACGTCTGTCTCGCAGTTTCTGACCGCCCCAAACCTAATACTCATAAGAGGAAACAAACAGCAAACACAAAGAGACACAGACTTAAACAAAGCACAAGTAAACACAGACAGGAGCGCTCACATACCTCCGAGGCTGGTGTTGGGGCAATCTCTCGGGGGTCTCGAATCCCGGATGAGCCCCCAAAATGAAAGACCCCCATCTTTCAGTCAGGAACGAGGCCACCGAGAGAAAGACCAAGACCCTTCTCGCTGCAATAGCATGAGGTTTTATTTAACGATGTGCCGGGCGGCTCCAGCAACATCTCACGCAGGAGAGACTGAAGCAGCCTTGTTAATTTTTTTCAAAGAACCAGCTTTTTGTTTGATTGATTCTTTGTATTGCTTTGTCTCTATTTCCGTTATTTTTCCTCTGATCCTGCTAATCTCTGAGCATCTACTTCTTTTGGGATTAGTTTGTTTTTTCTCTAAAGCTTTAAACTGCATTGCTAGATTCTTAACCTGTAATTTGCCATGATTTTTTTCTTTATGTAGGCAGTTGAGTGCTCTGATTTTTCCTCTTGAGACCATCTTCATCACATCCCAAAGGTTTTGATATGATGTGTTTTCATTGTCATTGAGTTCCAGGAATTTTTTAATTTCTGTTTTCATTTCTGTCCAGACCCATTCTTCATTCAGTAGCACATTGTTAAGCTTCCAAGAATTTGTGCACTTGCTACTTTGCCTTGTTATGGATGTCCATGCTTATTCTCTGGTGGTCAGATAGAGTGCAGATGGTATTTTTGATTTTCTTGTATTTATGGAGGCTTGCTTTGTGGTCTACTATGTGATCTATTTTGGAGAAATTTCCATGGACTGCTAAAAAGAGTGTATATTTCTTGGTATTAGGATGGAATTTTCAGTAGATGTCTGTAAGGTCCATTTGGTTCATGGTTTGGTTTAGGTCCAGTGTTTTTCTGTTTAGTTGTTGGGCTGTTGACATGTCTGTCAGTGAGAGCGAGGTGTAGAAATCCCTTACTCTTACCATGTTTGGATTGAGTTGTTGTTTATACATTGTGATGCTTGTTTAACAAATGTGAGTGAGCCCATGCTTGGAGAATATATACTTGGAATTGTGAGTTCTTCCTGATGTATTGTTCCTTTGATGAATATGTAATATCGTTTTGTATTTCTTACGGTTTGTTTTGTAGGATATTAGGATGGCTATTCCTGCCTGTTTCTTAATTGAATTTGCTTGTAGTATCTTTGACCATTCTTTGACCCTGGGATTGTGCCTATCTTTTCCTTTTTTTTTTTTTTTTTTTTTTTTGCGTGCTTGCATGTAGGTGGATGTATATGTGTGTGCAGGGATGTGTATAAGAGAACACTTGAGTGTGTGTGCACCTGTGAAGGCCCAAGGATCACATTGGGACTCATCCTGGAATGCTCTTTCACTTTTGCTGCTTTGCTCTGGGTTTTCCAGGCTCTGGTTTCCAGGACAGAATTACAGGATGCTGCCATAGTGGTATTTTTGTGTGGGATCTGGGGATTTGAACTCAGGTCCTTTTGCTTTCGAGACAAAGGCTTTAACCTCTGAACTATCTCCCTAGCCTGGATTGTGCCTATCTTTTAAAGTGAGGTATTTTTATTGAAGGCAACATATTGATAGGTTGTGGCTTTTAATCTATGCTTTAACCTGTGTCTCTTCATTGGGGAGTTGATTCCATTGAAGTTTAAAGTTATAAAGTTTTTGTCAATCCCTGTCATTTTTTGAGTTTATTGGTTTTAAGTGTTGGAAATCCTCAGCCTGGTAGTTGTATAGATGCAATTTTTCCCTTTTATCCTCTTGAGTGTGTTGATCAGTTTCATGTGTCTTGAGGATTTTTTCTAGTATCTTTTACAGGCCTGGTTTGGTAGATAAGAAGGACTTTAGATTT
Source organism: Typhlomys cinereus (assembly GCA_023101885.1). Lineage (NCBI taxonomy): Eukaryota > Metazoa > Chordata > Mammalia > Rodentia > Platacanthomyidae > Typhlomys > Typhlomys cinereus. The sequence goes on from JALPQD010000052.1 coordinate 5,564,433, forward strand.
TTTTTTTAATTTTTGCCTAATCATATAAACTCAATAGGCACCTCCTTCCTTTCACTTCCCTCTCTACTCCTTAATTGTTCCCTATTGCACCCCACCTTCCCTTCATCTCTTTTACCTCCCTTCCTTCTGTACCCTCTCCCTGAGCCTATCGCTTCTTCCCTCCCATTCTCCAAAGTATCTGTTTATGTGGGCACCAAACCTCCCTCTGAGTCCTCTACCCTAGTGAGGTTTCAGGACTCAGTGGCATAATTTGGGGCCCTTCTGGGACTGCCTGTTAGCATGGGGACTCTATTATGACAGTTTAACTCCTAGCCTCTAAGGATCCTACTGCCTGAAGCTTTCTCCCCGTGATCTCTGCTAGACTTTGGGAGGGTCATTGACATGTCAGCCATTGTGCAGGTCAAGCAAAGTCCAATCACACTGTGGTTATATCCTGGCTGCTGCAGCCCTAATTTTTGTGGAGTATCTTGCATATTTTTGTCCTCCCCATCTTTAGGCTCTTACAATCTTGCTGCTCCCTCTTCTACAAGGTTCCCTAAGTTTTAAGATGGGGAGAGATTTGGCTGGTCTGGTTCGAGATGATTAATGTAGGGTCTTTGGTGTTCTGAATTATGGTTTGTTATTGTTTTTAGTTTTACTGTTCCTGCACTGCCCTTAGCTGCATCCTGATTGGTTTCTAAGGTCATCTCCTAACCAAGTTAAAAGACTTTAAATGAAGATCTTAATATAAGAAAAAACTCAAAGGTACATGGAAGAATAGGAGTAGGATACTGGATTGAGGGGGGTCAGTCTCCCATTTTCCAGTTGGTTACCATCTAATTGCCAGCCTCTATATCCTCCCTGACTGGGGAGATCAAACCTGTTTAGGAAGGAAAGTGAGAGTGAGCTTCACCAGATGTCTTGCTGCTAACATGCAATACATGACCGTGGCCTGTTTTTTCTATTGAGGCATGATCACTTATCTCCTTTCTTTTGAAGTCCTCCTTCCCCTTCCCTCCTGTTATAATCCTTTGCGATTACAGTGGGTATTACAGAGATTTATCTTGAATATGTCATTAAGTGGGTTTGGAACTAGGATTCACTTATTAGGGAGTGATAGACTATGATAGACTTTAGATTATTTTTATCAGGAAATATTTTTCTTTCACCTTCAAGTATTACTGAGAGTTTGGATGTAGTTGTTTGCATTGGCATTTGTGACGTTTCATGATTTGAAGATTGCCTTTCCAAGCTCTTTGACTTTTACTGTTTTCATTGAAAAAAAAAAGCTATTATTCTAATAGGTTTGCCTTTAAATGTGACTTAGATTTTCTCTCATGCTCTCAGAACATTCTCATTGTCTTGTATCTGAGACAGGTAGGCAGTCCCTTTCCCTGGGTCCAGAGACTTTTACCTGGCCCAAGTGTCAATTCTGGGGGTCTGGCACATGTGGGCAGTCGTTCCCCTGGCTCCTGAAGCTCATACATTGTGAAGAGGCTGGGGATGGTCCTGGGGTCTTGTGGCTTATGGGCAGTCCATCCTCTGGGTCCATGTGGTGGCTCTGACCTGGGGCAGAGGTCATTCCTGGGGGCCTGGGGCATGTGGGTGGTGCCTTCTCTGGGTTCACGTGATGACTCTGGCTCATATCTGGTGTAGAGGAGGCATTTCCAGGGGTGTGTGAAAAGTCTACTTTTATGTGGGTTCTGGGGATCCAAACTCAGGTTTTTTTGCTTGCATGACGAGCATTGTAACCACTGAACCACATCACCTGCCTTCTGCTCTTGGTTTCTGGCACTGAGAAGAGCCTGAAAAGGCAAGTACTGAAGGCTCCTAAGTAGCTTCTTAGGATGAGGTCTTTTCATCAGAACCAAGGCACAATTAGAAGAGAAGATTGGTACTTTCAGTCCTTCTCTCACTTTTATCTTTGCAAATATAAAACGTTTATTGTAGAAAATTACAAAATAGATAGTATGACCTTATAGACACTGAATGTTGAGGTGATCATTAATGACATAGGATTCTGTCAATCATGTAATGAAGGTTCATAACCCTCCCCAGAAGTTATGGTTAAGGAAACTTCTAGAGAGTTGGACACAGGAAGGTCCTTGGAGGGTGGTGTGCATAGAGTAAATGTGGAACCTGCATGGCCTTTCTGCAGCACCTAACTTTGTACATCTTTTCATATGGTGATCACAAGAACCTATTGTGATATCCCTTATGAATAAGTACGTAAGCATAAGTGAGTGCTTTATGGAGTTTTATGAGCTACTATTTCAAGTTAACAGAATCCAAGGTATGGATCAAGAAAACTTCCAATTTTAAGAAGCTCTACCTGAAGCAGGCTTTGCCATATCAGTTTTCCTACTGGCACTCTCTCCTCTTCATGTGTGGTGGTGGTGGTGGTGGTGGTGGTGGGGTGTATGTGTGTGTGTGTTTGTGTGTGTGTTTGAGTATGTGTGTGTGAATCTTGTGACCTTTGAGCACTCCATTCTGTGAAATGTGACACTCACTCCAAGTAGACAATATTAGAATTGGAGTGGATTACAGGATACACTGCTAGTATTCACTAGAGAACTGATCAATGTTGGAGAAATCCCCATGAGTTTCAATGATCGGTAGTAAAATAGTTCATGATTGGGGGGAGGGGAGGCACTGGGGGATGGGGAAGGAGGGGGTTTGAAGGGGGGAGCAGGGGGGTCGGGGGGGGAGGTAGAGGGAGGGAGGGAACCGGTGTACCTGTTAAGTTTGTATGAGCGGAAATAATAATAATAAAAAGTTATAAAAAAAGATACTTCTGTTTTAATGTTTTATCTGTTTTAAAATATTGAACTTATTCTGATTTGATATATTCTTAAGGTTAAAAAACTTTGAACTTTAAAAAAGTTGGAACTGAAATTTTAATGAGGGAAAATTTTAAATTTGTCTATGAAATGTAATTATATTTTTAAGATAACTTTTAGCACTGATGGGAACAAGGATTGAAGGCTACAGCTTAAAAGTGCTATGTCTTTGTGTCAATTGACAAGTGGTAGAGTGTCATAGTTAGACACAAGTGCCCACTTGATTGAAGAAGGTTTGAACTCTGGGCACATTTGTAGATAATTAGTAGTTGAGTTAAGCCCAGAGTGAACCTGAAGGAGACTGTCTAGTTGATGGGGCAGACACAGCCCACGGTGGGTGGGACTAGGTCCTGAACAGGTGAACAAAATACAGAGCTCTGGTTGAAAAAATTAGCATCCTTGTGTACATGTCTCATTACTTACTTACAGTCCTTGATGGTGGCCTATTTTCTCTGCTGTAACACGGTCCTCTCTCTCCTTCTTTCTGGTGGGACCCTCCTTCCCCATGCCTCCTGTTTATAATCTTTACAATTACTGTAAGTATTACGGAGATTTGTCTTTGAGTGTCTCTAAGTGGGTTTGGTACTAGGATATACCTATTAGGGAGTACATACGGCACTTAATTTTCTGTGTCTGGGATACTTCACTCAATATAATTGTTTCTAATTCCATCCATTTCCCGGCAAATTGCATTAATTCATCATTTTTGATGGCTGAGTAGTATTCCATTGTATAAATGTACCACATTTTCCTTATCCACTTGTCAACTGTTGGACATTTGGACTGATTCCATGACTTTGCTAATGTAAACAGTGCTGCTATGAACATGGTTGTGCTTGTGCTATCGAGGTGAATTTTTGCTGTATAGGGGGTTTTTCCCAAAAGTGGAATAGCACAGTCATATGACATTTCAATCTTTAACTTCTTTATTTTTTTTATTATTATTTATTCAACTGTGCGCATGTGCGTGTGCGCGTGTGTGTCTGTGTATGTGTAGAACCATGGACGAATTTGTGAACCACCATGGATGCCTCCACCTCCTTTTGCCCCGGGATTCACAGGCTCCGCCCTACCAGGACTAGAAGCGCAGGCTGCCCCCGCTTCCGCCTGGTGTCGATACGTGGGATCTGGGATCCGAACTCAGGACCTTCCGCCTGCAAAGCGGAGGCTTAACCCCTGAGCCACCTCTCCAGCCCTCAATCTTTAACTTCTTTAAGAATCGCCAAACTGCTCGCCAGAGTGGTTGCATGAGCCTGCATTCCCACCAGCAATGTAGTAGAGTTCCCCTCTCTCCACATCCTCTGCAGGATTTGTTGTTGTTTGTATTGTGGATTTTTGCCATCCTGACCGGGGTGAGATGATATCTCAGGGAAGTTTTGATTTGCATTTCCCTGATGGCTATGGATGTGGAGGATTTTTTAAGATATTTGTTAGACATTTTAATTTTGTCCTTGGTAAAGTTTCTTTTAAGTTCCAAGGCTCATCTTTTAATTGGGCCATTTGTTTCCTTGGTGTTTAGTTTTCCAAGTTTTTTGTGCACTCTGGATAACAGAGCTCTATCAGATATGTGGTTCATGAAGATTTTCTCCCATTCTGTGGGTTGCCTTTGTGCTCGAGTTACAATTTCTTTATCTGAACAGAAGCTGTTTAATTTCACAAAATCCCATCTGTTGAGTGTTGGTTGTACTGACTGTGCTACTAGATGTCTGTTTAGGAAATGTTGGCCTAGCCCAATCAGCTCGAGGGAGTTCCCTAACCTTTCAACTATGGTTTTCATAGTCTCTGGCCTTAGATCGAGGTCCTTGATCTGTGTGGAATTAATTCTTGTACATGGTGACAAGTATGGGTCTAGTTTTAATCTTCTGCATGTGGCTATCCAGTTTTGCCAGAACCATTTGTTGAAGATACTGTTCTTTTTCCATTGGATTTTTTGGGCCCCTTTGTCAAAGATCAAATGGCTGTAGTTGTGTGGGCTTATATCTGGGTCTTCAACCCTTATCCATTGATCTGTATATCTGTTTTGGAAACAATACCAGGCTGTTTTTATAACTATGGATTTGTAGTATAGAATAAGGTTCGGTATGGTGATACCTCCAGCAGTGTTTTTGTTACTCAGGATTGTTTTTATTATCCTGGGTCTTTTGTGCCTCCATGTGAATTTTGAGATTGTTTGGTCAACTTCTTTAAAGAATTGCTTTGGGATTTTAATTGGTATAGCATTGAATCTGTATATTGCCTTTGGTAGTATGGTCATTTTTATGATGTTGATTCTGCCAATCCAGGAACATGGGAGGTCTTTCCACCTTCTAGTGTCTTCTGCAATTTCTTTCTTTAGGGTTTTAAAGTTTTCATTATAGCGGTCTCTTACTTCCTTGGTTAGGTTTATACCAAGGTATTTCATTTTTTTAGGGGCTACAGTAAATGGGATTGTTTCTCTCAGGGCTTTTTCACTTTTTTCATTCTGGGCATATAGGAAGGCCACTGATTTTTGCACATTTATTTTGTATCCTGCCACCCTGATGAACTTCTGTATTCATTCCAGTAGCTTCCTGGTGGAGTTTTTGGGATCACTCAGGTATAAGATCATGTCATCTGCAAATAGAGATAGTTTGATTTCTTCCTTGCCGATTTGAATCCCTTTTATGTCCCTTTCTTGTCTTATGGCTTCAGCTAAGACTTCAAGTACAATATTGAAGAGAAGTGGTGAGAGTGGACAGTCTTGTCTAGTTCGTGATGGAAGCAGGAATGCTTCAAGTTTTTCCCCATTGAGTATAATCCTTGCTGTTGGCTTGTTGTATACAGCTTTTATTATATTGATAAAGGTTCCTTCCATTCCAACTGTCTCTAGGGTTTTGATCATAAAGGGCTGTTGAATCTTTTTTTTTTAAGTATTTTTATTACTTCTGTATTGCAAACCAAAAACCATTTTCCCCTCAAGTTGTAATGCAATTCCATTCCCTCTAATATTTGCACTTTCACCTTTATATAAATTCACTGGTATTGAAAATGTTTAGAATATGGCTATTTTTAGATTAAGTATCAGTTTGAAACACCATTCTTATTACATTCAGTTTTCTACTATGCAACCATCATATTCTGTTCTACTGGACTGTTGATTCCATGTGCCAACACAAGGTATTACACTAACAGAAACCATGTATACAGGCTGTTTCTGCAGTAAGCAAGTCTTACTATTTTTACCAAATTCATAATTGTAATTTTGGTAATCCTTAGAATTTTCCTCTAGGCATCGAATTGTTTTTGCTATTTTATTGTGATAAATTTAAGGATAAATTTAAGCCTAACTCTTCTGATGTGTTTCTACACAGGCTGTTGGAATAGATTCTCAAATCATTTTGTCTTCATGGTTATTACTTTTGTAAGCCATCTGATCCACGGCAGTACTTAGCATACAAAGATGTTTGCATCTTTTTTTTATTTGTATTGTTCCCCTTTTGTATTCACAAATATATTTAAACCTCAATAGGAATTACTTGTGACTGGATTATTAGCACATGGTAATGCATAGCATATACATTGTTTTAACTGGTAATAAAAGATTAATTGCTCAGAGCTATGGACAAACTTCAGTGGTCAAGTACTTCCCTGATATGCATGAGGCCCTGGGTACAATTCCTAGTACTTCCTCTGAAAAATCAAAACAACCAAACAAAAAAGTAACATCAACTACTCTACAGTAACTTTCAAGTTCACAAACAAATTTGAGTTTTATGGAAAAATTCTCATTTTACTCTTATCTTTACAATTGTTGATGTCAGTAAATTACAAGTAATATCTTTGTTTTCTACTTCCCATTTTAAAAATACATCAAGTAGCACTTTCATTAATTAAGTCTTGCTTTTTACATTTCAACAAGAATCACAACCTTTTTTTGAACAAATAATCAGGGTACTGACAAACCACCTTTGGAGTAAGTTTGATAAGCATATTTTATTTAAATAAATCCTCCAGTAGAAATGGAGAATTCACTACCTTTATTTAGAAGGCCGCTTTGTAAAATCTGTAAATTTGTATGTGCAGCTCAACAACATTCCCTTATGGGAAACATCAGTATTTCCACATCACAGTTCCCAAAAGGACTTTAAATTCTCAAAACTCTGTGTCTCCTTTGGCTTGCTTCTCTCTGGATTCCACCCAGGCTTTATTAATGGTTCTCTTCATATCATCATCTCCATCTTCATAAATTTTCTTTAGCACATTCATTAATCCCTCGCTAGGATCTGCTTCCTTGTAATATGAGAGCTTTTCTTTCTCTCTGCGCTCTTTCTCAACCTGAGTCAAGTAGTCCCATCGTGTGTTTTCTGCTTTCTTTCTACATAAGATAATAACTGTATCAGCCTTGACTTTTTTTGAACTGCCTTCCACAGAAATGGGTTTCAAAAGATTGTTTACAATCATGGAATAATTCTTTTCATTCGGATTCTTTACCAAAAGATCAAATGACCTCTCTGTGAAATGCACTTGAACATTCTCAGGGGGAACCTGATGAACTCCAGTTAAAGTAATGTAGATTTTCACAAATTTATCTGACTGATCCCATCCATAATTACTGATTTTCACTGTGTAACCTGTTGTCATGGGAGCAACCATAGCAGCTGGCTTTTCATTGTCGGGAAGTTCTGGTTTCTTCTGTGATTTCTGTTGTGTCTTGTTCTTTATTTCTGTCTCAATTTTAGACTTTTCACCTGTGAGGGCATCACGTACTCTTTTCCTAGTGGATTTTTCCAACAGTACTTTTACTTCTTCTAGGTCCTTCTGCAACTCCTCCAAGGCTGAAGCCATGGTCCCGCGGGCCAGCCGAGGCACAAACCGGAGCCGTGCCCGCGAGCACACAGGAAACGCCGCAGGGCTGTTGAATCTTGTCAAAAATTTTTTCTGCATCTATCGAGAGTATGATGTGGTCTTAAACTTTGGACTGGTTTATATGGTGAATTACATTTATTGATTTGCGTATGTTGAACCAACCTTGTGTGCCGAGGATAAAGCCTACTTGATCCCCATGGATGATCTTTTTGATATGTTTTTGAATCCGATTTGCTAAGATTTTGTTGAGAATCTTTGCATTTGTGTTCATCAGAGAGATTGGCCTGTAGTTTTCTTTTTTAAGTGTATGTTTATTAGGTTTTGGGATTAAGATGATATTAGCTTCATAGAAGGAATTTGGTAGTGTTCCTTTTTTTGCTATTTGATGGAACAGTTTAAGGAGTATTGGTGTTATTAGCTCCTTAAATGTCTGGTAGAACTCTGTGCTGAATCCATCTGGTCCAGGACATTTTTTGGTGGGAAGACTCGAGATTACTTCCTTGATTTCCTCATATGTTATAGGACTATTTAAATAATTCACAACTTCCTGATTCAATTTTGGTAAGTTATGTTTACTTAAGAATTCATCCATCTTTTTTGTGTTGTCAAATTTCACCGAATATAAGTTTTTGAAATTCTGTGTATTTCTTGGGTATGAGTAGTGATAACTCCATTTCCATTTCTAATTTTGTTAATTTGGGCTATCTCTCTCTTGCTTTTGGTTAATTTAGCTCGGGGTGTATCAATCTTATTGATTTTTTCAAAAAACCAGCTTTTTGATAAGTTGATTTTCTGTGTCATTGTCCTAATCTCGATTTTGGATATTTCTCCCCTTATTTTGCTAATCTTCTACTGCTTTTGGGATCAGATTGCTCTAGTGTCTCTAAAGCTTTAAGCTGCATTGTTATTTATTTCTGATGTTTCTGAACTTACCTCTTAGGACAGCTTTAATTGTGTCCCAGAGATTTTGGTAAGTTGTATTTTCATTATCATTCGCTCTCAGGAAATCTTGAATTTCCTTTTTAATTTCTTCCTGAATCCAATTCTCATTCAAGCACCATAGTGTTAAGTTTCCAGGAATTAATGTATTTTCTGTTGCTTGTTGTGTTGTGGATGTCCAGCTTTAGGCCGTGGTGGTCTGATGTGCAGGCTAGAATTTCAACTTTCCTGTATATGTGGAGATTGGTTTTGTGGCCCAATATGTGATCTATTTTGGAGCAAGTTCCATGTGCTGCTGAGAAAAATGTGTATTCTTTTTTGCGTGGATGAAAAGTTCAATACAGATCTGTAAGGTCCATTTCAGTAAGGGTTTGATTAAGCTCCAAAGTGTCTCTGTTAAGTTTTTTACCTGTTGATCTATCCCATGTCGAGAGGGCGGTGTTGAAATCCCCAAGAATTATCGTATTGGGATTGATTTCTTCCTTTAGACGTTGTAGGGTATGCTTAATGAATGTGGGGTGGGGGCGTATTGGGTGCATATATGTTCAGTATTGTGAAGTCTTTCTGGTGAATTGTACCTGTGACTAAAATGTAGTATCCATCTGTGTCTCTTATGATTTTTTTTTTTTTGGCTTGAGGTCCACTTTGTCCGATAGCATAATGGCTACTCCTGCCTTTTTCTGGTTCCATTAGCTTTTTTGACCAGCCTTTTATTTTTAGGATGTGCCTATCTTTTGTGGTGCGATAGGTTTCCTGCAGGCATCATATTGTTGGATTGTGATTTTTAATCCAAGTTTGCAATCTGTGTCCTTGATTGGTGAGTTAATTCCATTAACATTTAATGTTATAATGGAGAAACTATTTTTAATTCCGGACATTTATTAAGTGTATTGTTTTGCTTTTAGGTTTTGGTGGTATTATACTTCCCTTCTATTCTCCTGGATATGCCTGTTTTTTTCTTCAAGCTTGAGTATCATTTCTAGCATTTTTTTGAAGGCCTGGTTTGGTGGACATGTAAGCCTTCAAGTTGTCTTTGTGCTGGAAAATTTTTCTTTCTCCCTCGATCATGATGGATAGTTTTGCGGGGTATATCAGCCGGGGTTGACATTTTTGCTCATTCAATACTTGAAGTATGTCTCTCCAAGCTCTTCTTGCTTTTACTGTTTCCATTGAGAAGTCATTTGTTATTTTAATAAGTTTATCTTTAAAAGTGACTTGTTTTTTTTTTCCTTGAAGCTCTTAGCACCATTTTTTTTTATCCTGAATGTGGAGTGTTTTAACTATTATTTGCCGTGGCCAGCTTCTGTTTTGGTCATATCTGTTTGGGGTGCGGAATGCCTCTTGTATATGTATGGGCCTCTTTTTTTAGATGAGGAAAGTTTTCCTTGATGATAGTTTGAAAAATTTCCTCAGGTGTGGTATTTTGGGATTCTTGCTCTGGTATTCCATGAATACACATGTTAGGCTTCTTCAGGGTGTCCCATAACTGTTGAATACTTCTCTTGAGTATCTTTTTGGCTTTAACAACCTCTTCCATTGAGCTGGTTAATACTCCCACTTTGTCTTCAAGGTCTGAAATTCTATTTTCTGCTTCATTAGTTCTGCTGATAAGACTCTCTGTTAAGTTCTGGGTTGAAGATAATTTGTCTTTTAGTTGAGTTTTAAACTCTGCTTGAGTCTGTTTTAACTGCTCTATGCCTGTTTTTGTTTCTTGAACTGTTTTTCTCAACTCCTCCAAGTGTCTGTTGTATTCCTCTTCAAAGTGATTGATGCGATTATTTAATTCCTCCCGGATTTCCTCTTTCATAGTATTGAACATGGTAATGATCATGTTTTGAAAGTCCTTGTCCTGGGCCAGGCTTTCTTGGCTATTTTCCCTGGATTTGTTTTGGTTGGAGTCTTTCATTATGGGATTAATTCCTTCAGTGGGAGATTTGTTTTCTTGGGTGTTGTTTCTCATGGATTTGCACTCTGACTTGGGCAATTGTTGTTTTAACTCTTAAGATCTTTCAATTTCTGTGTGTTTTTCACTGAACTGAATTATTTGCCTTGGAGTTTGGGGTTGGGGGAGCTTACCTAGGTTGCCATGAGTCCCAGCTGGACTGGAGGTGGGAAAGGTAGGAGGTGGCAGTAGCAGGGCGCTACTTAACCTGAGGAGCTGGGGCATGGCCCAGGGGGACCTCCCCTGCCCTGTGCAGTGCAGACTCTGGCTGGCTGGTGGGAGGAGCTGGGTCCTGGGGTTTGGGGTTGGGTGGGGGGAGCTTACCTAGGTCGCTGTGAGTCCCGGCTGGACTGTGCGCATCCAAGGCAGATGGGGAAAGGCCAGAAGTATCTTAATGTAATAAGAAAACATTAAATTAAGATCAAAGTCCAGCAAATCAAGCACCGCATCCCTCACTTCAGTATGCATTCTGCTGCCCATCATGCAGTCAAGGTGACTCAAAGACTCCAGGCATTCCCAGTCCCTGTCTGCAACTCAAAGTTGTAAAACCAGAGTTCCTCTGAACCAGGCTAAATCTCCACTTGCAGTTGTCCTCAGCGTATATCCCACGGTTCTGGCTTCTCCAACAGGACTCTGGGTTTGCCTTTGCAGCTATAATCTTCACCTTTCCTTGTAAGAACTCTACGCCTGCAAGGAGCTTTTGCTGCTCTTCAGGAACCCCATAAGCATACACCAAAACCAGTACCACCTAGGGGATGCTGCCACATTCTGAAGTGAGGTTGAAACATATCTTGGTTCACTCGAGCCACAGCTGTACCAACTTAGGTGCTCTGACTCTGGAAAAGCCTCTTTTCAGTCCGCCAAACTTACAAAGGGCAAGGAATGACTTTAACTTGGGCTTTTGGTCCCTGAAGGAATCTGGGTTTTTAAACCTCTGAATCACCATTTGGTGGTTTTTACATCTTCCACCATCCCAGTGCAAGTTACTAGGTTTTCCTTCACTGATATTCATTTCTCCAACAGCATCAGATATTCTGCTGCCTACCATTTCCACATCTAGAGCTTCATGGCCACCAACACAAGTCTCCACTATCAAGCAAACCAGTCTATCGTCTTTAAATTCAACTTCACCAAAGTCCTTATTCCCCTCATCACAAATTGGGCCCAAACAATCCATAACTCTCTCAGCACCCACTAAACTCTGAAGAATGGTATTGGTAATCCACAAAGTGGAAATCTTCAAATATTTCAAACTTTGTCCAGCAAAACCATTCAAAAGCCACAAAATCTGCATAGTCAGATTTATTAGCACCACCCCACTTCCTGTGTACCAAATTCTGTTGCAGTCATCCTGAATGGTTGCTGATAAATGATCATCAAACATCTTAAGGAAACAAGGGATTTATTTTCTTACTGATAGTCCAATTGTAGTCTGTAGTACAGCTTAACAGAGAGTTCATATCAACAGCAGGCTGAAAAAACTGGCCACACTATCTCTACATAATGGCTGAAGGAAGGATGATCCTTACTTGCCAGACCAGCATGTCTGGCCAAGCGTACACAAGGATGCTAATTTTTTCAACCAGATCTCTGTATTTTATTCACCTGTTCAGGGCCTAGACCCACCCACTATGGGCTGGGTCTGCCTCATCAACTAGACAATCTCCTTCAGGTTCACTCTGGGCTTAACTCAACTACTAATTATCTACAAATGTATCCAGAGATCAAACTCTCTACCATTAAGTTGACATCTGTGTCTAAGACAGTGACATTGTGTGATTCCATTTAGTAGTTTACATACTTTCTGGTTTCTTTCAAATTTCCTAGGAGCCACACTGCAACAAGATGGCTGAATTTGAAAATCAGTTAGTTCATCACTCACTAATCCTGTGGTTCTGGGAAAGATATTTATTTCACCATTTCTCAACTTTCAACTCAAAATCATTACAGTGATAAATGACAGTTTCATCTGGATTTTGTGAAGAGAAACGTTGGAATTCTAGCCTAATACTTATGTAGGATCTATATCCTTGATATCTGGGAAAGAATTTATTATAACATAAAATAATGATTAAGGTGAATGACAAGCTGTTAAGAAACTATTCTTGCCTGGGACTCTTGAGGCTAAATGGTCTACATCAGTGTTATATATACATTAGCTCCTGTTGATCATAGAATAGATAATATGTCCAAGGATCATTTTAGAATGAACTCTAGTTTTCAGTGATAAAACATAGAGCTAACTTCTTGGATATGCTTCTCTTGTATACTGTCTACTAGGCTACAATCCCAGTTCATTTTGACTTTGAGAGATGAGAAGGATAACCCTTTTTGTAGGTAATGTTATCACAAAGTTTTTAGGTTTGGAGAAGCAATTAACTTGCAATGGATGTCCTGTCATTGTTAAGCAGGACATAGTGGGCTGCCTTCCAATGACAATCCAGCGACAATCCTTCTTTTGGACATGCTTGCCAAGCTCACTCTGGTCCAAAAGGAACAGCTAGTATTCAGCCAAGGAGAACAGCTTTAAGCACTTAAAAGGTTTTAAAATAAAACTTTTCTCATCATAAATATAAAATAATGTTTATTGTAGAAAATTACAAAACAGATGCTATGACTTGAATGCATCCCCTAAAAGTTTATGTGTGAGAAACATAATCCCCCAAATCATATGTTCATGTTATTTAAAAACAGGGCCACTGGAATGTAATTAGGATTAGATGAAGCCATGTAGAAGCCCTATGATGGCTTTATAAGGAGAGAAAGAGTATGCTGAGCTGACATTTGCTCTCGTCTTCATGCTGCTCCCTCTACCATGTTATGATGTATGATGTGACAAGTGAACCCTAGTTAAGACAAGCAGTAGGATATTGTCAGATTGATGGAGGAAGACCCAATCCATGGTGGTTGGGATCATTTCCTGGGCAAGTGGTATGTTGGTAGAAACTGGTTCAGTACTTGGGCATTCTTCATCATTCTTTGGCAGTCTTGCTGTTGGGGGAGTGACATTTGCCTCTCTCGTCAATCTCTGTGGGTATGGTATGACCAGTTCTTTCAACTCTTGGTGTTGTAATACTTCTCTTACTAAACTGTATTAAGAAATGTAACAAGAATCATAAAAAAATAAGATTCCCTTGTTTCCTTGAGCTCTTTGGTAATAAATTTATCAGCAACATCCAGGAACACTTCAACAACAGATATCAAGCAGGAATAATGACCATGTTCCTATTTTCCCAGCCTCCAGAAACATGATCAAACTTATATCCTTTATAAACTATAGTATCAAATATTTTGATACAGAAGTGAAAATTGACTAAGATAAGTGATTTCCTGTATGTATTAAAAGCAGAGATATCTTCAAATCACAGTCTTATTCTCTTCTAGATTCTTTTTTTTTTGTTAGTTAAAAAAATGAATTTTATTCTTTTTTTAAATTTTTATGCTCATACAAACATAATAGGAACCCCTGTCTCCTCCCTCCCTCCACTCTTCCCTCGACCTCCCTGTTCCCTCCCCGCTTTGTCTCTTCCTTTCCCCCCTCCCTCCCTTTCTCCCAGTGCCCCCTCCCCCCATCTCTGAAGCATCCTTTAATGAGTATATCAAACTTTCCTCTGGGTCCTCCTCTCTGATGAGGTGTAAGGACTCAGTGGCAATTCCTAGAACTCTTTCTTGTGTTCCCCTTAAGTATAGGAACACTATTGTGACTGTAAATCCCTTGCTTCTAAGGATCCTAGTGCCTTTAGTCCATGCTAGAATTTGAAGGGTCAATGATATGTTGGTCATTGTGCAGATCATGCAGAGTCCTGTTATAATTGTTTTGGCCCTAACTTGTGTGGAGTATCTTGCATATCATTACTCCTCCCATCCTTGTGCTCTTACAATCTTACCGCCCCCTCTTCCGTAAATTTCCCGGAGCTTCAGGATGGGGAGAGATTAGGTAGGCCTGATTCCAGGTGGTTGATATAGAGTCTCTGATGTTCTGAATTATGGTTTGTTGATTTTTTTTTCAGTTTTGCTGTTCCTGCAATGCCCTTGGTCCATCCTGATGTGTATTGGATGTCACCCCCTGGCCAGAGATTAAAAACCTGTTAAATTACAGTCTTGTTATAAGAGTATATTCAAAGATAGATGGAATAGAAGTAGGAGACTGCAGTGAGAGAGAGGTCAATCACCCATTTCAAAATGGTTACCTTCTACTCTTCTAGATTCTTTTGAACCATGTAAATCATAAGAAAGAATTTTGTTTCAAGATTCAACTTTACAGACACTTTCATAGTTGCTACCATTTCAAGGTCTGTGTTGAGAAGCTTCTTTTGTGATTTTGCGAAATTCAAATCAACATGACATCTAACTATCACCATCTGTTTCTCCATCATCTTTATCTATCTATCTATCTATCTATCTATCTATCTATCTATCTATCTATCTACCTATCACCTTTCATTTAATCATTTTATATCATCAGTATATCTGCTGTAATTTGTCATCTATTCATCTGTCTATTGATCTATCTACTATCTATCATTATCTATTATGTGTCTGTCTATATATCTTCAATCATCTATCATTCTGAAAAATCATTCTCCCTTTTCTAGGTGTAAGAATGGGTCATCTAAACCTCAAAGAAAGGATTTATAATAACCATCTTTCATCTGAAGTTCAGCTCCAGAGACTAGTATTTCACACATTAATCATAGAGCATCTGCTGAACTGAGTCACCCCCAAACCTCAGCTGTGTAGAAGAATGATTTAATCATTTGACTTGCTTTTTAGTTTCTTGCTTTAAGACAGGACATCCCCAGGTATAGAGTTTGGAATAAGGATAGTATTTGTTTTCCATAAACTTCAAGAGTTTCTCAGAGTACATACTTTGAAAATTACCTTCTGGTGATTCTTCTTTTACGGTTGCTCAGGAAAGTTTTGAGTAGCTAGAAATAATAATCTTTCCTTCAGAGCAAACACTTGTTTTTCTATTAGGTAGCAGCTGATTGTGGCCTCCTCCACTTTGAACAAACTGAGCACTATGGTCAGTCTCCACCTCTCAGGTGCCAAAGCAGAAAGGGAACTTTCAGACTTGACAAAGACAGAGCTGTGTGCCTCATGTAACTCAAGATTTTTTTTATTTTACCCACTTGTAAAAAAACCTGAGTTACAAAATCAATGTGCAAGCTATATATGGGGTTAATAAAGTTTTCATGGAGGCTTGTGGATGTTCAACACTTTGTGGTACCTGGAGATAATTTCTTTTGTTGGGTCTGTAGTGACTGGGGAGTTTTGTCACCATGAAATTCATTGCAAACCTTGTACTGAAATCCCAGTTTGCTCCTTGAGTAGAGGGCTCAAACTGGTGGTATAAATGGAAGAAGATGAAAATACAGCTGTGAAAGTGCTATTTGTAACACTTCATCGATTTTTGTTTGTTTTAAAGTTGTGCCTGATCCAAAGTCAGAATCTTTTAATCTGAAAGATAAGAAGTGAATTACATGTAATTTTGAAAATATCAGTCAGACTTCCAGAAACTAATGGACTAGTTGATTCAGAACAAATCTTTCCTTGACAACAGCCAAAACAGATGCATAAAGGAAATGAAAGATACAAGAAAAATACATGAAGATACCTGAGAGCAGCTGAGGTAGGGAGGTTTCTTGAAATCCAATTCTCAGGGAATGAGGAAGATGGAGAGCTCATCAACATTCAGGATCACTTTTCTTTTCTAGCTTTGCAGACTTGCAAACAACAGCACGGAGCAGAGATTCTGGCCAACCTCGGGGGTGGCAGACTGTCCCTGGAACCTAGAGCCTTTAAAAGTTGTAGTTGGGATGAGTGAAGAGTTGGAAGCAGACTGACTTTCCAAAGACAGAAGCCCAGCTTTGAATTCATTCAAACCCCAAATCGAAGCAACTGAGCAAGATAAAAGCCAGGGATCTCCTAACTCTCCTTCTTATCAGGTCTCAGAGAAGAAGTGGCCTGTCTCTTATCCAAGACTAATGCCTCCTCTGGGGCTCTCTCGAGCTGTCATCTCTGCAGCCAGCTCCATGAGCTATCTTTGCTTTTTCCTGTACTTAATATCTCACTGTGTTGTTTTTCTGTATCCCAAGCTCTTAAAAAAAGTTTCTTTGGCAGGCACTATGATATCTGTTTAGAGGGATTATTATTTTTTCATTAAGGTATAGTTACACAGCCCAGACTGGCCTAAGACTCAAAATCCTCTTGCCTCAGAATCCCAAATGCTAGGATTGTAGGTAAATGCCACCAGGTCTAGCTTTAGGAGTTGTTTGTTTACTCCCTATTTTCACAAAGTACTTTTTGTTTGTTTGCTTGTTTTGTGGAATGACATGCAGGCATGCGTGGATTTTCTCTGGTCTACATTTTTTTCTTTTGAAATTTTTCTTAAATATGTTTTATGTTTAGTATTTTAATTAAGTGCATGAACATTGGAGAACTTTTGTTGTCATTGTAGGCATGCTTAGGATATGCAAACAAGGCCCTACATTCAGCTATTAGCACCAGAAAATGAAAATTGGGAAAATTCTTAGTGGTCGCAGTTGATGGCCACACTTTCAGTCAGTATTATGCTAAATACATTGTCACTTAAGAGTCAGTTCAAAGGAGGAGCAGGCTGGTCTCTGGTGAGCTTTGTCCCTGCAAATGCTGTTTATATGGCTAATGGAACAAGCCCACGTCATTAGCTTTTCCTTCTGCACATGTAAAAATATAGAGTGGTTGTTTGTTCAATCTTCATTTTGAATGTTTATCTATATTTGAAACTGAAAATTTAGTTAGTAATGCTCAACCAGAATGATATAACTTACTTAGTAATTCATGTCACTATGGAGATTGGAAAGTAATTTTGGTCGTTCATACACAATTTTAATTTCCAACAATGATAATGAAGTAGATAGTTTACAAAAAATCTTTCCAAAGACAAAGGCTAAAACACACAAAAAAGTTTGTAAATTCTCAAGACCACATCAGATTCTGCTACATTCCTGTTGTGTATTTCTTATTTTTATATTTTAGTACCTATATTCTGAACATCTTTAATAGTATTGCTTTATCATTCACATATAGTCACATATAATCATGTATCAATCACATATATTGCTAAAGGACCAATCCTATATTAAGAATGTCCCCTGACCATGCATATTTACTGTTTTCTGTATTTTGATTAACCAGTTTCTTTTATGCATGACCATGATATAGCAGTTATGATAGAAATACAGTAAGTCTCTTCATCCTTGTAGTTGCTATCCATACCACACCCTTGGTGGTTCTTATGATAATTAGTCTTAATCGTCAACATGACAGAAATTAAGGCAGCCTCCATGCCTGCATGAGAGATATTCTCTAGATTAAAGTTGAAGCGAGAGAAAGGAAGGATCATGATGGATCTTCAATTGTAATGTCCCTCTTACTAAGCTTTGTGGTGGGTGGCCGGAGCCATTGGTGACATTCTTTTGCAGGAGTAGGAAATTAAATCCCAGTTGCACAGGACTGAGAGTCTTTTGAGTTGCACTGTTTAGTAGCTCTCTAGTAATTTTATTTGCAGTAAAAAGTTTCACCAAAATTCTTTTAGCTCTTGGTGTCTTGGGAAAAGAAATGTGGGTGAGTCATTCACACCTATGACATAACTATGTAGCAAGTTGATAGCAGTTTCTGTGAGCAAGACAGAAAGGAATGCATAGTTCACACCATGTGAGCATCTTTAATGATTGATCCAGA
Organism: Typhlomys cinereus; assembly: GCA_023101885.1. Taxonomy (NCBI): domain Eukaryota; kingdom Metazoa; phylum Chordata; class Mammalia; order Rodentia; family Platacanthomyidae; genus Typhlomys; species Typhlomys cinereus. Next base: position 5,582,682 of record JALPQD010000052.1, read on the forward strand.
ATCCCCTAGACCCATATAATGGAGAAAAGCTATAACTTTATAAGCTCATAAGGTAGAGGTCCATGACATTTTACTGTTGTATTAATGACAGGCAATTAATATTGCAGGGGCTGAATATAAGACATGTATGGGATGCTTGAATTGCATAAGAAATAGACTTTAAAAATTAGCTTAAGGTTTGTTTGTGTGAAAATGCATGCATTAAGATACATCATCTGAGATTTTCGCCTTGCGATATTTTACACAGTACCAAGGAATACTGTAGAAGCTGTTGAGGGAGAGGAATAATCACAAACCCCATCAATAGCATGAGATCTGTAAGTTGCAATATAAATCACCATGGCAACAGGTGACCACCTAGAATAATAGTGGCATGAGTACCAACGAGACAACAAACAACTTTCTGATTGAATGCAAGACCTGTTTGTCAAAATGTTACTCATCTCTGTTAGTGTAAACTGGAACAACAACCTAAAAAAGAGAAGTACATAGACCAGTAGGGAAGACAGCCAATAAACCTATAGGTAGGAAGACAGTACATCAAACTGCTCTGTAGGCAGCTGTTATTATACCCATAGAAAGGGAACTTACAGTGGAAATCTTTGGGTCTAAAGCTGGATGAGTGACGGGAAATGCATATATCAGTGGGATGGCCTGAAGAGAGGTAACTTGTTATATGATGGAGTCAGCCTGAGCCCACATAGGAGAAGACAAGCTAGAGTGAACCCTGGGATCCATAGATGCATACAGGTGGAAGATTAGAGGGAGAGGGAAGGAATAGTGAGGAAAAGAAGAATTGGAAGGGAGGGAAACTGGGATGAATACTCAATACGCTTGTAAAAGTAGAAAAAGAAGATATATGAACATGATTGGGAAACAGTTCACAGGGACATGGTATAATGAAAATGTGCTCTAAGCATTTGACACAAAGTGAGAGTCAGGCTTTATCCACCAGAACATCCAGGCAACTGCTACTGTCTGGTGCACCATCCTCCCTGCCCCTACCAATCCCTTCAACCACTGAGAGGATGGGTTAAGGAAATAGTCAGATGGCTGGACCAGTCCTTACTTTGCCTTTTCTTTTCCCATTTCTTGGTATGAAACATCACACAAGTGATGCACACACTGAGATCTACCTTATCATACTATTGCTAATGGTAGTCTCACATACATTTGCCCTGAATCAATCTGCGGCAGAGGTGATCCCAGAATAATCTGCTAATCCTTGAGCTGAGTCTGTCCTTAGCTAACTTCCTGTGAATAGTTTTCTGACTAGAAGCTGGACATTTTTTATTTTTCCAGTTCTAGAGACAAAACTCAGGACCTCACACATGCTATACAGGTATGAGGACTCTGAGCCACGTCACAACCCAGGACTCATCATTTTGGATTTGAGTACCCATTATCTATGTAACCTTATTACATAATGATACTAAGATTTTGAGGTTCAATGTGACACAATGCCCCTTGTCATAGTTAGGCACAGGTGTCAACTTGATAGCTGAGGGTTTGAGTTTTGGGCACATTTGTAGAGAATTAGTAGTTGAGTTGAGCCCAGAGCGAACCTGAAGGAGATTGTCTAGCTGCTGGGGAAGGCCCAGCCTATGATGGGTGGGATTAGGCCCTGGATAAATTATGGAGAGCTGGTTGAGAGAGTTGGCATCTTTCTGTCCACTTGGCCAGACCATGCTGGTCTGGTAGGTAAGGACTGTCCATCTCTCAGCTATTATGTGGTGATGATGTGGCTAGTTCCCTCGGCCCTGGTGTTGGTGCGTGCTTTCTCATCAAGCTGGACTGAGAACTGTAACCAGGAATCATAAAAGAGAATAAACCCTTGTTCCCTTAAGTTGTTTAATGGTCATTTATTAGCAACCATGCAGGCGAACTGCAACACCCCTTTTTAATTTGGGAAGTTTGAATTCTTTATATAGGTCCATTCTGTAAATAGGTCATTTGTGGGAAATGGTTTCAAAAAATGAGAATTGTTCTAGCCTTTCCTGCATTTAGGCAAGATCAAGCCTGACTTGTATGCAATCCTACCTTGTGCTCTGATGTGGCGTGTAACTTTTAGTGCCTCTCTGGTTCGTCCCCTGGAGCCTTCAATGGGTCCAAGTTCTGCACACATGTAATGCATGGGTAGCCGTTCCTTCCAACCTCATTGTTATGCTATAAGAGGGATCCACAGTGTTCTAAAAAGTCTGTCTGGCATTCAAAACACATTTAAAATAAAGTTCCAGATGGAAACACCTACATGAATCTACAGGAAGAACAACTAAAGAAAACAAGTAAATGTCATCACCACCTTATATGCTGAGAGTTCTGGGAAGAATGTCATTGGGATTTTGATAGAACATGCATTGAATTTATAGATTGTTTTGAGTAGTGTGGACATTTTGACCACTTTAAATATTTGAATTCATAATCATAGAATATTTTTACAGTTATTTGTACCTTCAATAATGTTTTCATCAGCTTTATGCTTTTTGATTTTTTTTTCTGATCATGGTAATAAAGGATAATTTATGTGTTCCATCTTTTTCAATTTGTTAATGTTGGTTTTGAGATGGGGTGTGGTGTTGATCTCAGAGAATCTTCCATGTACACTGGTAAATAACATGTCTCCTGTGGAATGGAATGTTAGATCCATTTGATTGAAGGTCCAAGTCAAATCCACTATTCACTAATTTTCTGTGTGGATGATTTGTCCATTACTGCAAGTGAGGTGTTGGAGTCCCTTATTATTGTTACACCAGAGCATCCAGGCAACTGCTACTGCCTAGTTCACCATCCTCCTTGTCTCAGGAAAGTTGAGAGAGCCCTAACAATCCCTTCAGTACAGAGAGGATGGATCAAGGAAACAATCACATGGCTCAACGTGTTCTTGCTTTGTCCTATTTCTCCCTTTAGATCTATTAATAATAGATCATATGTTCAGGTGCTTTGATGATGTGTGCAGAGATATACGCCTATATATCAATGTATAAAATAATTCTTTCCTCATCTTTCAGTATTTGACTTAAAACTTATTTTATCGGATACAACTATTTCTAGTCTTCTTTCTTGGCTTCATTTTGCATGAAATCTTTTTTCTCTCCTTTCATATTTAGTCTGTGTGTCCTTGAAATTGAAATGAGCCTTTTGAAGGCAGAATATAGTTGGTTCTTATTTACTGTTCCAACTTTTCAGATACTATATGTCTTTTGATTAGAGAATTTAATCCATTATATTGAAAGTAATTATTAACTGATATGAGCTTATAACCAATACAATTGTTTCCTGGTCATTTTGTAGATCTTTTATTACCTTTTTTAAATGAAAATCTATTTTTATTGAATATTTTTATCATTTTTGATATACTATTGTGATTACCATGAAGGTTAGATCAAATGCCTTATAATTATGACATGCTATTGTAAGTTGGTAACTTAACTGTGTTTGTATAAAAAGCTAAACTTTATTCCCTTCCAAATTTTATTTTTTATTTCAATATTTACACTTTATGTGGCATATACATTAACAAATTTTTGTCGGTATTATTTTAATACTTTTAATCTTCATATGAAAGATATAAAGATATACATGGTATTAGTGCAGTATTATAATGCTTTCTATTTGACTTTATACCTACTTTGATCAGTAAGCTTCAATTTAAAAAAATTGAATCAGGGCTTAACTCTGTATCTCTAGCTGCCTTTGATTTCACTATGTCCTTCAGACTAGCCTTAAATTTGGGGCAGTTCTATTTTGACTTTCCCAAATGCTGGGTCACACCTTGCTGCTTTCATGTGTTGTTACTGTTAACATATCAATTGTGATGAATGTTCAACTCTTACTCTTTCTTGGCCTATGCAAACTCTTCTGCGACATAGGCCTGCCCAGTGGGGAGTTTGACTGAGGTAGGCTCCTTGGGGGGAGAAGGGGCTGTCCTTCATTTTTCTTAACCAAGTGGAGGATATCCTATTGCGATGCCTGGGATAGAGGGAAAGGTAATAGAGATAATGTTAAACTGTGTGTTCCAATCTCTCAATTCATCTTTTCTCATTTCTGCTATATGTACAGGTGGTATAACCGCCTATGTGGTTCCCTTGGCTCTTGCAGAGGTATTTACCTCTGTGAATACTGCTTCTAATTGATGTTTTCACAAGAGGATAGACACTGGAAAATTATGTCCAGACATCTTGCCAATCTTCCTCCTTTTAGCCCTTATAAGAATAGTTCTATTGGAGGGATGGGAAGTGAAGAAATTTCTTCGAGGTCTTCATCAGATGAAAAAATGCATATACAGTCAGACTTAAGAGCACTTGTTTGAGATGCAGATTTGGGATTTACCAGCATAATGTGGTCCTTGTAATAAAGCTAAAAGATGGATGAATGTGTGGCAAAGATTAGCAAGGACTATGTCACAAGAAATTTTCAAGAGGAACCCTCCTGTGACATGTGTGGGAAACACGAAGAGGTAAATCAGCTAAGATTTGATCAGAAAACAGAAAACACAAGCAATATGGGCACAAACACTAAAAAAAATGCAACTTTAGTAACTGCTGGCCAGCAAGGATGCCTAACTACCAAAGAAGTATGCATAGATTTTAAGACGTTCAGAAGGAACAGGTGCAAATCACAACCTTTAGACTAGCAGAAGGAATTCAGGATGAGAGCATTGTCTCTTCCACCAATGTTGATATTTGTTCATTTTTCAAGAGCCTATGGCCTCTTTTGGAAAATGCAACTTCAAGGGGTCAGTGTGTCCAGGAAGATATACCAGGGCATTGTGATTGAGGAGGAGGAGATTAAGGTCTGAGGCTACTCCACTCAAGCTTTCATGGGAAGTTTGTGACCCGAGGCACAGCCAGAATTATCATTGAAGCTGCCAGCTCCAGTTCCTAAGAAACTGGGAGGAATATGGTCTGAAGATGCATGTGTACAAGCACCACCAGGATTCCCATGCTGAATGATGAAGGATGATTAAAGCCAGTAAGAGGGTTCCTTCCTTCCATTATTAACTGTTGTGTCACATCAGTGTTCTCTATTGGAAAGCCTAACCTTTCACAAGCTGGCACCTGAGAATTGTTTATAGAGTCCAGTTGCAGTATCACACAACACAGCAGATTTGGAGCTGAGAGCCAAAGACTCAAAGAGGTAAGAGGCCATGTGTTCGCATTCTGGACTCCCAATCAACATGCACTTCAAGCTGCCACCTGTATAATTAATGATATATTTTATTCGTCCTAGTTAAGCCTTTAAGATCTCTAATTCAAGCAGACTGCTGGCTGTACTGCATTTGAGCTGTGTGTGAGGAAGACTATCTAGCTAAGACTAGGCAATATAGAACCACGAGAGATAATTAAGTTATTGCTTTAAGCCAGTGAGTTTTGGGATCTTTTGCTGTCCAGCAATAGGTAAATGGAAACAAGACAACTGTTTACTTTATAGAAGGTTGCTGAAACACTATGTTTGCATTATTGTTGACAAGAAGTGTCTATTTAATTTCACAACAAAATTTCAAGAAATGCTGAAGCAGTGATAGCCTGGTTATGATGGGAGAGTAAACGCAGAAGGAATACTGAAAGGAAAGAAGAGCAAAAATGGTATCTGTACTACATAGGCTTTTCTTAGCTTTGTTTCTACTCCTCCACATTCCTCTTCATTCTCAATTGTTATCCCCTTCCACCATCTGGTATTTTCAACCATGACACCCCCACCCCCACCCAAGCATGTACTAGTGGCCTATTTTCTGTTCAGCTTATGCTTTCTAGATAAAGCAAGTCAAACTCATTTCTTTTAAAGTTTTTTTTATCATTTTTAAAAAATTTTGTCTAGTTACACAAGCTCAATGGAAAGGTACTTTCATCTCCCTCCTTCTCCCTTCTCCTCCTCTTTGCCCTTCCCCCTTCAATCCCCATAACTTGCTCTCGCTGTCTCTCTCTCACCTCCCTCTCTCCTTCCCTTCTTTTCTCCCTCACACCCTCTCTTGCTGTTTCCACCTGCTCCCTACCATCCTCTAGAACATAAGTTTATATGAGTCCTGAAGTTCCCTCTGAGTCATCTATACTAGTGAGGGCTCAGGACTTTGTGGCATGCCTTGGAACCCTATCTTGGGCTGCCCACTAATATAGGAACTCCATTATATCTATCTAACCCCTTGCTTCTAAGGATCCTGCTGCCTGAAGCCATCTCCTCTGAGACTGTGCTAGTCTATGGAGGGTTGTTGACATGTCAGCCATTGTGCAGGTCAGGTAAGGGCCAGTCACATTGCAGTGAGATCCTGCTTGCTGCTGCCCAGACTTGTGTGGAGTATCTTGTCCATCAGCGGACATCCCCATCTTCAGGCTCCTACAATCTTACTGCCTCTTCTTCCACAGGGTTCCCTGAGCTTTAGGATAGAGAGTCAGACTCTCTCATTTCTTAAAACATTATTTGTATGCTTACAATTTTACATTATTAGCATCCATTTTTGCCAATATTGATGTTTTCAATGCCCCAAATGCCTTGTTTTTCTAAATTAAAACTGCAAATTTTCTCTGCAAACTGATTCTACTTTTCTTTACTCTAATTAGTGCACCTTAGGTATGCAGTTGTCCAGATTAGAGCTCTGGATATTATCTTTTACACAATAATCTTGTTCAACTTTCATATCTATCAATTACTGTCATAGTTAAGCACAGGTGTCAACTTGACTGTTGAGGGTTTGAGCTCTGGGCACAGTTGTAGAGAGTTGATGGTTGAGCTAAGCCCAGAACAAACCTGAAAGAGATTGTCTTGCTGATGAGGAAGGTCCAGCCCATGGTGGGTGGGATTAGGCCCTGGATAAATCACGGAGAACTGGTTGAGAGAGTTGGCATCCTTCTGTTCACTTAGCCAGACATGCTGGTCTGGCAAGTAAGGATTGTCCATCTCTCAGCTGTTGTGTAGAGATGGTGTGGCCAATTCCCTCAGCCCTGGTGTTGGTGCATGCTCTCCTGTCAAGCTGGACTAAGAACTGTAACCAGAAATCGTAAGAGAATAAACTCCTTGTTCCCTTAAGCCATTTGATGGTCATTTATCAGCAACCATGCAGACGGACTGCAACAATTACCAAGCTACCAATTATTTATTCTGCCATATAGAATCCCCTGATTATCTCCCCCTTTCTCTTTATTTTCACTATTAACCAAATCTAAAATATTTTTGTTTCTCACTGTTCTACTATAATAATGTTCTATAGCATCTTTTCATATCCTCTATAACCCCAACTAATTTAGTTTGCAAAGGAATTTCTTGCGTACTCTAAAAATCGCAAATACTGACGAGCTTCACTTTAATTAAATATTTGAATCTGTACTTATGTAAATTAAAAGCAGATTGTCAAGATTTTTTTGAAAGAAATCTGGATTATACATGAATTTGTCACTGAGACAAATATCTGACTGAAATAATTTAAGGGAAAAGCGGTTCATTTTGATCATGGCTCCAGTGGGCACAGGCAGTAATAGCAGGAAAGGAGTGGTGGCTGGATGGCTCTGTTCATGGTGTTGGGAGCCTGAGTTATTGGTTCCTCAGTTCTTGGCAGCATGTAGAGAGGATATGACAGGAATGCCAGAGACCATAAACTCCTCAGTACCCACGTCCAGTGACAGACTTTCTTCAACTAGCCATCAGCCAGCTAAAGGTTCCACAGTAATCCTAAATAGCACCCTCAGCTGGGGAACGAAGGACAATACAGGAACCTACAGGGGACATTTTATTTTTATTTTCTATTTTTTTTGAGGAAATGCCATATCAATTTCCATAGTGGCAACACTGGTTTACATTCCCGCCAGTTGTGATAGGAGTGCCCCTTTCTGTATATATCCTCATCTGCATTTGTTTTTGTGTGTTTCCTTCATGATAGCTTTCTGACCGATGAGGGGGAATTTCAAAGTAGCTTTGTTTTGCAGTTACCTGATAGATGAGGATGTTGAATTTTTTTTTCTCAAGTATTTAGTGGACATTTGTATTTCTTCTGAAAGCTGTCTTTTTAATAATTAAAAAAATGGAATGATGAAAAGAATCTTCTGCTTAGATATCTTCAAATACCTGCAATCTCTTTCAAGCTGTTTAAATCAGTTTTCCCTTTGTTTAGTCTAGATTTCCTACTCAACTACATTAATCTTTTTCTACCATCCAACTAAGCTGCCTCCAAGCTGACATACAACTACACAGTTTTCAATTGCCGTGTAATTTATCTTCTTCAGAGTGGCACTTCTGGTTTGTTTACAATGAGCTCCCAGAGATACAGAGACATAAACCCTGGCATAATTCTTATTTAGGATGCATTCAAGTATCTACAAGTTAAGTCACTAGAGGCTCAGGTGCTTACATATCTTTACCTCTGAATGAAAAGCTTCACAACAGGAAGTCTAAAACTTAAAGTCAGTTCAATAAAATTCCCAAGAACAAAACCAGCCTAGGTTAGTATCCTGACCTTTGCTATGGCAACTTTCATCAAGGAACGCAAAGTATTTTATGGTGATGAATTGTGGTAATTAGACTTGGCACATTGGGCAAATACTGTAGGACTTATTTTTATGAAGGGATAAAATGTTGAGCCCTGAGTTTGGGTAATTCATCCAACACTTACAATAAACTGGCAACAGGAACGCTGTTAGAGTTTGCTTTCTGGCCTCAATTTTCTGACTATATTAAAGTTCAAACTACTCTCCATTTTTGAGAAGTTTTTTTATTGGTTAGTTGCTAGTCCAGAGGTAGATGGTTTGAAAGGTCACAGGGAGTAGTATTGACTCTATTTTGTTTCCCAGATGCTACTGAATGAAGCGTGTAAATAGCTTATGGGTTTGCTGGTCACTTGCTCTGCAGCCCAGTTCCTCAACTTTGAAAGCAGCTTGCAAAACATGTTCCCAAACTATTTGTTCTTGTTCTCACAGAAACTGCATATTTTTCTTTGTTTTTTTTTTTTTTTTTTTTTTTTTTTGATGAAGTACACTGTATTAGAGGCATTACTTCAAAGGCAACAGTTGGATCAGACTACACTGAAAAATCCCTAGTAACCTGTCATAAATTTAAAACTTTTGAGTACAGTCAATATTTCTCAGATGCTAAAGATAGGAAATGTGGTAATTTTAAAGCACTCAGAAATGAAGTCCCCAAGGAAAAGTCCTGCTTTCTCCTAGCTTGGCTTATCCTAAAGAATCCTTCTTATCTTAAAAATGTGGACCACAGGAGTGAGCTGGCGGGAGACAGCCCCAGACTGAAGAAATATCTGCTTCTGGGTTAAGCATCTGCATGAACTATATCCATTATTCTCATACTAGTTGGGCCTGTGGCATTCTTCTGAGAGCTAAGTGTACCAAGGATTATGGTCTCTTTTTTTTTTTGTCAGACTAGAGATATTTCAACCTAACATTTCCAGATGAGTCCCCTTTTATTTTCGTATAGAAATCTGACATTCTTCTCCATAAGAGCAAAATATATGAGGATCCAGGAAATCTCCCTGTCATGGTTTGAATGTGTCCCTCACAATCTCATGTGTTTGGGAAGGTCATGACACCTTTAGGAGGTGAAACATTGTGGGAGGAAGGTAATCACAGGGGATGGTCCTTGAGGTGGATTAATCACACCCTACTTCTGGGAGAGGTTTGCTCTTGCAGCTGGCAGTTTAGCAGCTCTCATCCTTCAGGATAGATGTAACTTAGCCTGTCTCCAACCTCTGATGCCAGCCACACCATTTCTGCCATGAAAGATTGTATCTCTCCTCTGGAACTGTAAGCTGAATAAATCTCCCTTTCACCCTTAAGTTGCTTGACTTTGAGTGTTCTCTCACAGCAACAGATAAGAGTAATTAGTGCACTCCTTGAAGTGAAATTTCTTAAACTTAGGACAACCAAAATTAGAGCTGAATGAAAAACAGCTAGCAATGTTGCTGAAAATAGATTCTTTTGTCCTAACACATGATACTCCAATTTAGAGATTCAAACATGTAGCCAGATTTGGAAATTGTTGCTTTAAAAGCAGTGAAGGCTGAATTATTCTAGTGGTGCATTTAGCTTGGGAAAATGCCTTTTATTCATTCATCGTGTCAATGAATGGCATTGTTTATTTGTCCATTTGGTATGTATTTATTTTTAAATTTTTTATTCTTTGACAGGTTTATATACGAATACAATGAATTTATGTCATTATCACCTATATTATTCAATCACATCTCACTCCTCACATTGAAAATCTTTTCCTTCCCAACTAATTTCCCTCCATGACTTTTTGTGTATGTGGCCCACCTGGGCTGCCTGTACTGGCATGTGCCTGAACACCTTCCAGAACACTGATAATACATTAGTGGGCATATAATTGAGGAAAATAGCTTTCCTTTCAGCATCCAGCATTAATCTTCAATTGTCTCTCAAAGGCTTATGAAGCCTCATGATATCTTACTCCTTCCATGACAAAATACTGATAGGCCAAAATCTTGTGAAGGTCTTGTGGAAATAGACTCGGCAGCAGTGAGGTCATAGGTACAGCAGCCTTGTCATGTCCAGAAGCTTGTCCAACTTCTGACTTTCACATTCTTTCACAATGCTTCCTAAGTTTTGGGGCAAGAAGTCCTGTTTGGGTAGAGGTACTGTTTAAGCCTGAGCACTATATGGTTACTGATTGTCTAAACTTTTCCCAATTGTGATTCTTTTCATTCATCACCTTCCATTCCAAAAGGATACTCATAGTTGAGGGCTGAGAGCTTCTCTGACCAATAGTTATAATGATAGGTGTTAAGAAAGGAGCTTCACTGTCCAACACACTATTGACCCCACAAAGTCTAGCATTTGCTAAAGGCACCAAGATCCTTGGAGGCAAGGGATTGGCAGCCACAGTAGTGTTCCTATGCTTAAGGGGAACACAGGAAAGGGTTCAGGGAAATGCAACTGGGTCCTTGTACATCATCAGAGAGGAGGGCCCAGAGGAGAGTCTGGCATGCACATTAAAGGATTCTCCAGGGATTGGGGGGGGGGCACTGGGAGATAGAGAGGGAGAGGTGAGGGGAGGGGGAGCCGGGGGGTTGGGGGAAGGAGGAGGGAGGGAGGGAACCAGTGTACCTATTAAGTTTGTATGAGCGGAAATAATAATAAAAAATGTTTAAAAAAGTTTGTATGAGTGGAAATAAATAAATAAATAATAAAACAAATAATTTTAGAAAAAAAAATGTCCAGATATCATGTCCAGATAGCTAAATCTTAGTAGTTTGTTCCCCACCAAAGCCTATGACTTCCCTATTCACAATGTCTTGACCTGGATTATAGTACTAGGTATGTAATCTATATTGAAAAAAAATGGGCCTTAAATCTAATCAGAAAGCAATTGGTTATTTACATAACATTCATGCCACAATTACACTAATGGTCACATCTTGTTGTGGTGGTGGTTGTTGTAGCTCACAGAATTCAGTGAGGTGACACGGTCAAAATATGAAACTCCTGTTATGTGTCACGGATAGAATGGATGATTATAAATCACTGTTTACTAGGTGTCCATGATTATATATTATAGCAACACATAGTCATGCTAAGGAAATATCCAATTAGAAATCATGATTATGGCTGTTAAAAACAATGCTCCAGGGATATATAAAGTAGAATCTACAGCACCAGCACTGAAACCAGCCTAGAGGCATTAAAAAGGATTTCTTAGAGGAAGTAAACTTTGATTTCTGTTCTAAAGGATCAATCAGATTTACCCAGGGAAACAAAAATTGGCAAAGAGATGAACTGATGAAAAAGTAAGTGCCTAAGCCCCCCAAATAAAAAAGCACAAACAAAACTTAATCTTCAAATGCCAGGGAAATTTCCAGCAGGTCACCACAGCAAGGATATACTAAAGTTTTAAATGATAAAAGGTGAAACTGGTGGGCAGGTCATGCCCATAGACAGCTCACAGATTTGAGAGAGAGAGAGAGAGAGGGACAAATATATCTAGTAGTGTGGGCGCCAGGCTCCAAGTGAAGATCCCAACACCAGAATTGTGCAGCAGGCCTTGGTTGAACCCAGTATACACAAAACACAATAAAAAGATTTGAATATAGAAGAAAGACTAGAAGGGAGGGCAGGGAAAAGAAGAAAATGGGAGAGAATGGAAGGAAGGATAAAATACATGAAAGATTTGTAGACATGTATGAAAACTTCAAAGAATAAAAATCATCAATAAAAATAGAACAAGATGATAACAGAGTGACAACATGTCCTTGTCTGCTAGTCATCATTCTGGTTCCCTGCCTGTCAATCAAATTTCCCTCTTATAAAGTGATACATTAGGATGGGATATTGCAATTTATGGTTAGTAGCTTAGAGCTAATCTAATGAAAAAGAATTTACCTATTTGGCCCCAGGAAGATGTATGGTCCTAATGTGTTTCACAGGTTGATGAGCTCGTTCTGGCTGCAGGATAGACAATAGAAGGTAAAGAGAGGATCAGGACTGCTAGGGATTATTTGGTGGGAAGAAGCAGAAATCATGGAGAGAACTTTTAGTGAGTGGACCCAGATAATGGCAGTGGAAGTGATTAGAAAAAAAAGGACTCTGAGAACACTAAAATTGGAGTGGATTTACTGCTTATCATGTGGTCTTGAATAAGTTAATGATTTTATTTCATTTTATTATAAAATTTAGAATTTTTATTAAATTATTCAAAGAACCATAAGAAGAATTGATTATATTCCCATCTTCTCATTTTCTGAAGCCTGAAAATTTTTTTTTCCTATTTCCTTGACAACCAGGAGGAAAAAAAAATGTAGCCTAGAATTAAGATTAGTTCTTTTATGGTCTGTAGACATAATGAGAGCATGGTAATTGTTGGAACAAATCAATATGATGCATTTTCTACAGTTGAAATATATCTTCTCTAAAATTTAGACATTAGAAATGTAGAATTAGAAATGTCTCTTCTAAAGAGGTTGGGATTTCAATCTGTGCTAAACAATAAGTGCTTTTCTTGTATTAGTAGAATTAGGAACCTTTATTTGCCAAATGTGTTGTCAGATCTTCATTGCTGTGACAAAATATCTGAGAAAAAGAAAAGAAAAAATCTGTCTCGTGGTTTCACAGATTTCAACAAATGGTTACTTGACCTTGTTGCTTTGAACTTATGGTAACATAGTGCATTTTGATGGAAACAAATGGTAGAGGATGTCTGTTTACCTTACAATAGCCAGCAAATCTAAAAAGAGTATTCCTTCAAGGTGCCCTCAAAGGCAAACTCAGTGATTTGACTTCCTTTCACTAAGGTCTATTTCCTAAAGTTTCAGCATTTCGAATGCTGTCAGCAGCTGTGGAGCAGCACTTCAACATGTGAGTGTTTGGAGATAGAGAGATAGGTCAGGGATTAAACCTCTTTCTTGAAAGCAGAAGGATCTGGGTTCAGATTTCAAATCCCAAATAAAAATGCCAGGTAGAAATGGTGGTGGCACTTCTAACCCTGGAGGAGATATTCTTTTTTTTTTTTCAGACCTTTATGACCTCAAATTTTATTTTCTTTTTTTATATACATTTTTTATTATTTTTGCTCATACAAACTTAATAGGTATACTAGTTCCCTCCTTCCCTCCTCCTCCCCCCCCCCGAAATCCCAGCTCCCCCTCCCCTCATCCTTCCCTCCCCATTCCCCAGTGCCTCCGGGCCCAATTCCCAGAGAGTCCTTTATTGTGCATGCATGACTCTCCTCTGGGCCCTCCTCTCTGATGACGTGCAAGGACAGTGGCATTTCCCTGAACCTTTTCCCGTGTTCCCCTTAAGCATAGGAACACTACTGTGGCTGCCAATCCCTTGCCTCCAAGGATCTTGGATACCTTTAGCAGATGATAGACTTTGTGAGGTCAATAGTGTGTTGGACATTGCGCCGGGCATGCAATGTCCCATTATGATTGCTTCGGCCCTAACTTGTGTGGAGTATCTTGCATATCATTGCTCTTTCCATCCTTTTGCTCTTACAATCTTACCGCCCCTTCTTCCGCAAATGTCCCTGAGCTTCAGGATGGGGAGAGATTAGTCTGGCCTAGTTCTAAGTGGTTGATATAGAGTCTCTGAAGTTCTGGATTGTGGTTTGTTGATTTTCTTTTGCAGTTTTCCTGCTCCTGCAATGCCCTTCACTCCATCCTGCTGGGCACTGTATGTCACCCCCTAGCCAGAGACAAAAAGCTGTTAAACTGGAGTCTTATTATAAGAGCACATTCAAGGGTAGATGTAATAAAAGTAGGAAACCTCAGTGAGGGAGAGGTCAATCACCCATTTGCAAAATGGTTACTTTTTATCTGTCAGACTATAAGCCCTCCCCTTCTGGTGAGATCATACCCCCTCAGTTGAAAATGATCAGGAACGAAAGTCTGTGAACTTGCAGTCCTTGATGGAGGCCTATTTGCTCTGCTGTAACATGGTCACTTCTCACCTTGTTTCTGGGGTGGCCCTCCAACCCCATCCCTCCTATTGATAATCTTTGCAATTACTGTAGGTATTACATAGATTTACCTTTGAGTGTCTCAAGGTGGGCTGGGTGGGTTTGGTACTAGGAGCCATCTATTAGGGAGTACATACGGCGCTTAATTTTCTGGGTTTGGGATACTTCACTTAATATAATTGTTTCTAATAACATCCATTTCCCAGAAAATTCCAGTAATTCATCATTTTTGATGGCTGAGTAGTACTCCATTGTATAGATGTACCACCGTTTCCTTATCCACTCGTCAACTGTTGGACATTTGGGTTGATTCCATGACTTTGCTATTATACACAGTGCTGCTATGAACATGGTCGCACTTGTGCTATAGAGGTGAACCTCTGCTTCATGGGGGGTTATTCCCAAAAGTGGAATTGCAGGGGCATATGGCATTAAAATCTTTAATTTCTTTAAGAATCTCCAGACGGCTCGCCAGAGTGGCTGTATGAGCCTGCATTCCCACCAGCAATGTAGGAGAGTTCCCCTCTCTCCGCATCCTCTCCAGCATTTGTTTTTGTATTGTGAATTTTTGCCATCCTGACTGGGGTGAGATGATATCTCAGGGAAGTTTTGATTTGCATTTCCCTGATGGCTAAAGAACTGGAGCATTTTTAAAGATATTTGTTAGACATTTTAATTTCATCCCTGGTAAAGTTTCTTTTAAGTTCCAGGGCCTATTTTTTAATTGGGCCAGTGGTTTCCTTGGTGTTTAGTTTTCTAAGTTCTTTGTGCACTCTGGACAGTAGAGCTCTATCAGATGTGTGGTTAGTGAAGATTTTCTCCCATTCTCTGGGTTGCCTTTGAGCTCGTGTTACAACCTCTTTATCTGAACAGAAGCTCTTTAATTTCACAATATCCCAACTGTTGAGCGTTGATAGCAGTGACTGTGCCATTGGATGTCTGTTTGGGAAATGTTGGCCTAGCCCAATCAGCTCGAGGGAATTCCCTATCCTTTCAACTATGGTTTTTATAGTCTCTGGCCTTATTTCAAGGTCCTTGATCCATTTGGAATTAAGTCTTGTTTATGGTGACAAGAACGGGTCCAGCTTTAATCTTTTGCATGTGGAGATCCAGTTTTGCCAGCACCATTTGTTGAAGATGCTGTTTTTTTTCCATTGGATTCTTTGGGCCCCTTTGTCAAAGACCAAATGGCTGTAATTTTGTGGGCTTATATCAGGGTCTTCAATCCCTTCAATAGTTTTTATAACTATTTGTAGTATAGACTAAGGTTTGGTATGGTAATACCTCCAGCAGTGTTTTTGTTACTCGGTATTGTCTTTGCTATCCTGGGTCTTTTGTGCCTCCATATGAATTTTGAGATTGTTTGATCAACTTCTTTGAAGAATTGCTTTGGGATTTTAATTGGTATAGCACTGAATTTGTATATTGCTTTTGGTAGGATGGTCATTTTTACAATGTTGATTCTGCCAATCCAGGAACATGGGAAGTCTTTCCACCTTCTGGTGTCTTCTGATATTTCTTTCTTTAGGGTTTTAAAGTTTTCATTGTAAAGGTCTTTTACCTCCTTGGTTAGGTTTATACCAAGGTATTTCATTTTTTTAGGGGCTATAGTAAATGAGATTGTTTCTCTCAGGGCTTTTTCACTTCTTTCATTCTGGGCATATAGGAAAGCCACTGATTTTTGTACATTTATTTTGTATCCTGCTACCCTGCTGAACTTCTCAATTAGTTCCAGGAGCTTTCTGGTGGAGTTTTTGGGATCCCTCAGGTATAAGATCATGTCATCTGCAAATAGGGATAGCTTGACTTCTTCCTTGCCGATTTGAATCCCTCTTATGTCCCTTTCTTGTCTTATGGCTTCAGCTAAGACTTCAAGTACAATATCGAATAGAAGTGGTGAGAGTGGACAGCCTTGTCTAGTTCCTGATCGAAGTGGGAATGCTTCCAATTGTTCTCCATTGAGCATAATCCTTGCTGTGGGCTTGTTGTGTACAGCTTTTATTATGTTGACAAAGGTTCCTTCCCTTCCTACTGTCTCTAGCGTTTTGATCATAAAAGGCTGTTGGATCTTGTCAAAAGCTTTTTCTGAATCTATCGAGAGTATCATGTGGTCTTGGACTTTGGACTGGTTTACTTGATGAATTACATTTATTGATTTTCGTATGTTGAACCAACCTTGTGTGCCGGGGATGAAGCCTACTTGGTCCTTGTGAATGATTTTTTTGATATGATTTTGAATCCGATTTGCTAAGACTTTGTTGAGAATCTTTGAGTTTGTGTTCATCAGAGAGATCGGCCTATAGTTTTCTTTTTTAAGTGAATCTTTATTAGGTTTTGGGATTATGACAATATTAGCTTCATAGAAGGAATTTGATAGTGTTCCTTCCTTTGCTATTTGATGGAACAGTTTAAGGAGGATTGGTGTTATTAAATCCTTAAATGTCTGGTAAAATTCTGTGCTGAATCCATCTGGTCCAGGACATTTTTTGGTGGGAAGATTCGAGATTACTTCTTCAATTTCCTTATATGTTATAGGACTATTTAAATAATTCACAACTTTCTGATTTAATTTAGGTAAGTTGTGTTTACTTAGAAATTCATCCATCTCTTTTGTGTTGTCAAACTTCACAGAGTATAAGTTTTTGAAATATGATGTTATAATTCTCTGGATTTCTTGGGTATCAGTAGTGATAACTCCATGTTCATTTCTAATTTTGTTAATTTGGGTTTTCTCTCTCTTGCTTTTGGTTAATTTAGCTAGGGGTGTATCAATCTTATTGATTTTTTCAAAGAAGCAGCTTTTTGACTGGTTGATTTTTTCTATCATTTTCTTAATCTCGATTTCATATATTTCTCCCCTTATTTTGCTAATCTCCTCTCTTCTACTACTTTTGGGATCAGATTGCTCTAGTTTCTCTAAAGCTTTAAGCTGCATTGTTAAGTTGTTTATTTCTGATGTTTCCTTTTTTTTGATGTAGACATTAAGAGCTATGAACTTACCTCTTAGGACAGCTTTCATTGTGTCCCAGAGATTTTGGTAAATTGTATTTTCATTATCATTTGCTTTCAGGAAATCTTGAATTTCCTTTTTAATTTCTTCCTGAATCCAGTTCTCATTCAGCATCATATTGTTAAGTTTCCAGGAGTTAGTATATTTTCTCTTGTTTGTTGTGTTGTGGATGTCCAGCTTTAGGCCGTGGTGGTCTGATAGGGCACAGGTTAGAATTTCAACTTTTTTGTATATGTGGAGATTGGTTTTGTGGCCCAGTATGTGATCTATTTTTTAGAAAGTTCCATGTGCTGCTGAGAAAAATGTGTATTCTTTGGTGCATGGGTGAAAAGGTCGATAGAGATCTGTAAGGTCCATTTCTTTAAGGGTTTGCTTAAATTCCAAAGTGTCTCTGTTAAGCTTTTGACCTGTTGATCTATCCCATGTTGAGAGGGTGGTGTTGAAGTCCCCAAGAATTATCGTTTGGGGGTTGATTTCTTGCTTTAGACGCTGTAGGGTTTTCTAAATTAATGTGGAGGGGCCCGTGTTGAGTGCATATATGTTCAGTATTGTGAAGTCTTCCTGGTGAATTGTACCTGTGACTAAAATGTAGTATCCATCTGTGTCTCTTATGATTTTCTTTGGTTTGAAGTCCACTTTGTCTGAAAGCATAATTGCTACCCCTGCCTGTTTCCTGGTTCCATTAGCTTGCAAAATTTTGGACCAGCCTTTCATTCTTAGGAAGTGCCTATCTTTTGTGGTGAGATGAGTTTCCTGAAGGCAGCAGATTGTTGGATTGTGGTTTTTAATCCATGTTTGTAATCTGTGTCTCTTAGTCGGTGAGTTAATACCATTGACATTTAAGTTATATGGAGAAATTATTTTTAATTCTGGACATTTTTTATGTTTAGTAGATTTTGTAAGTGTGTGGTTTGATATTTACGTTTTGGTGGTATTATACGTCCCTTCTGTCCTCCTGGATACGCTTGTTCTTATCTTTAAGCTTGAGTATCATTTCTAGCATTTTTTGAAGGCCTGGTTTGGTAGACATGTATCCCTTCAAGTTGTCTTTGTGCTGGAAAACTTTTCTTTCTCCTTCAATCATGACAGATAGTTTTGCCGGGTATATCAGTCTGGGTTGGCATTTTTGCTCATTTAATACTTGAAGTATGTCTCTCCAAGCTCTTCTTGCTTTTACTGTCTCTATTGAGTAGTCATTTGTTATTCTAATAGGTTTACCTTTAATGGTGACTTGCTTTTTTTCTCTTGAAGCTCCCAGCACCTTTTCTTTGTCTTGAATGTGGAGTGTTTTGACTATTATTTGCCGTGGTGATTTTCTATTTTGGTCGTATCTGTTTGGAGTGCAAAATGCGTCTAGTATTTCGATAGGCCTCTCATTCTTTAGTTGTGGGAAGTTTTCATTTATGATGAATTGAAATATTTTGGAGGAGATATTCTTTAAAGCCCCAGAACAAAGTAGAAAGGAGGTAGGGCAATCTAGGCAATTCAGGATGGTTACCAAAGAAATCAACCTTGGGACTCCACAGGTACACACAGTGCCCTCTAGTGCACACACACACACATATACTCACACTCACACACACAAGCATACAAATGCACACAAAAACAAAACAAAACACAGGAGCATTTGGTGGGACATTTGCAAAACAGACCACAACAGCTGGTGTGTATTAAATTTTTTTCTGCCATGTGAGGCCAGTGTATGCCTCTCAGCCCTTAACAGGCAACTGAACCTGCCAGTGCCTTGAATCTTGGACTTCTTGACCTCTAGCACCATGAGCAAACAGATTTCTGTTCTTCATTTTGTCTCAGATTATTCTATAGTAGTAACACACCATAGAATGCTAGATCTATTTTAAAAATTACTGTGGGGGCTTCCTCTGGAACATGGGTAGCCTACTGTTATCCACATTCCTGAACAAAGATGTCTTTTTTTTACTCGGCATCTATCAACTACTAATAGTTCCACAGCTAGGTGTGGTACCTGCCCCATTCATGCCAGAATGTCAGCTGGCTTCATCTTACGCAGGTTTTGTGCAAATAACTGCAGCTGCTGTAAGTTCATGATTGTGACAGCTGTTGTGTCCAGATGCTTCTTTGCCATTTTTTCACTACATCCTTGTACCCATAGGTGGCCCTAATTGGACTCAGTGGATTACTGAAAGGTAAAAGTAGGAATATGTCTTCCTGTGCTTGAGAAATCTCAGTCAGTATATTTTCCAGTTCCATTCATTTTCCAGAAAGTTTCAGTTTCATTTTTTTTCTATAGCCAAATAGTATCCCATTGTGTATATGCACCACATTTTCATTATCAATTCATCCATTGATGGACATGCAGGCTGATTTCATTTCTTTGCTATTGTAAAAAGAGCTACAGTGAACATAGATATACAAATGTCTCTGTAATAAGATGTATGGTGCTTTTGGAATATTCACAGAGGTGTTATACTGGGTGCTGGGTGAGGTTTCCTGTGATATTATTAATAGGTATGTAGGAGAATCCATTACGTTTTAACTTTCATTTCACTGATGACTTATGCTGTGGAACATCCTTTCAGGTGCTTATTTGCAATCTCTATGTCTTTTTTGATGAGAGGGTCCCTTCAGGTCTTTGCTTTTGTTTCTTTAGTTGGATGTTTGCTTTTCTAATGATTGAGTGCTAAGGAGAACCTTATATACTTGGATTGCAATTTTTATAAGATGTCCTTTTTAAAAAAATATCGTGCCCAATCTGTAGTCTATTTTCTGAATATCTTGACTTTTTTTCAGAGTAGTTTTTAATTTTATTGAAGCTCAGCTTGCTAATTATCATTTGATCTTGTCTTTGTCTTGGCATAGTCAAGAGGTCAATGTCAAAATCTGTGTCTCCTGGATTTTCTCCTATATTATTTTCTTGGAGTTTTTGAGTCTTAGTAATTCCATTTCTCACCAATATGTTTCTCAATGCAACTTAACTGAAGCTGAATCAGTACAGTATTTCTCTTACCCACAAACCCAGATAGAATAGTTAATATTTAAGCACACTATCTTTTTATGCAAATGATCTTAATTATAAGAAAATGTTGCTTTAAAAATAGAAGAACAGAACATATTTGTGCAATTACACTGTTCATCCTTCACCCTTTTATGCATTCCATAAATATTTATTTGATTTTTTCAGGCACTAAATATTCATTCAACAGGTACTACGAAGACTCTCATGATACAAAGGTGAATAAGGGAGCATGATAAAAGAAAGCAAATAGGATCTTATGCATAAGATCATTATAACAGTCATGAAAGAAGTTAACAGTGCTGTGCTTAGCTTCATGAGACTGAGGGAGAATGGAAGGTGCTACAATTATGTTTTCTTTCTGCTGCTTTGAGAATTTAAGGACTAAAGGGGAGATTTATTTGGCTTATGGCTCCAGCGGGGAGACACAGTCCATTGCAGAAGAAAAGGCATGGTGGGCTGCAGAAAGTGGAGGTGTCTTAGGTCATCACAGACACCCCGGAGGCAGAGAGAACAAGAGATCAACTGCCAGAGTAGCTAGTAGAAGCAGGGAGGGGCTACCCAAAGCCTCAAAGGTCCACTTCCAGTGGTCTGTCTTCCTCCTGCAAGGCTATACCTCCTAAAAGATCCACAACCTTCCTAAACATTAACAATAGCTAAAGATTCAAGCACATCAGCCCATGGGGGACAACTCACATTCAAACTACGACAGAAGGTCTATCTGAGAATATCACGTAGGCCAGTTTGCTAAGAGTTATTAAAGGAGCTTTCTGAGCAGAGGGAAGGGCATAAGCAATGTCCCCAGAAGACAGGAAAGAGTTTGGCAAGTTCAAGATAAGGAAAAGGCTATGATGTAGGTAAGCAGGAGTGAGAAAGAGGAACATGGCATGGGGTGGAGCTGAGAAGCAGCTGATCACAAATAGAAATAAAAAGCAGAAATAAGCCAGGGGATGATTAAAAGACAATAAAATCAGGAAGCAGCCTTTTGAAGGATGGTGGGCCCACTCAATCATTGCCAAAAGCTTCAAGGACTCCTTGTCCTTTCCTATTAGTCTGACACTGTTCGGTAACCTCAATGAGGAAATACAAGGATATTCATGTGTTACTCACTCTATAAATCTATTGCTTACTCTGGGCAGTGGCACATGAGCTGATTTACCTAACCCAGACTTCCTCTACTAATTTAACTCAGGCAAAGTCAGGTTTTGGAGATCCTGGAAAGGTACTTTCCACATGTAAATCAGGTAATTATTCAACAGAGTGGCCTCATTTAGATTAAGCAAATGTGCTAAATATCTTCCATCTTCCCCATGGGGTTTTACAAATCAAAATCTTTCCCCTTGGTTTATAAACTCATGTAGATTTGAAGTCAAGCTATTTGATGGTTGTGATTCATCTGCCTGTAGCTTTTTACCATGTTATTCTTTCACAGTGGTTTGAAGTTTAAGAAACCTCTTGAGACTCCTTTTACTTTAAAAAAACCTATTTGACTTTAAAAGGCTCTTTTAACTTTTTCTTCTTAAATACAGGAAATTATGATTTCATAAACACAAATAAATAAAAAGCCTAATTCTAGACTTCAGTTCGCAACATAATAATTTATGATGCTTGTGTAAGTTTCAAATTAGCTGACTTAATGCACACATTCACAATGCAAGAAAAATCAACTTTGGTAACATAACCCGTGGCATCATTTTTGAAAACTGGGGCATATTGCTGTGGGAGAAATATTTTGTCGTCCTTACTTCCCTCACTTTGTCTCAAGAGAAAAACTTATCAAATTTCACAGATTCCAAAAGTATCAGACCGTCAGAGAAAAACAAGCAAATCATAACCCATCACTATTTGAATAGACCGACTTTAGAAAAAGTCATTTTATTCATTAAAGTACTTTGGCAAGTGATGGATCATCCCTCAGTCTGGGCTTATGCAACAGAAGAAAATGATTGGCTATATGACTGATAAGGTTTGAAGTACATCGAAGTTCAGATAAAGGAGAATTTAGAGACTCAAATAAGACTTAAATTTAGACTCTCAGGCATCATCATCATCAACACTCTTGTGTATTTCCAGAGCTAACCTTTGTCTTCCTTCCATTGTCGTCATGAGATGGAGACATACTTTACCATAACTTTAGGCCAAGTCAAGTCAGGTTTCTTGGGAGTTCAGCTAGGAAATACAAAGGTTATTTATTCTATTGAAATTCTGCCGATGCCTGATTGGCCAGGTGGTATTCCTGAACCAATCACTGAGCTGGAAGTTTGTAGCTCTTTGCTTAACCTGGCCCTAGTCACAGGCTACCTACAGAACTGGGGGAAGGGGTTAGGGAGGATTTGAATAAACCTTGCTTCAAACACCGAGGTGGAGATGGACACATGACATTTCACAGGAAACTTTAGGTATTGTTCTTAGAAGAAAAAGTGAATACTGGATAGTAAATGATGGAACAAACAAAGCTTGAGTAGCCAGAAATGGAAACATAAATACATTCACTGAACCCATTCATCTGACGGTTGAAACTCAAAATGGGGAAAGTGGAATCGCATCCTGGATCGAAGTCCCTGTTTGGTCATAAATTACCCAGTTGATATAGCCAAGTCCCTTCACTTCACCGCTCCTTGGGCCTCAGTATCCTTATTTCTGAAAGGAGGAGAATGAACTCGATGTTCTCTCTGAGGTTTCCCCCCCTCCCTACACACACTCTGAAATGGTAATGATCCCGAGCCTGCCAAAGGAGAATGGGAAGATTCTCCTGGCCTAGTGTTGCATGGAAAAGAAAAGGAGAAGCCGGCCCAGGTGCAGGGTAGAAAGGGGAGCCAGCAGCCCCGGGCCATAAAGCAAAGGAAGTAAGGAGAATGCCCAGGGGGGTGAGGTCAGCTCCAGGACAGGACGTACAGGACATATCTGCGGGCGGAGAGCCCCTCAAACCTCCTCATGGCTCCGTGGAATGAGCACACTGGAGCACTGACCGTAGTTGCCATAGAAAGGGACAAATAGACTGCTGTTTGGTGCAATAACTTGGATCCTGCCAGAAAACGTCACACTCCAAATAAATATTATATATGGCTCCCATCAGCTATGCCTAATCCAGGAAGGAAAACACATACGGTACATTTTCTGAGGTGTCAGAATATAATAATTTGACGAGTCTGTACTTTAGTATAGGATCCTTGAAGTCATTTGCATTTTGGAACTCCAGTTCTGTGTAGACGTCAAAGAATAAAGAGAAAACATATGTCAGCAAAAGTGGGGTGCAGTGTGGCATGTTGTACTCATATTATTTCTGCAGGTTAGGTGGAGAATTTTCAGGACCTTGTAGTGGTGGATAAAGAGCTGTGGGTTTCAGATACTCAAGGTAATTAAGGTCATTTCAGAGAGGGAGAGATAGAATGTTACTGGATAAATGGAATTCATTCTCATTAGTATCAAGGTTCATGGAATTTGCCTCCTTGTCTTTTTTCTCTTTGGAAGTCTATGATAAGGTCTTAAAAGGATCTGTGAAATCAGTATGAAATCTTGGCATACTGACTTGGTTGTCATCGCATTGCCCTGGCCTCTTTAACGGAGTGGTTCACATTAGTCCATGAATGGCCATGCAGCATTTGGTGGGCTGAGCGTTCTCCCTGCTTTGCCTTTTACTGATTTTCTTCATGCTGTATTCACTCTAAATCTGCATTTTTTTCCCTCTACCTGCTATCTGTGTGTTATATTCCTTTTCTTTTTCTTGTTTTTCTTTTTTTCTTCTTTTCTCTTTTTATCCTCCATCCCTTTTTCCCTCCCTTCCTTTTCTTCTTCATTCCTTTCTTCCTTCCTGTCTTCCTCCTTCCCTCCCTCATGTCCTTCCTTCTTTCCTTCCTCTCTTTCTTCCTCTCTTCCCTTCATCTCTCATTCCTTCCCTTTTCTTCTGTCTCTACTTTCTTCCTTCCTTTCTTCTTTCCTGCATTCTGTTTTCCTCCCTCTCTCTCAACCTCTCTCTTCCTCCCTCATATCTCATTCCTTCCCTTTTTTCTCCCTCCCTCCCTCCTTCCTTCCCTCCATCCCTCTGTCTCCTTCCCTCATTCCCTCCCTCCATCCCTTTCCCTCCTTTCCTTTCCTTCCTTCTTTCCACCTTCCCCTTTGTTTATATGGGAGCTTAGTATCTAACCCAGGGACCACATCCCCAGTCCCCATTCAACACACTTTCATTGGTGAACTCATAGATCACCTAATGTGTTCACCAGCATTCCATTACTTTAATAAAATACCTGAGATTTTCAATTTAAGAGGAAAGATTTACTTGGGATTACAAGTTGAGATTTAATTCATTATTGGGGTTGACTGGTTTGTAGCTTTGGGCCTGAAGCACACATTATTGTGGAAATAGTGGGTAGAGGAAACTTCTTATGGCGATGGAGCAGCAAGGAGAAAGAAAAGGAAGGCCAGTGTCCCTAGAAGAGCATGTCCTGGAACAACTGAGGGTCCATACTCTGCCACCTGCAACATAGCCACATGCCGAGGACCAGACCTTCAACAATCAGGTCAGCAGGGGTTGTGGAGGGAGGCTCAAGATCCAAACTATATCCTCTCCCTAGGTTTCACATCTGATTAGGACTGAAATTGACAAGACATTTGTCAATCATCTATACTAGTGAGTTTCAGGTCAAATTAGGTACAACCCTCTTAGGAATAATCATCTACCCACTAAGGGAAATTTGGGAGTTAAATTCCATTAGCTTTATGTAGATTTTATCTTTCCTCTATGTTTGCTTCCCTCATCACTTACTCCACTACTGCTTTAATTTGTAACCTCACTGTTGGCCTGTGCCACTCTTTCCCTGCTGTTACCACCTCTGTGCTCCAGTCTCACCACCACTGTCACTGGGGTTTTCCTTGCCACTCCGGTGAAGTCACTGCTTGGCCTCTGTGGCTTTCCATGCCTTGCAGACAGAGGCCAATCTCTTCACACAGATACTGTGCTTCATGCTAGCTACCTCATCCCCAAATTCTAGACTAACTTCTGTTTCCATTCTACAGTCCAATCACAGAAAGTTATTCCTAGTCCCCAAACATGCTCAAGGTACATTTTCCTTTTGCTTCTGCACCTGGTATTCTTATTTTCTAAATAAGAATGCATCTTCTCAAATATTTAATTAATTTATATTTATGATGCAAACTCGGCTAAGACATCTGTTCCTTCAGGAAGTGTTTCTGATGATGCCTGGTTAATTTTTTTAAAAAAAAGAACATATGTATCAATATGAAGGATCAGTAGCCTCCTTTGACACCCACGGAATGAAATTTATGATATTGTTACATCATGGTTTATAACGCTTGTTTTCTTTTACAAGCCTGTGGCTCTTTGTAGGCAGAGGCCAGGAAGTTCATATCCTCTTTGCCTAGAACAATGTCTGACCATATTCTCCCTCATTAAAGTGAACACAGTTAGGGCATAAGTATATGTACACACACACACACACACACCCCACAATGTCCCACATATTAAGGATTCACTAAAGCATTCAATATGCTTCATTTTCTGAAAGTGATAGCTAGGATATGCTGTTGTGAATTTCCATCATTCTAACAATGACTTATCATATAGAGTTACTCTGTAATAAATAATTCATAATCTCAGATGTCATATGCATCTGGAAAGATTCTACTAAGATCACCCTTTGGGTTGCAATGTATCTATCCCAGGAGCATATGGAATAAAACAGTAACCTATAGTTTATCATTCAAGAACTATAGCAATTTATATTCACAGCACCAGTGACAAACCATTTTCTTGTTATCTGTGGAAGACTTTAGCTCATGTACTGGACTCCCTTTGAGCCTTCTCTTTCTTATTGTCCTCCTGTGCTACTGATAGTCACTGTCTTCTACGGTTGTCTTGGTGATTGAATGAAACAATATATAAAAAACTGTCACCCAGCTGTGACACACTGCCTGCCCTTGACATTAGTTTGTGTCAGGCTCTTAAAATACAAGTTGTACTATTGTGACACTTCCATTAGCCATCTTGTATTGTCTGTGCCCACGCAAAATGCCAGAATCATACTTCTTTCTCTATGGTTTGCTGATAATAAAGAGTTTAGTAGAGATACAAATGTCACACATTCACTTTGAGAATCTGGACAAATAGCTAGACCTCAATTCTTTGCAATGGAAATCTCCAGTTCTTTGCATCCAAACAGTGGCCTATTCTTCCAGTCTGTAGTTTTCGTTAAGTTTTCTCTATTGCTGTCAACAGAGAAGCAGTCACTGCAATGTGCTGTTGGCTTGCAGAGGGAAGCCGTCTTTGCAGCTGCCAGCGTCTCTTCATGGGACAGTTGCAGCCCACCTCTGACCTATGAATTGGTGAAAATCTTTGGTTCTCCCTGAGTGGGGTGGTATGGTTGAAATCCACTGCATTTGTAATGTGAAGGGCTGGCAGAGTTCTGTCAGTACACGCTGGCTGCCTTGTAGGCAAGGCAGCATGCTTTGCCCATTCTCTGTATACGCATGCTGACTCAACTGCTTGCAATGGGGCTATAAAAATGATGTTGTGCTGTACAAAAATATTGAAGTTGGAGCCTAGAAACTCAGACTCTGAGATCCATTTAGAACTGACAGTCCAATTCATGAACTTAGGTAGATGGTAAATTGCATTGGCTTCCCTGACTTTCATGAGTGACAAACAAAAATTGAGAAAGTGTTTTATTTCGATTAAGAGGTTCATTGCTTCACATATTTAAACACATAGAATGCAATATGCAATGCTATTTAAGCCAGATTTTTATTATAGTAACATTTGCTGAAAATACTATTTTTTAAAGAACCAAATTAGGTTATAAGGTACAAACTCAGCATCAACTCCCATTAAAGTAACGAAAACAATTTCTGTTATTTTTCTTTTGGGGGTTAGCATTCCTAAAGGGAAGAAAGGCATAAAGAAGCAATATGCAATTTTTCCTTGGGAATCTGATTCTATTTACCCTAGATAAAGAGGGCAACAGCAAACCAAAGAAATAAGTCTACCCAAGTCAAACTTGGCACACTGAAGAGTTTACCTGGGGTTTCTTACAGGAGTAAGGGTGAAGGGTTGTTTCCATGGACTCACGGGGCAGCTACATGTCAAGAACAGTTTCAATCTCCCATAAATTGTTAATTACAAGTTCATGCTTGGGAAGAGGCAGGGCCTCTTGTGCCTCATTAATCTGTCTATGAGCCCTTTCTCTTTCCACGGGGAATGTTAATGGGCCCAATCTAATAAGGGTCTCATGTAGGTAAACACACTTTCTCTGATCTTAAGATAGCAATGGGCATGTCAAGTGCCGAGTGCAGTTCCACAATAAGAAGAAAGTGTGTGTGTGTGTTTCATGCGTATGTGTGTTTCATGTGTATGTGTTTCATGTGTATACATGTCATTGCATGTGTGTTTCATGTGTGTGTCTTATGTGTTTCTTGTGTATTTTATGTTTCATGTATGTTTTATGTGCATTTCATGTATATGTGTGTGTTTCATGTGCATGTGTATTTTGTGTGTTTTATGTGTATGTTTCATTGTGTGCATGTTTCATGTGAATTTCATATTTCATATGTGTGTGCATGTATGTTGTATGTGTGGATGTTAGTGTGTGTGTCCTGTGAACCTGTGCAGATCACCAGGGACTTAAAGAGTTCTGTTTTATCATTCTCTGCTTCATTCCCTAGAGGTAAAGTTTCTCCCTTAACCTGGAGCCCGTGGGTTTTTGGTTAGGCTGGCTAGCTAGCAGCACCCAGTGATATCCTGTCTCTGACGCCCAGTACTGGGGTTTACAGGCAGGTGCAATCGTGCCAGGCATTTTTATGTGAGTGCTGGGGATTCAAACTCAGGTCTTTATTACTTCCATAGCAAATGCTCTGATTCACTTAGCCATGACTCCATCGCAAGAAGAAAATGCTTTACATTAGAAAAGGAAGTGTCAGGAATGTGAAAATTTTAGTGATAAATGAGAACAAAATTTAACTTTTGCTCCTTATTATGAACCATGCTAGAATCATCTGGGGAGAATAATTTTATCAGCAGAGCAAAACAAAAATTCAGTAACCCCTAAAAGGGGCCACTATCTAGTGTCAGGTTGACTTACTGAAACAGGTTTAACTCCTCTGCCATTTTCTTTGCTTAGTGAGATTCATTACCCAGTTTGAGCCAGAAATCAAGAGACTTGCCCCAGATCTCATGCCGAGTCAAAATGAAAGAAGTTCTACCTGGCTCCCAATTCTGTGTTCCTTTCCTACAACCATCTAACAGATGTAGTTGGGCAGATAACCATGACTTCAATCAAGAAAAATGACACTGACAAAAAAGCTTACCCTGAAACATTTTTCCCTCTTGTTCTTTCATGGTGTGCATGGTAGTAGTCATGTGATCACTGTGAAGGGGTTCAGCAAAGGGCAAAAGAACAATGTGCAACCTCAGTACAAGCCAATGCCTGTGCTCCACCTTGGAACTTGGGCCATGAGAGATATTGAAAGGTGTTGAAAAGATAACTCTCAATGATGACACAGTGAATGAACAAGGGCTTGAAAACACCGAAGTCTTCATAGACATCCACCCCCTTGACTTCCCTGTGGAAATAGGCATTTTCATTATATTCATTGCTTTCCATGCTTAAGCTTTCGTCAGTGCCTTAAAAGGGGTCAAGGCGCTTGGCTCAGACTCAGAACAGCTTGTTACATATGGTCTTAAAATTTGAGCTTTCAAGTTACCCTGAGGAAAGAGGCTCAAGAATACATCATATTACAATGGAAAACATTTCCCACCCTTGAACTGCTGCCTACAAAATCTCTAAAATGTACTATGGTCGCCCTCTCCTGGTTGGATGAAAGAACAGCTAACATAGCAACAGGCCCCTGTTTGAGTATTGCCTGTCCCTTGGACAGATCTGAATTTATAGATAGAGATTATCAAGTGATCAAAGAAGAAAATTAAGTGGGCAGAAAAAAAAATCTCACATACTGTTTTGCAATTCAAATAGAAACCCTGAGTAAATGGGTTCCATGAAGACAATCATCTAATGATTGTCTTGAATTCTTGCTTTGGGGACATATGATCAGTAGCCTTGATCAGTCTAGCTATCTGTGAGTGAGCAGAATAGTTTCAGGAAAAGCTGGCTTGAGTTTTATAAACTGCGAGACAGAACCCAATGGAAGCTTAGGACACCAATATCATATGTTTTTACAGTCATTTATTTACCACTAGCTCAGTGCCCATTGGAATACTTCAAAGATGGCTGAAAGGATTATGAGGTTGAAGTGTGAGAACAGAGGTGGATGGAGATCCAGGTTCTCTTTTTCACGGTAAAAAATTCTGCTGTTCCTTGATAAAATGCATGCTGTGAGGATAACTTGAGAGTGTATCTGCTTGGCTCCTTGTCACTGGCTTAGAAATGCAGCCCTGAAAAGTCTGTGGATATTAGTTCTTGATGAACTCCTGGACAACACTGTAGGGATCTGATACATGCATATACTCCTAACTGTATTGCCTTCTGTGAGTCCCTTAGCTTCAGCTGCATTGCCTTCCATGAGTTTCCTAGCTTCTGAGAACTTCATGTCCATCTCTGTCAAATGATGGGCATTAGAGTAAATCCTGCATATTAAATCTGTAAATTCTTAGTGCCTAGTGCATAACAAATGCTCATTAAGCATTAGCTGCTAATGTTATAAAGAGGGGATCAGCTACTTGGTCAAAGTTCTATTTGTCAGAGAAAACACAATTTTTTTTTTGCTGTCAACATGTGCAGTATTCAGATGAACGAAATGCAATAATTTCAAACCCACCTTGTAGACCTAGTTGCTGCTCAAATCTGCATAATATTTTCTTTTTTGAGACTAGTAGCATTCTACTGAAGATCTACATTTTTGAATAGTATACTTACACTAAATTTTATTTTTGTCACATAATTAGGGGGCATAGTATGATATTTCAGCATATATATATATATATATATATATATATAAGGCCCGATTATTCAATCAGGGAAATTAGTATATGTACCATCTTAAACAGTTATTATTTCTTTGTGGTGAAACCTTTAAAACCACCTCTTTAGTTATTTTAAAAAGAGATGAACATCATAGTTTGCCAATCCTAGCTGATGCTGTTTCCCCGCTAACCTACCATTGCCAATCTTTTCTGTACATTCCCCAGCTTCTGGCCACTACTATTCTACTCTCTGAAGCAAATTCTTCATTAAAATGCTTTCAGAGCTAGTCTCCAACAGACAGCGCAAAAATATCAGGATTGATGTGAATTGTAAAGGTTAATGGGAAAGTTTGAGGAAGGCATAATATGACTATACATTTCAGCCTCTGATAGAGAGGGGAAGCTTGCTTCATTATTCAGACTGAAAAAAAAACATGAATTCAAAATGGTCAGCGATGATTGGCACCAGCACCACTTACTCCAGAGGCACAAGAAGCCAGTTCTTATGTTTGCTTTCCCTCTGTCCACCATCAAGCCAGTAGTTCTGACTAAAGACAACTGTGCACATGATTATACCACACAGAACATGTCTGAAGACTGAAAAGAAAGAGGGCTTTTTGACCTTGCTTTAGTTCAGAAAAGGGAGCAGGGTCAAAGGACTGTCATGTTAGAACACCTCATCCCAGATCTCCATGCAAGCTGCTCAAGGGGATGAAGAGAGTAGCTGGAGTCCCTGAAGGCAGAAATGTGACCCCTTATAATGACTCAGAAGATCTTTAAAAGTGGCCTCAGCTTACAACATTACCTTCTGATACCATGCAGCAGCTGCACAAAACCCCTGGGCTCCACAAATCAATTTGTCTTTCTTTTTTTGAGCCTTTACAAGTGCATAGTTCTGCTTCAATTTCTCCATTCTTCTTTTGTTCTGGATTAGTAAATGTGTCTTTAGATCCCACATTTATCATTTCCACAAAGATGTATTCTCATTAGCCTTCTTTCTGTACCAGGTTACATATCCATCATCAGTGCCTTCTCAGCATTCCATGCTTACCTACACAATTAACTTGCTCTCCACTTGAGAAGTTTACAGCTATTTCTTCTTTATGGACAGTCACTAGGATTTTCACTATTATATTCTATCTTGTATAGTATGTGATGTAAAATAGTTTATCATTATTCTGAATGATTCAAAGGACTTCCTTAGTTTCTCTGGGAATCAGGAAGAACTTTCCCTTGTGTTGAGGTGTGACTTTAACTAATTGGTGGGTGTCCTTTGGGTATTGCCTTCAAGAAATGTTAAAACTCTGAAAGTTCTTAAGTTTACTACAAAAGAAGAACTCCTTTGTGGTATAGAATAATCACTCCAAATGTACAATTTATAATTGTATATATCAGTAATATATGCTAATATCCTTCAGACTGATTCAAAGCAAGTTCACAGCATAAATTAAATCAAATGATATACTAAAAAATATTCTAAAATGATCTGTTCTGGGCTAGGGCTATAGCTCAGTGACATAGTGCTTGCCAAGCATGTGTGAGGTCCTGGGTTCAGTACCAACCACAGCAAATTAAAGACAAAGAAAACTAGTTATGTTAAATATAGATAGTGCAAGAGGTTTGATTCAAGTGATTCTTCATAATTTCTAGAAGACTTTTTTATTCATTATCCCATTAAGATTCTGCAGTATTCTCTTCTAAGCCATGCCAGCTTTATTGAATAAGGAATGATTGCAGATTTGTAACTTTCTGAGTTTATCCAGAAAATGATAGAATTGACCATCTGATGCCAGAGAGATTGCCAGTGGTAACGGGCCAGTTTGCAAACCCAGTGATCTGAGTTTGAACCCCACATAATAGGAGAAAAGTGACTTATTTAAAATTTATTTAAAAATTATTATTTTATTTTATTCTATTTTTGTATGTGTAGATGTGTTTGGGGGGATATGGAGGTATGGCTGTGTGCCTGTGGAAGCCTAAGGGATGACATCAGGAATCTTCCTGGATTGCTCTATCTCTATTTCCAGGGTAGGAAGTGCAGGTTGCTGCCATTTTTGCCTGGTGTTTTTATGTGTTGAAAAGGCTTTTTGAGAGCTGAGTCCCAGCACTGCTCTCTGCTTCATCTCACTGGCTCCTACTACTCACTTCACTTTGCATGTAAGACCCTTTCTTACTAAACCTTGGTCACACCCCATAGCATCTCACGTCAATCCCTTTTAGGGACTGTCCCTTCTCTCTGAAGAGCTTTTCTGCTAGATTCCTTCCCTCACCTGCAGAATTCTGCTCATTATTTTCAAAGTAGGTTTTCCCTTTCTAGCTTAGTGAGAATTGCCTGTTCCCTGCTTCTGGTTCTCTATGTGTTACTTGCTTTGGTGTGTCTTTCTTAGCACTAATGAATATAACATGTGTGGTCCCTTAGTATCCATGGCTCCAGGAAATTCTGTGGAAATTCAAACTTGCAGATATTTAGCTTTCTAAATAAAATGGTATAGTCTTTATATATAACTTACACACATCTTCCTGGGCACTTTAAGTCATTTCAACGTTGCTTATATTGTGCACTAGAAACTATTCAAATAGTTGCATATTATATTGTTTAAGGAATTCTAGCGAGGACATGCCTACATATGTTAGTATAATGTCATTAATTTTAATTTTTTATTTTAAGATTTTTTTATTATTTATTCAACTATGCACATGTGCGTATGTATGTGCATGCGCGTGTGTGTGTGTGTCTGTGTATGTGTAGAACCACGGACGAATTCGCGAACCACCATGGCCGCCTCCACCTCCTTCTGCCCCCGGGATTCACAGGCTCCGCCCTACCAGGACCAGAAACGCAGGCCGCCCCCGCTTCCACCCGGCGTCTATACATGGAGTCTAGGATCTGAACTCAGGACCTTCCGCCTGCAAGGCGGAGGCTTAACCCCTGAGCCACCTCTCCAGCCCCATAATGTCATTAATTTTAAACTATTTTCTATCTGCGGTCAGTTGAAGCTGCAGATGTACAACCCAGGATAGGGGGCCAACTATACTTTGCTTTTACTCTTTGCCTCCTTACAGCCAATGAAAACTCTGTGAGGACAAAAACATAATTTTCTTCACTATCTGGAGAATCTAGGGCACACAGGGTATATACTATAACCGAATATGACTGTTGAATATGTGTGTATGGATGACAAATCTCTTAAATTGCAGTTTCCTACTTTTTGTTGTATGTAAGGACATATAATTCAAAATAAATAAAAAATGCTTCTCTGAGTACACTCAATAAATTAGGATTCCCATAGTTTTCCAGATCAATTGGAAATTTAATTATTTTAATTGCAGTCTCCTACTTTTTGTTGTAGGCAAAGAAGTATAATTCAAAATAAATAAACAATACTACTCTGAATGGGTACACGCAATAAATTAGGATTTCCCTAGCTTTCCATATCAATTGGAAATTTAATTATTTACTTCCAATTTACTTAGAATGACCAATAGATTTAAAAGTAGAAGAGGCAAAAGGTGAAAGAGAACTTGTGCAACATGTAAAATTTGAGTATTCGCTATTAAAATAGAAAGTCACTATATACTGTAAGAAACTCAGCATTGGGTTCAGATACAATGCACTTGCTAAGGAGAGCCATGCTAATTTGAAGGAATCCCTGACAAAGTTCCTGAATTTTCTTG
Source organism: Typhlomys cinereus (assembly GCA_023101885.1). Taxonomy (NCBI): domain Eukaryota; kingdom Metazoa; phylum Chordata; class Mammalia; order Rodentia; family Platacanthomyidae; genus Typhlomys; species Typhlomys cinereus. The sequence continues at coordinate 5,616,693 of JALPQD010000052.1, forward strand.
TAGTTGGTCATCACTGCTTAGCTGCATTTAAAAGAAAAATCTCTTTAGACTGAAAATGTGCTGTGACAACCTCTTGGAAACTTAGCACATTTTACATCATAGTTGGGATTAAATGGTCCTTTTTGGGCTGATAATAAGCAAAATTTTGTGTTTTAGAATAATTGTCAATGGCAAAAATAAGACATAAAAATACCTTATCATAAGTTTTGTTACTCACACAAGGAAATGCCACATCAAAGGGACATATTTGGCAAGTGTGGTGACATAGCCCTTAGATAGTATAGGCAAGGAAACAAAAAAGCTGGTGATCACTTTCACTGATGTCACAGAAAGATAATGAAAAACTGAGGGTTAACAGGGAAAGCTAAATGTACCTAGCCTGTTCTCTACTGTGCAAAGAGAGGCCCAGCATTCACAGCCAAAAAAGCAACACAGATAAGCAACATGTTAGAAAGCTAAGATAACATGTGCTACAAAGCCAAACTGGATGTTAAACTCAGCATCCTGGTGGAGAAAGGTTGGAGCCCTGAAACAAGGTATGGAGTGTGATCACCCTTTGAATTATGAACACATAATTCTATGTCATCTCCAAAGAGTTTTTTAATTTTGTTATATTTATTAATTTTTTCCCCAATCGTACAAGCTTAATAGGTACCCCAGTTCCCTCCCTCCCTCCACCCCTCCCCAGTCCCCCTTGCACCCTTCCCTCCTTTTCTCCTTCCTTTCACCCCCCTCCCTCCCTTTCTCCCAATCCCTCCTTTTCCCTCCCTCTCATTCCCTGGAGCATCCTTTAGTGTGAATGTCAAACTTCCCTCTGAGTCCTCCACTCTAGTGAGGTGTAAGGACTCAGTGGCATTGCACAGAGCCCTTTCTGGTGCTCCCGTTTAGTATGGGAACACTATTATGACTGTTAATCCCTTGCCTCTAAGGATCCTAGTGCCTGTGATCCATGCTAGACTTTGGGGGGTCATTGACATGTCAGTCAATGGGCAGGTCATGCAAAGTCCAATTATGGCTGCTGCGGCCCTAACTTGTGTGGAGTATCTTGCGTATCGTTGCTCCTCCCCATCTTTAGGCTCTTACAGTCTTACCACTCCTTCTTCTGCAAATTTCCCTGAGCTTTAGGATGGGGAAGGTCCCTAACTCAAAGAGCTTTTGAAGCATTGCCAAACTACTATTCTGCAGTAGCTGCACCATTTTACGTCCTCATCTGCAACATACAAGGATTCCAGTTTAATTGTTTTTCTTAAAACAAATTGTAGCCCTCCATCTCACTGAGAGTAACTGATATCTTCCCTAAGGCCTAATCATTCTATTCTATTCTAATCTATCATTCTAATCTATTCATCTGCTTATTGGCTACCCATAGCTCTTCTATGGGACAATGTCCTCACAAGTTAGATGACTATTGTTAAATTGGTTGTCTTTTCTGAATTGTAAAAATTTTTTATACAATCTATGTACTAGACCTTCATGAAATATAGGATTCTTACCATTCTGTAAGTTGTCTTTTCGGTTTCTTTTTAGTGCCTTCTGATAAACATCAATGCTTTTTTTTTTTTCTGCTTGTGTCTGTGTGTGTACTTGAGGACACTTGAGTATGTGCGCCTGTGGAGGCCCAAGAGTGACTTCAGAATCATCTTGGATTGCTCTTCCTCTTTATTGCTTTGTTTTGGGGTTCCCCCAGACCTTGCCATTCAGGGTATAAAGGGTAGGCCGGCATCTTTATGTGGGATGTGGGGATCAGGTGCAGTTTCTTTCACTTGAAAGGCAAGGGCTTAAGCCCCTGAGCTATCTCCTGATCCTCAAAACAGTGCTTTTTAATTTTATGAGATCAATGAAAATTTATTTTTTTTTTCTGAGTTAAATCTCATCTTGATCATGGAAATTCTTTATCTGAAATTTCAAATTCAATTCAGCATGGCTGTTCTCGGATGTCATTCACGGTTCATGTCACATCACTTCCAGAAACAGCTGCCTAGAAGCTGGAATAGTCTACTAACAGCACAGTTGAGACACAGTGTTGAGGCCAGACTGCAAGCGAGGCAGAAACACTGTTTCTGGATGTTATGTGTCTGCTGAGACTCCCATAGGCCATAGTGTCCTCAAAATGAAAAACTCTTGGGCTGAGGGAGGAGATGGCCCCATTTGCCCAAACTCCTGATGACCAACCCACTACTTAATACTTCCTTTCCTTGCACTTTTGGGCTCATTCCACAGAACCACAAGCTGAGCTCACTGCTGAAACATTCTGAACTCATAGGAACCAGTGGTAAGGTTGCTGGGCAATGGCTACTGGTAAAGGGAGGGCCAGTACAGCACAGCACAGGCAGAGAGGGATATGAGCAGATCCAGCCCATCCATATGGGCACATTTCTGCAACTATCTGGCTCAGAGCTAGACAATTTAAGTGATCCTCATGTGCAAAAGGTGGTGTTATGAGTTCAGGTTTCTGAGGAATGAGTTTTGAGTCACACAGCAGATAATCCACTAAGACAGAGGTAGATGGTACTGCTGGGAATGTGAAGACTATCAAGTCTTAAGGGAGGAGATGGGCTGGAGGCCTACAACTACCTTCAGCAATGTGGCTCGGCCTATCCACTAGCCTTGTTTTGTTTTTAAATCTTTTCTTCTGAAAAGAGACTTCCCGAAGTGCAGCTCCAAAGCCATGTAGGCACAGGAACAAAAAGTGCACATTATAACGTGTTTGTTTTCAAATGCCCAGCAGAGACGCACCCGCAGGAGTCACATAAGCTGCCTGACAACCTGTGACAACCAAAGTGCCTTTGGGGGCCTTCATTCAATTTTGGGGCCAATAAGAAGAAGCAGCACCTTGTTTATTGGGGTGAAGTTGAGGATCCAGAGTCACTTATTGGGCATTTTAGGGCTTTCTAGGCAGTCTAAGGTTTCCCTGTGGGAGCTCTAGTGCTAGAGCGCTCTGCTAGCTTGATGAGAGACTTGAATCTTGTTCCTTCCCTTTCACACAAGCCATCCCAGCATCAAAGGAAGGGGACACTGCTTTCATACTTTCCCTTCCATCCTCTTTAGACCTTAGTCACTACCTCTGAAATGCCTTGTTCTCCCAAGTCCTTCCTGAAGGAGCTACTCAGAGGCTTGTGTGGTCACCACTGATAGATGAGGATCTGTGAGGTGTAAGTAACTTGCCTAAGTCACACAGCTGTTAAAAGAAATACTTCATTTACATGTTTATTTATAATCATACTGAATATGCCCAGAGAGCTATGTCCTTGCTGTGTCACACAGCTGCTAAAAGAAATACATCACTTACATATTTATTTAGAATCAGCCTAAATATATTCAGGAAGCTATGTCCTTGCTGTGTAAGTTATTCTCAAATTCATACCAAAAGTATAAATGTTGAAGAAACAAAACTGTCAATGTTAACTAAACCCTATTATTTGGAAAAGAACATAATATCACATTTATTTATTGAGAATTGGTTTTGTTTATTTGTCAAGGAACTAGCTTGAGGGATTTTACTAACTCTGTCACTCTAAAGAAATGGAGTATGTATCAACCTACTGGAAGACCAAAGCACAATACTGATGGATTAGGGTCCATCACTGCCAAACCAACACCAAACATTTCACTTTATTAATCTTACTTAATGCATCCATCAAACTGACAAGAGATAGCCATCCGCTTTCTTCACCTCTAAATCAAGGTTCTGCTCTTGTGCCTCCAAGTTAGAGTGAATATATCTCAAGAAATATGCAACAATTTAGGGGAACCATGGATTTTACTTAGCTCACAATTCCAGACTGGTTCATCAGAGCAGGAGAGTTCAGCGTCTAGAGCCAAAGGGAACTGGTCACATCTAATCACACACAGCAGAGTGCAGAAGGCCAGAACCCATGTTATATACCCACTCGCCTGCTGGCCAGCCTGCAGTGTCCAGCCAGTTCTCTCCATTTCCATCTACCTGCTTGGAGAATGGTCCTGCCCACTACAGGCTACATCTGCCCACATCAATTATGCAATTGAAGCAATCTCCCAGACACCTGCCTCAGCTAGATCATCGCTCACAGGTGTTCCCAGCCGTTCATCTCCCAGGAGTCAGGTTGTTATTTCACATTAATCATGACAGAGGGTGAGGGAAGAAGAAGAAGGACTTGGGAAAAGTTCTCCAGAGAGAGGAGCTAGAATTGCGTTTTTGACAGGTGTGTGTATGGCCGAAGCAGCATGCAATTTCTTCAAAGCAAAACTTAAACATTAAAACCATGCATGTGCTAAAGATGTGCGCCCCTCCCCCCCCCAAACTCTGGTGTCCTTTCCCATGAACACATTTGTTGCTATCTGCATCGCTGACTCAGTGAGTAACAAAAAAAGATCAAGGATGTGGAGAGAGACCACTGGGACTCGATGGCCAGCTTTGTCACTGGGTTTTTTCCTGGATGTTTGCTAAAAGGGTTTTAGTCCCCTACTTTTTAAAATAATTTTAAAATAAGGTAACATTATCCACCCATTCAAATTGCTATTTTTAGGAGAGATAATATTTTAAAAAATGCGTAGCTTACCACCAGGCACATGAAACATTAGATAAATGTTTTCTCAATTAAAGTCCTTTGCAATATCTACTTTCCCTAAGTTTGCCACTTTACATCAATCACAGACAGGATTACTGACATTTTATGAGAGACTATTTTACACAAATCTGTTTAAAACAGAACTACTCATGGTTTCCACATCTGGAATCTATGAGTTCCTTTCTGGCTTTTCTCTTGCCCCTCATGGATTTCATGTCTGAAGTCCATGAATTATTCCCAGCTCTCTTGCCCCTCATGGAATCCAAATCTGTGAGATCCATTCTTTCTCTTTTCTAATAAATTCTGCCTTAATCCTCTACATGTATACTGGTTTCAGTCTTCCGCTCCAGAACACAAGAACCTGGACATAAAAACTCCTCCTACATAACATGATCATTGAACTGAAATATACTCCACCTCTTACGAAACTAAGAATAAAATCTTATTTATGAAAAATAAAATAAAACAGAACTTCTATTGAATTGAGATGTTCTCCTATCCCAAATGGTTATATTAAACCATGAACTGAATTTCAAAGTGAATGATATAAAGAATGGATAAAAAGGGCTGGAGAGGTGGTTCAGGGGTTAAGCCTCCGCCTTGCAGGTGGAGGGTCCTGAGTTCGGATCCTAGACCCCACATACAGATGCCGGGCGGAAGCGGGGGTGGCCTGCATTTCTGGTCCTGGTGGGCAGAGCCTGTGAATCCTGGGGCAGAGTAAACAAGAGATGGAGGCGGTCCATGGTGGTTCTACAAACACACACATACATACACACACACATACATACACAATTGAATACATAATAAATAATAAAAAAATTTTAAAAATGGATAAAAAACGATTATCAAATGAATACTTTATTAGAGTTGTAACACTTATAAAATAAATTTCTTTTCATCATGGAGTTATCAGATTTTAAGACCAACCAACACTTTCTTACAGTTAAGATATATAAAGAAAAAATTTAAATGCCATAATTTTTGTTCAAGTGCTTTGCCACTCAACTCTAGAATGCAATTAATCTATTAATCTAAGTATTCACAGTTAGTGAACTTTAGGTTTGGTTCTTAGTGATCTAGAAGCAATCCATTTACAAAGTGCCACCAAATACATTTTAATGAAATCATTTAATGTAATTCCATCAAACCTGGCCTGTTACACCTTGGGAAAGAGTAAAATTTCACAACTAACTCCTAACACCTTTACCTCTCAGCAATTGTGAGAACAATGCATAAATATATCTTCATGGCACATCTTACTTCACAATACATAATTCATAATTTATGTTTATGTATGTGGTATGGAAATAGAAAAAGCCAAGGAAGTCAGGCCTTATAGAAAAGATATTACATGAGAATGCACTTTTAAAACAGATTTCTTCAAGCTACACTCTGAAATGCGTCTCTTGTTTTGATGTCTGTATTACGAAGTGAGTTCCAATAGTGTTTTTCTTCCAGGAGCATAGTAAACAGCATTGGTCACCTGCACATTGCTTGTGCTAGTCATTCATGATTCCTCTTTGTTCCATAAACTATAATACTCATACTTGTACATGGATCTCTTAGGTGGATGGGGCAGCTAGAGAGCAATGGGGTGAAAGAACAAAGCAACTTGGATGCCCCCTCTTCTTGAAGTGGCCCTGTTACAATAATAGACAAGTACTAGCATGGAAAATGTGGAGAGACCCGTACCCTAACTGAACCTGGTCTCCCATTCAAGCCATTTCTTTTTGGTATGTTGACATGGCTGTGGTCATCTATGGTGGTCTTCTACACTGTTTGTCCAGAAGCAGCTTTTGTGTTAGCTTTTGTCATAAGCTGACTCTGTCTGTCACCAATGTAAAACCAACACAGACGCCTGGGCTATTATCAAAGCATGGAAGGATCTAGAGCTGTATATCATGTTCAACATTCTCCTCAAATTTAACTCAGATAGTAAAGCAAAAGCAATTAGAAATAAAAAGTTAACTCTTCAGAGAACTATTTAGAAAAGTTTCATATACATAAATATATGTTCATGCACAGGGCAAACAGCCATATTCAAGGCAAAAATAAACCAGAGTAATACATAAAAAGCCAGATACTAATTCCAGTATTGATTAATGGTCTCTGGGGAACCTGAACTCAGCACTCTTAGTTGAATCTTGCTCAGCTATTAGGATAGTATTAGACTGACTGAGTAAATATTGTTCACTTCATATATTACTTTTCCCTGTACCCAAGATTCTGCTGGAGTTAGGTGGAGAAACTATATGCCTTATAAAGAATAGGAATTTGACCAGTAATGAGAGGTTATGTGATTATTGCATCATGAGACTAAATAGATTATGCGACTGGCTTAATGAGGCTTACCAACTTTCATGATTGGGTCAATAAAATATAGAATGCCTAGCTATGGTTTTTAGGCAGTAGTTGACAAACTGTAGCCTGTGGGCCAATCTAGCTATTCTCCCACATCTGAAAATAAAGCTTTATTTGAACACTGCCACACTCATTTGTTTACATGGTGCTCAAGGCTGCTTTTGTGCTTTCATAGAAATGAACCATTGTGCCTGCGAGGCCCACATATGTGCCATCTGGCCCTCTTGCAGGAAAAGTATGTCAGTTCCTGTTTTACATTAAAAGACGGAGTTAAGTTAGAAGGCTATTTGAGATGTAATTTCAGTTAACATTATTAAGGTTTAGGTGACTTCACAACCAACCAAAAGGAATAAATACTATTTTCATAAACAGTTTCTGTGTGTTTTAAGAATATAGAGGGAAAATTTCTTTAAAGAGAAAAGATACAAAATGAAAGGTTACCTTCTCCAACGTCATAATATAATTAAAATTTCACTTGTGTAATAAACTACAACTTTCACTTAGCTTCTTTATACTGAGCAAATTAAGTCTGGAAGGTTCCATTTGGACAGAATGGTACCCAAGTCATCAGATACATGGAGACAAATGGAACCAGCACACGCCAGTTAGCTTCCAAGGAGTGTTATGGTCGCCATCTTCGCAAAGCCAGACCCAAACTGCAACCATAGCAGGCTGTCGTCATAAAGGCAAAGATCTAAGGAAAAAGAAAGATACGCTGATGTCAGATCCATAGCGCTGACTTGAATAAAACACTTCCCTAAGGGATCTCTAGATAAAAACAGGCCAACTGACCTGGAGATGCCTCACCACTTCACAAAATACTTTATATTTTCTGCTGTTTGTTGAACCATACTTCTATATTACCTCCTCACAACACTGACCTTTCTTTCATGCATTCCAGATCTAATCATTTCCTCATCCACAGACAACCTTATGTCAAATATTTGCTCACACACTGGGCTCACTTATTAAGTATTTATGAACCTCTAGCCATTTTACTCAAAAATTTCAGTGTGAGGTATCTACTCATACAGGGGTTTCCCAGCCACAAAAGATAATAACTATCAAAACCTGAGAATATATCAAAATTACTTTGGTTACTTTTAGAACTCAAAATGCTCACAGGAATGAATCATGGGTTCAGCTCTTTCTTCTGTGGGAGAATCCTCGTGTATATATCTACACCCTTCTCTGAGAATTTCATTAGAGCAGAGCATGCAGGTGTCACTGCATTTGTAGATGATCAAATAGTAGTAGTTACTGTATTCACCTGGGAGCCACTAGATACTGCCCTCATGTCACAAACACAAGCGCTGGTCCTCACATGTGACGAATGCTAGATACTGTTCTAACAGCAAATACTAGGCGCTCTCTTCAAATCACAACTACTAGGTCTTGGTCCTCACTCGACAAATAATAGGTATTGTTCTCACACAACAAACTAGAAATAGTACTCGCATGATAAATACTAGCTACTGTCTTCACATGAAAAATACTAACTACTGTCCTCACATGATGTTCTAGGGTTTATGATCTAAGGAAAATTACAAGGCAGTTCAGTATGGTAAAATCTGGCATAGCGATTCCAAACCAGGAAGCTACTACAGCTCTGGGAGCTGATATCAGATTCATCTACAGACTGTTTTTCGGAGTTTAATTACCATTCTTCCTTTCTATTGTTGCTTGCTTCTCTGATTCATTTCTAATGTAGATATTGTCCTCTGAGTGAGAATGATTGCTTGTGCTACCTATCATTAGTGGAAATGAATTCTACTCATTCTCATGTGCATTGAAAATAGAATAAAGTGGAGGATTCAGCACAGTGTCACCCTGAATGGTTGAATAACTACAGATCTGCTTAGACTGGAGTGTGTAGATGAAATGGAACTTCCTAAGATTTGAAGCCTGGTTGGACGCAGCTTCTCTTAGGCAGAGAGAGAATCTGACAATCTTAGAGGCGACACATCCAGAACAGAATGACTCTAGGAACAAAGGTAAACCAGGAAGCACTAGGCTCACCAAGAAAGCCAGGGTGTTTCAAAGTGATCTTACTCTATGACAGCTTTAAAGATCAACCAGGAACACAAAGCATTTCTTCTCATCACCTGATATAAAATGCCAGCTTCATTGTAGTATATGAATGTAAATTCCGAGGAAGCTTTTACTTATTTTCCTTTTATTATTCTGGTCAGTGCATTTGCCTTTCTACTCATTTGTACTTTTCCCAACAATAGGAAATGCAACTTATTTGTTTCACTTCAGAACCCAAAAAATTACTTCCTACATGGCAGGCCCACAGTAAATAATCATTCCATTAAAATGAACTAAAATGGAAATAAAGTAGAAAAGAGAGAAGCTGGCAGCACCTCCCTTGCCATGTGTGAAGCAAAAAAAAAAAAAAAAAAATGACACAACAACTAATTCTCACAAAACAGACTACAGTGCTAAGTCACCTGGCTCATTATCACCCCAGAAGAATGGCGATGACACCTGTGCTTTAGTGGAATCACCCAGAACACTGGAGTGATGATGAAGACTGGCTCACAGGGCAACTTGGACAGATGAATAAGTGTACAGGTTTAATTCTATGCTAGTTAGATACAGATGTCAATTTGACAACTGTAGGCAAGCCTGTGGGAAATTAGCTAATTTTTGTAAGAAGATCCAATCCATGATGGGTGAGACCATTCTTTAGGCAGGTGGATAAAATGAGAGGGTTGGTTTAGAACTTTGTCGGCATATGGGCATAATGACAAATGAGAAGTATGTCCCTCTCTCAGCAATTCCTATGGCCAGTTCCCACTTCTGATGTTGGTATTAAGTTGTATGTCAATCTGGAATGTAACAAGAATTGCAAGAAAGAACAAACCTATTGTTCCCTTAATTTGTTTGGATCCTGTATTTATTCAGCAATGGGAATATGAAATTGACACAAATTTTAACAGTTATCAAGAGCCCACTGATAATCAAGGAGTCTCTTGGTGATCTGATCAACGTAGAGTGGTGCTGGCTAGCTGCCCTTGGGGCACTTACTGTGGCTGCCACGTTGATGTTGTACTGGTTGTCACTCAGGAGTGGCTGCACAGTCATGGTTGTGTTGCACTGAAGGTCATGCAGGGAGGTGGCTGCTGCCTCCAATAAAAAGGCTCCAAAGTAGAAGACAAACACTGTAAAATGGTAGACAAAATCCTGAAAGAGGAGAGAAAAGACATCTTATGACAAAGCAAAATTTCTGTACCTGTGGGAATGCTCATTTGATAAGGGTTGCCAGGCAACCTGAGATGGAATCCTGGAACCCACATAAGAAAGCTAGACATGGTGGCTCACATCTACAGTCTCAGTATTTCTGGCCCGGGATAGAGATGGAATCCAGAGTCAGGAGAAATGTCATTTTCAAGACCAGAGCAGGGAGAGAACAGACATCCTATGACCATAGAAGTGCTACAACATGAGTGAGCCTTTTCGTTCTCTCTCTCTCTTTCCTGCATATGTGCGCGCGCACACACACACACACACACACACACACACATAACAGTAAAGAGATATTTCAAAACCAAAATGATTGTGATTTTTCCTGTTCTGCATTTCAACTGATGAACTTTAAATCCAGAAAGATCAGAACATGTGATCATTAAGCAGATTCATCATTTATTTTGATTCCTTTGGCAAAATGAGACTGTTAGAATCTGAATAAAAATGAAGCCATCCATTTTATTTTGTACAATAGTACAAAATAAATCTTTTTATATATGATATTAGTTTGAATTAATATATAGATACTAGTATTAATTAAAGTTTAATAAACAGAATAACATGCTGTCTTTAAAATTCAGGCCAAGTAATACTAAGGTTATGGTCTTTCCTTAGTTATATACATTTGATAGTTATTTTTGAGAAAATATATTTTTCATTGTTCATTTTTCTATATTCTGAAAGATACAGAAACTCTAGTCATATAATTCAATGACATATATCTCTATGTTCATTAAAAGATAACGACATACTTCTATTAAACTACAAAACAATTACTCACTAGGTTGTTTTGTATATTGCTGGAATTAATATGAAGCAAAACTATTAAAATTCAGTCTAAGTAAATTAATATGCTATCAATATACTGCTCTCTATTTTTAACAGACCCATGTAAGCAGGTACTTCATATGAGTACTACTTATCATTATGACTATCATTGTCTCTGCTTTACAAAGAGAATTTATTCTTTTTTTCCCTAGTCTAAATGTCCCCACAAATGCACAAAGATTACCTTTTGGAGGGAAACTAAATACCATGCTTATTTGCTTCCAAAGGTTTCTTGTCCTTTTTTTTTTTTTTTTTTAATCTTAGAGTCATTTTAATTGATAAACAAGAATAATGTATATTTATTGTGCACAGCATTCACTGTGTACATATGCCCCAGTTTACTAATCCATTTACCTACTGATAAAGACTTAAGTTGACCCAATTTCTTGGCTATTGTAAATAATGTGTTTTTTTTTTTTGGAAAAAAAAACAACACTCATGGAAGCAAAGGCATTTCCCTGACATACTGGTTTCTTCGCCTTTGGATAAATTTAGCAGTGGGATGGGTGGATCACATGACAGTTCTATCTGTACATTTTAGAGAAACCGCCATACCACTGTCTATAATAGTGGCACCAATATATGTTCCCACCAACAGTATTTGAGCATCTCCTACAAAGTCAACTTTTTTCCCTCTCTTAAATTATACTACTGATAAGAGAAGATTCCATTGTCTTTGCAAGTGTTCACATAGGAAACTACTATTTATAAAATTATTCTTACTATGCCCAGATATTATGCTAGGTCAAATTTAACTCACCTTTGTTTGCGTGAGAAGCACAAAGCTATAGTGATAAAATGCTTTACTACAAAACATTAATTGTTGAAGATTGACCCACACATGCCTCCTGAAGACATAAGTGTCACATACCAGTAATATATCTGAGCCACAGCAGATGATTAAGCACTAGTGGTTATTCAACAAATTGTCACTAATGAAGGCTAACAATTAAATCTCAGAACACTTAGGGGTTAAGTGTACAAGGGGAATCAGTTGTGAAAGCTGAGAAAGTATGGTTGAGGTCATTAAGCACTCATTTACTAAGAGTCCTCATTTCTGCATAAAAAATGGTGTATTTTATCTTTAGAGACAAAGTTTGGTGCCATGGTCTACAATAGATGTGAGACCTGTCCTTGTCCTTTTCACTATGTTATCAACCACTTTAGCCTCTCCTTGTTCCTAGGATCTCCTTTGTTCCTTGGGCTTTAGTTGGACATAGGCAAGTTTCAGTGACTGGACCAAGGCCATAGTCTTCCTGGATAGTTGTCAAAGAGCTGAGGAATAATGTGCTATATTTGGTTGTTTACATATGATACTTTTTACGAAGGAAGTAATTAGGATTCACAGAGGTTAAATATTTTTTCTAAGACAAACCAGAAGGTCTCCTGTCAAATTCTATGTGCTATAAATATATGCTGTAACTACTGTACTACTCTGTCTTCCTAACTTTACTGATTTTCTTTTATTTTGTGTATGTATGTGGGTACAAAAGTGCACTTGAGTGTGCACTCCTGTGGAGGCCCAAGGGTAATATTGGGAATCATTATAGATTGTGCTACCACCTTATTGCTTTGTTCTGGGGTTGCTTTGCTTTCCAGGGTTAGAATTACAGATCCCCATCATATCTGCTTGGCATTTTTATGTGGGATCTGGGTTCTGAAACCAGGTCCTTCTATTTGTGAGGTAAAGACTTTAACTCCCAAGCCGTTTCCTCAGCCATTAGTTTTATTCTAAACCATGCCATTTACATGTTCTAGAATCCACTGAACTAATTTTGGTATGCTTTATGAACAAAACAACAATATGTGCCTTTAATATCTTCTCTAAAGTTGCCTAAAAATGCTATTATTCTTGAAAGAAACATTAATAAAGTTCAAATGAAGGCCTGAATTTTTTGAAATACCAGGGCGGGATCAGGACTTAATGGGTGCTCCTTATGACCTCCAGTAAAGCTCTGTCCGCCTTGAGCTGGAACCACCCCACTGGGTCTTTCTGAGCTAGTACCTGAGAATGAAGGACCACTGGCATGAGGATAGAAAGGCAGTGGACCTAAGATGACAGCACTTATAGTCAACACTGTTCATTGTAGATTCACTTTCAAAGCTCACCAGTCTAAATTAATTTAGGCTGGAACTGATTGTAAAATTATTCCATTTTCTAAGCATTTGGAGAACTTTTCTGAAGAGTACATACAGTCTGCCCCTCTGTATTTGTGGGTCCTCCATCTGTGAATTTAATCAACTATGCTTCAAAAAAATCCTGTATATCAGAAAGATATGTATTTGTACTGAACAAGTACAGACAATTCATTCTTTAGACACTAGGTACATACCATTTACATTGTACTACTAACCTAGAGATGACTTAGGGATAGTATAAAATGAGCATAGTGAGTATAGGTGTTATATGTCATATATACAAACATATATATTAAGCCTGTTATATTTTGTCAAGCTTAATTTATATTACTGAATTATACCATTTTATATACATACACATATGCCATATATAAATGCAAATGTATATACACATGTGTGTATGCATATGTTTGTGAAGAGAGAGAGAGAGAAAGAAATAGAGCAAGAGAGTTTATGTGTTTGTGTATGTGTGTGTGACTTAAGAACCTGAGGATTTTAGTATCTAAGGTTGGGGCTTATCAATACTCTGATACTGAAGGATGACTATGCACACTTAAATATCTGAAGAAGAAATCAATGGAAAATGTTCAAGATACATGGGATGACAACATTCAGTTCCCAAAGGCATCTGTTCAACTGTTCCCTAATTATAATGAAATTCTTTGCTGTATAAAATGAAACAGTTCTTGAATAAAAGTTATCTGAATCATGAAAGCATTAACAACATGGTTTCTCATCTCTATCAATGTGGGAATCTTACGAACTGGCCTCTTGCTGTCTCCCAAAATCATGTCCAGCCTCATAGTGGTCCCTTAATATGGGCCTATTCTCCCCCATGGGAGGCAACAAACAGAACAAGGACTTGGAGGTTCTCAACAGAAGGAGATACTCGTAAGTTTCTCACATTATTTTTGCAATAGTTTAAGAATAAAAGTCTCTTACCAGGAAGTTCCAGTTGGCATCAATCTGAGTCACCATTCCAGAGAGGAACATGGCCAGGAACAGGAGAGAAAGGAAGAAAGCCGTCACAGATACAAACATGACCCATCCTTGCAGCAGAGGTAGAGGAACATTGGAGGAGGCAACTAAAATCCAGACGAGACCTCCAAGTAGCTGCAAGGAAAAAGAAAGAGGGTAACAAATACCTTTCGTGCCTTAGAATTAAACATGCTTGCACCAACTGCACTATTGACTTTCTCTCTCTCCCCAGTCTCTTGAACACATTCCTATGATCACATTAATCATCACCCCTGCAATGTTAGGCAAGCCGCTCTTTCTCTAGTGCAAGCACAGGTCTACCTGGAGCCTGAGCTGAGAGTGTACCTGGACCTTCACGCTGGACCTTCACGCTGGACTTCTCATCCAGGCACTCTCTCACCAGGAAAAATACCTTTCTGCGATCCCAGTGCATCTGTGACCACTGCTCTGTTGATGGCTTTCCTTTTTGGTCACATTTTTAGAATAGTGTGGTATCTGCTTTCTTTTCCTCTTAGTAACTCTTCAAACCATCAGCTACTGTTTTCACTGCTTCTTAGACACTTTGCTAGTGAAGAACGGCCATCATGGTCCAACTTCCCACATCCGCTGGTCACTACTTAGGTCTTATCATGGCTTATTTGTAGTTTTCATATCAGCGCCTACATGTAGAAGAGCTGTGGCTCTCATTTATGATAGTGAGAATAAAAGTTGCCATCATTTTCACCTATTATGTTCTACACACCAGAATATGTTTTCAGGTGGATGCAGCAGTCAATAAATACCAATATCGGCCAGGTGCTGTACTAAGTATAAAATGTTGGCCCAGCTACACTGGTCTCGGTCATGACATAACTCACAGGCTACTTTATAGAAGAGATCTAAATGCTGCTTTATGGAAGCTACAATTGGATTGTAAGCTTAGTTGGGATAAATTCACAGTCAGAAGCAAAAATCTTGAGGACAGGGTTGGAATGACTCAGAAGGAGGGCTGGGGGTTTCTAGGCAGGAGATGACTCTTGACATGGTCAGATGGGAACTGAGAGAGTGCTGGTATAGGCAGAAAGCTCAGCAGGACGTGGCCATCTTAAGAGAGTGTCAGTAAGCTGAAGGATACCAAGGACAGGTGAGAAGATCTATCCAAGGATCCCAAGGATATTCCAAGGTCTACCCAAGGATAATGGGAAGCCATAATCATCTTGAGTTGGAAAAGCATGGTTAAAGATATGAAATTTGAAGTCCTTTTGGCTAGGGTGTGAGAATGGGCTGGAAAAGGAAGGACTTGGGTCCAGGGACCCGTAGGAGACCGTAATGACACACTACAAGTTAGCATTGGGACATTGGGGGCGGAGAGATGGTGATGGACTAGTAAGGAACTCAGAAGGCACATGTTGCTATAAACTGATCAGCTCCAGGACATGATAGCAACAGACAATCAGGAAACTCCCAGATTTCTGACTTGAGGAACTGGGACTGAGAGACAGAAGATAAGCACTTTTTGGAACCTGATAGCATTATTCCTAATACTTTAAAACAACAATGGTTGTGCCGCCTGTGCACAGCATTGCAGGTCTTTGTGATCCCATCTATCTTTCTCATCCTTTTCTTCTGCCCCTAAGAAGTCTAAGTCATTTTATACTGTGAAAAAAAATGAAAGAAATCCATAGTTGGAAAACAAAGCTCTTTCACATCTGAGCGACCTGTACTTTCTGGCAGTCATTTGCGTATGTGTGAGGATCTCATTCCTGTCCTATCTTGTGTCATCATTTAAACAACAGCAACAAGCTTTGTGAGTTCCACCTATGCTCAGTTATGCCTACCCTGGCACCTTCCTGGTGGAGATTTGTTACCCCTATGAATGTGGAAGTTGCATACTCTTGGCTTCACCTTCCCCTCACTAACAGACCTTCTTGGCACCTCGCTATGTTTATGTCTCTGCTTTCCAAGCCATTTATTAATCCCATAGTAATTTCCTATCTGGTAATACAACTACCCATCCTTCATGCAAGCTGCAAACATGCTTCAAGCAAGTAGAATCTTTTCTTTCTCACATATATAGGGCTTCCAAGTATTTGCTCAGTAATCAGACTCATGCTTATAAGAGTAGTCTGAGATCCAGATATGAAAATCTAACAATTCTTCTATCCTGCTTCTTATGTATAATATTCAAATTTTGATGATACCAAATTGCACAAATCACTGAAAGTTAAAAATAAAAGTTTTAATTCAAATTTAAAAAAATGGTTCAGGGCTGGGAAGATGGCTCAGAAGTTAAAGCCTTTGTCCTACAAGCAAAAGGACCTGATTTTGAACCACCAGATCCCAAGTTAGAACATCTGGTATGTAGCTATAACAGCAACTACTATTCAGACCCTGAAAGGTGGAGCCTGGGAACCCCAGAGCAAAGCAATAAGGAAGGAGAGCAATCCAGGATGATTCCCAATGCCACTTAGGCATCCGCAGGCACTACACTGTCTTCTACACACACACACACACACACACACACACACACACACACACACACACCACACAAACACAAATGGTTCAGTCATATAATTGGCTATACTTTGAAGAAACATTCCTGAAACATAATTAAATTATCAGTTGTGAAATGATTTATAGCTGTAACAATATAAATGGACCCCAACTTTCAAAGAAAAATTAAAAAATCCAAAGTTTTATAAAATAAATTAACCTATGAATATTAACCCATATTAAAATTCTAAGTACTACCTTATCCATATTAAAATTTTAAGTACTAAGTGGCTATAAAAGTAATAACCTGGCTCCCGGTAAAATATTATTTATATAGTTGTACCATTTAATACCTATAAGAAAGCAATAAGAATGTTTTCAATGGTCCAAATTCTTCTTTTTCGTATACTCTACCTACACATAACTTACATTGCTTTAGATGAAGTTTAAGAAATGAACATTATTATTGAATTTCAGTTAACTAAAGAATGATTCATTAAAAAGCCATGTGAAAGTCTTGACAGGGAATAAAGAACAAGTGATCATTAGGGCCAGACAAAATGGATGAGCACCATCATGTCCATCCTTTGAAGGAATGATTATTTAGAATAAACTAGGACTAGCTGTCAGACAGGCCAGTCCCAAGCTTACTGCTAGACACAATGTAGGAATATTTAAGAAGAGAACAGAGGTGAAGTTTTATCTCCAGGAACTCTAACTAAGGAAAAAACAGACACCATTAAATCTGACTCAGGAGCAGATTGGGTGAATGATATAAAAAGGGCTCAGCACACTGTACTCTGAAAGATTTGGGGAGAGGGGAGGAGAAATGTACCAGGAAAGATCTGAACAGTTAGGCAGCTTCTATGCAGACCCAGACTCCAGCAGCAGGCTATCACACACAAAAGTATGGATTAAGTGCTCTGTCAAAATCAAAATTACAGCCCTTTCCACACTTCAAGCCTTGGAAATGGAAGTTGGTGCTTATGTGGGATGTGATCTGATTGGCTTCCTTATCTGTGGTGTGTAGGCAGCATGGCAGTGGGAGGGAGCAGAGGGAACACAGCCTGGGTTCTCTCTCCTTCAACCTACTCCCCCAACCCTAGGCTTAGAGAGCCAGTGACATCTGTGGGTAAATGCCTGCTCACGACTGCCTCCAATTCTGGGCTTCAGTAAGTTTGGAGTATTTCCCAAATATGAAGTAATTAGTAGCACCCCTGTTTAGCAGAGATGACTAAAGCGAAGGGAAACCTGTTCTTGTGGGTAAAAGCAGGGCACTGAAATGCTTAAAATTTGAGAGGGAAGAGTTGATAAAAAAAATCCTGGCAACCAAGGGCAGTGCAGGAACAGCAAAACTGAAAACAACAACAAACCATAATTCAGAATACCAAAGACCTTACAATGTTCACCCAGAACCAGACCAGCCAAATTTCTCCCCATCCTAAAGCTCAGGGAACCTTATGGAAGAGGGGGAGGCTAGATTGTGAGAGCCTAAAGATGGGGAAGACCAATGATATGCAAGATACTCCACACAAGTCAGGCTGCAGCAGCCAGGATACAGCACTATGTGATTGGACCTTGCCTGACCTGCACAATGGCTGACATGTCAACAACCCCCTGAAATCTAACAGGAATCACAGGGGAGAAGGCTTCAGACAGTGGGATTCTTAGAATCAAAGGGTTAAAAAGTCATAGAGTTCCCATACTACTAGACAGCCCAAGAAGGCGCCCCAAGCTATGCCACTGAGTCCTGAAGCTTCAATAGTATAGATGACTCAGAGGGAAATTCAGTGCCCACATAAACAGATGCTCTGGAGAATGGGAGGGAGAAAGCAGGAAACACCAAGAAAGGAGAAGGGAAGGAAAAAGGTAAGGGGAGTAGGAAGGGGAGGACAATGCAATAGGGGACAAGAGAGGGAGGGAGAAGAAAAGGGTGCCTATTGACTTGTATAACTAGGCAAAAAAAAAAAAGAAAGAAAGAATCGTGGCAACCATGGAGTGTGCACACTGTGAAGTGCTATGGAGCACCCACATTGATCTCATCTTGGATCTGAGTCCACATTCTGACCTTTTGTCTACCTCTGTCTGCAACTGCTCCCTAAGGTTTTAGGAGGCACGATAATTATGCATAAAATAATCAAATGCACCTTCATTTGAAATCTCTTTGTGAAAGTAAATCAGGGCTCACAGTTCCAAAGCTCAAACTCTAGCAAATAGTTGCCATTCTACTCTCAGAAAGCATGAAGAAGGAAAACCTGCTAGAAGTAGGCATTAACTTTCCTTGTGACTGGTTGTTCTTAACCTTCTTGGCCAGTCTAGGTGAGCTTGGCACACATAAGGAACATACTCAAGCACGTTCAGCAAGGCAGCTACTAAACTGCTACCCGTTAAGGTCTGAATGTAAACCATTGCCCCACAGGCTGATGCATTTGAACACCCGGTGCTCAGCTGATAGCATACTTTTGAGAGTGGGACACTGTAGGGTCAGTCTTGAGGGTTAGAGCCCCGCCCTCTCTGACTTAAGCTGCCTTCTGATTGGAGATGGGAATGCACCAGCTATAGGCTTGAAGCACCATGACCTCCACCATGCCTTTCCTACCACAATGAACTGCACCCTCTGAATTGTAAGGCAAAATAAATCTTTCTTCCACTAAGGTGCTTTAACCAGGCATGATGAGAAAGCTAACCAATACTCTCCCCATTTCAAAAATAACACATTCTTTTTTGATTTAAAATGTATTTGTCCCCTAAAGTGTGGCCTCTGTGGACCAGAAGGGTATGACTTGGCTGAATCCTCCCAGAAGAAAATGAAGGAAGTATGAGTTTACAAATCGCACACTTATCCCTCAGAGCTGGAGCTGAAACATGTTTTCACTCAAAAGTGCTACTTGTGGTTCTGGCCTTTGTGACTTACAGTCACAACTAGTTTCCTATTTGGATGACTCTCAGGTACCAAAGGATTCCTTTTACAAATACTATTTTCTTTTCAAATGTCACTTGTACCTTAACAAATATACATTTCAGCACAAAGCTTAGTAAATAATTTCAACAAATCTGATAACTTTGTCTCTGTATACTTTTACAATTATATTAAACTAAATGGGCAATTGCTATTCTGACCTGTTTTCAGTTAATGTTTGAAATGAGATAGAGATAAGGACATGGAACAAATGACTAGACAGAATATCTCCAAAGGAAAATTTTACATTATTTAGAATGTTCTGTGGACATCATATAATCTTTATTTATTTTCATATTTGGTTAGTCTTTTTTCATATAATTTTTACAATTATCTTGCATGAATAAAGCATGCAGCAAGCCCAGATGAAAAAGGAAAGAAAGAAAAACTTGTCCCCCCATGTAGCTCAAAGAGCTGGTTTGAGCACATTGACAACAATATGATAACAGAATTATTAGCTAACATTTACTGAGCTCATATGTTCCAAGTACTACTCTAAGGGTTTTGTTTATATTAAATACTCAGAGATAATATTTAATCCTGGGAGATATTATTATTCCCACCATATAGAGCAGATAACTCTATTAGTTAATTTTAATAGCAATACAGAGTTATTAATAATTTTCCCAAAGTGATATTGTTAACAAATGTCAAGTCTCAGATTAGAGTTTGATTGATAATTGGCTTCCCAAGATTATGTTCTTCTGCCTTTCTCAGGCTTAGTATTCATTCTAGAAAAAGGTTTCTATCGACTTTATAGTTGAGTCTGTGAAGCTATATAAAATTCGGTGGCTAGAAAAACACTTTATCTGAGAATACAGTTCATAACTTTCACTTGTAGTCCCTCCCAAGCTTTTTAACACCTTACCTACACACTAAGCTGTTCTGTTTAATGGACTCTTATCTGTGGGGTCAAAGTTCATGGAAAAAATTACAAGTATTATGAATACAAATCTAAGATTTATCACCCAGAAAAATGTTTACAATTGGCTCTATGTTATATACAATTCTCATTTAGAAAGAGTTTTTAAAAAGCTGGAAACACATTTCAGTCAATAGATAACATTATAACTGGTAGATATGTTTACTTGACAGGGTGCACAAAAAAAAAAATCTAAATTCATTCCTAATGTATCTGTGCCCAGTGGTAGCCATATACTGCAAATAATTTTTCTCTCTCCTGCCACCAGACAATGCTCATACATACTTAAGAGAGAAAAGCAGATTTATTTGGCTTAGGGGTCTAGAAGGGAGACAAAGTCCATTATGGTGGAAAAGGCATGATGGGTGGCAGCAGCTGGGGGCTCCTCAGACCATAGCAATCATCGTAGAGTCAGAAAGAGCAAGCAGCAAACTCAACAGCAGGCAGGCTGGGGGTATCCAACCTCAAGGCCCACTCCCTGTGATAAGCCTTCTTCTAAAAACGCTCCATTTTCCATAGTTGCTATGTCCTTTCCAAACATTAACAACAGGTCAGACCTCAAACATGTGAGTCTGTGAAGGACAATTCACATTCACACCATGATATCACTCTAGAATCCCCACTTACCCCAAACTTCCTTCTTCCTAGAAATGCTCCTTGTCCCACCTCTCTTTCAGCCCATCATTCCATTCACAAAGGGTTGGTGACACTTGTCTCATTATTTTGCCCAACATGAACCAACTGCCTGTTTTATAACTAACCTGTGGTACCATGCCATCCAGAAAGAGTTGGGAGCTCTCCTCTGGGCTTCTGTGGTTACTGATGCATGGATGTTTTTGACTATTTGCAACAACTAGATTGGAATCAGGGATTCGCATGCCTTGGGTCCACTGGCTTGTGAAGTCAGAATCAGTGGCACTGCCTTAAATGTCTCTGAACACTCAGAATCCAGGAGCAGGATTCACTGCTTGGGGTCCAGCCCATTCTTTCACACACGAAGGATGTTCCAGAGCAGAGACCAGTGAGGTAGGAACATATCCTTCTTACTAAGTGGCAATGATTACCACTTTTCACCAGATCTTGGGAGGCTGCGGATGGAAGTTTTCAGCTACCGCAAAGCTACTTCACTAACATCAATTTTCAATCTTCTTTGGGCTCCATTTGCACAGATAATCTAATAATTCTACTACAACTGCCACAACAACATCTAAAATTTTACATTTATTTATCTAGCTTCTTAGAGAACACATAAGCAATCAGTATACATGTGTGGAGTTCAGAGGACAACTTTTGGAAGTTGCATCTCTAACCACGTGGGCTCTGGGACTGAGCACAGGTTGTCAAGTTTCACACAGGTACCTTCACACACTTTTGACCAGGTTAAGTTTATGTCCTTCCCTGACCTCCTACCCTTCTTTATCATTACTCATGTGTTCACCAACCATTTTGAACATTCTGAGTTCTACTCAAGACGGGTCCTGAACTAACCTCAACACAAGACTGACCTGTAGGTAATCCCTCAAGATTTTTTTTTTGTTTTAAGGAAAAGAAAGGTGAACGTGGGAAGCAACAGCAGAGAAGATATACATTATACAAGCAATCTATGAACAAAATACATTCATCGCAAAAGAGTTACAGGTTTTGGTTCACATTTGAAACATGTTCATCAGTGGTTCAGAAATTATACCATTGTTCTCCCAGTCTGACCCAACTTCCATTTCAGTTGTTTAAATAGCTGATGCCAACCTTAAAATAGAAAGTGCGTATTACAGGGCAGAAATGAGTTCTGACCCCTTTACATTCTTGTTTTGTAAGTACCCTTGATTTCTGAAATCCTTGTTTTGTGTTTGTAGGTAATTAACTAACAGATAGGTTAAAGAATGCTCCTGGATGTCAATGTCCTGACATTGGCAAGAACTATACAAATCACTACCTCCTTTCTTTCTCTTTACCTCCTTTCTTCTGAAAGTTATGACACAAAACCTAAGAGCATCAGGCATGGTTGCTATGAAAGGATTCATCCGCTTCTATACAAAAATTGGAAAATTCAGGTCAACCTGTATAGCTACCTGTGAAGAATTATGACAACTGCAGTTGGGCAAAATTCAAAGGGCATATTTACTCCCAAATTCCTTTTCTGCACTCTAGCCACTTCTCCCAGAATAGTCTCACAAAGTATTCAGTGCAGAGATTCAGTGCCTGCTGCATGCGTGTGCTGTGGGGGGCACCAGCCTGATCCCAGTCTTTGCCACTATAGATTCCTTTTAATTTGGTCATATTAGTACAAATGTGCCAAGTCCATGGTCCTATTAGGAATAATCTTATTCAGGTGTTCAAACCCAAATTCTTTCTCTCAGCTGTTCCTTTCCCTTTGTAGTTCACAGCTTATTTCCCCCTCTCTATCCCCCCCCCCCCGAACTTGGTTGAAAATCTTCTAGCAACTTTTAACTCCTAGGTCAAGGGAAATTTCTTATTTACAGGATAAAAATCCATTTGTGGATAGGTCTTTTTGTCTGCTTCATACAATGTCTCTTTGCAATTAAATACATCTTTAGGCCAAGAAAAGAGAACTCTTCACATCAGAATATTGACATAATTCTGGTTACAAGTAAATTGAAATGCCTTCCACGGGGTTATCTGCAGGATGGAACTGACCTCCTATGCAGATCTTCCCCTCCCATCAGTCTTTCCTTGACACTGATTTGTTTTCCTGGTAGAATTTAGGCACATCTTATATATGAGTCTCATCTTAGGAGTGTGTCAAAGGTCACATGCTAGCTGACTTCTTAAATTGTAGGTTTGCTCCCTTTTCTTTTCTCATCTATCCTTCATCATCTCTGGTCTACACTAAAGTGATAAGCCCCCTAATTGATTTCCTTGCTTTTAATACCAATATTTTACAGACAAACTTCACTGGAGATGTCTATGACACATGTCTAGTCAAGTTTATCCCTATTTTTCAGCAGCAATTCACCCAAAGCCCTGCTAGCATTCCTCAGCAGACATGGTTCAAACACCCCAGGGCTTGTCCCTACCCTTCTCTCACCTTCCCACCAGTCGAGTAAAAATAAAAATGCTAGAAATGTCCTGGCCCGGTCTTTTTCATGCCCTTCGTCTACTTGGAATTTTCCTTCCCACGTCTTCTGTTGATGATCTCTTGATTATTATCTTGCTATTCTGACATATTACTTCCCCCATCTAAGATACTTTTAATTTTCTAGGAGCCAGATGCTCTGCCCTGATTCCTACAATATTTTCATAAACTTTTTCAAACACTATATATATTTTCTAATTCTTCTTAACCTTTATATTTTACAATACAACTTTTTTTAAGGGAATAGAATGTGTTATATACCTGATTCCAAGGGCATTAAAAAAGGCCATAGTTCACTATGTTTTCAATTGCATTACTGCATTAAAGAAACAAACACTGTGGCACACTAACACTGTAATTATGAAAAAGGAAATGAAAGTGTCCTGCAATTCCTCTCATAGAGAGAGATATGAGAGAATAATTTGATGAATGCAGATAGTTTTCTAAGTATGGAAGCTGTGAAAGGCACTGAATTATGATTTTTTGGTAATGTAATAGTGTTATATTCTTTCTTTCTTGTGCAGCTTATAAAATAATCTCATGAAGAACAGAATCCCCAATTTCTTATTCAATCCAGTGGCAAAGATGTTCTGATATAATTTTATTAGAGGTACTCCTGAAAAAACTAGTTTAGCTGTAATTCATTTTCCACATGTAAGTTTTTTCTTTCTCAATTGGTAACTTTTGTGCCTATCTTTTCAATTAGATCATAAAGGCTCACAGGAGAGGAAGTTTCCAAATACCTTTGTTCCCGGAAGTGTGCCTTATACACAGTAGGTAGCCAATAAATATTCATCTAGGAAGCAATGAGAGAGTCATAATAAAGTTCATAACTTTTGAAGGTGGTATTTTTCATCCTGAACTGAAAGGTTTGGTTTTGCAGTATTGACTTGGTATTAAATGTACATGGAAAGTATAGACTGCAGAGGACAGCCAAGGTCCCAAACCAAAGAAACCGAACACATCTATCTCCAAAACCATACACTGTATGTATGTGAGGTTGGAACTATTTCCACTTATGAAGCTGACACTATAAATGGATTTCCTTGGTTCCAGGTAGGCAGATACCTGTTGATAAACATTCTTTTATTTATTTAAAAAGGAGGGGCAGAGGGAAAGGTAGAGGGAAGGAGAACAAGAGAGAGAGGGAGAGAGAAATTCATGTTTGAATGTGGACATGCATAGCATGGCACAGGTGGAGGACAGAGGATGACTTTTGGAAGTCAGTACTTTCCTGCCGTTTGGGCTCCTGGAGACTGAACTCAGGTCACCAGGTTTAGAAAGAGGAGCTTTACGTACTGAGCCATCTTGCCAGCCCCTACTTAAATTTTTTCATGTGGTCTCTGTAGCAAGTGGTCAAAGTTCTGAATGCAGTATGCTATCAGTAACTGGGGTTAGATTTTTTAAGTGAAGACCTGAGCTCTAAGATCAGAGTCTCACTAGCTTAGTCTCCTGTTGATAGCTGAAATCATCACCATTGGTTGCAGATTTCAGAAAGCAATGGGACATGAAAGTAACCTTGGAGATAAGTGGATTTAGGTGAAAGGTCAAAAATTAAGAATCGGTTTAGAGATATGAGAAGCATTAACAGAGACTAAAATAATTGATTTCCTGATTGGAAATCACCTATCATTGGGAACAGAACTGAAGTGGAGCCACAATCTGACTCAGTGCTCAGAAAGGAATCAAAAAGTTACAGGGAAATTGGTAACACTGACACAAACAGGCTTCAGAAGTAGCTACTAGGGTCTCCTCTATACAAAGTGTGAGGTGAGCATTCAGGGCAGAGGAGTACAAAGGCGGCTTGCACAGTGTTGTCTTAAACTTAGGATCCGATGTCTCCACGCATTCCAGAAGGGTGGGAGCCAAGGAGGAACTGTCAGTTTGTTCCTGATGTGGCTGCTTGTTTCCCTGAAGCCACTGGTTTCACTGGTACATTTTAATCTTTCCCATGGGGATAGTCAGAAGGAGGTTCATATTTAAGTCTAAGAAGTAATGGAGACCTTCAACTCAAACTTAGACAGATGTGTGGCCATAAAAGGTAAAAATTCAGGGCTGCAGTGATTGCAGTCAGTCAAGTGTTTGTGTTACAAGCAGGAGGACCTGTCGTCAAGCTCCAGAATTCATGTTAAAAAAAAAAAAAGTTGGACATGGTAGTGAGCACTTGGAATCCCAGTAGTAGGGAAGTGGAGACCAGGATTCCTGGGGCTCTGCCTAGCCAACTTTCTAAGCTCCAGGTTAACAAGAGGTCTTGTCTCAAAAAAAAAAAAAAAAAGATAAAGAGCATCCCGAGGAACACACATGCACACCCTCTACCCATGTAACTGCATACAAATGGACACACACACACACACACACACACAGAAATCCAAACCCTAAACACACCTTTTAACCTCTTAGCCACTATCTGATCACCAAACTGCATGACTTTTGGAAGTGATGATCTTGTTCTTGTAAACCAGATTTCACATTTGTAAGAGAATTCTCTTTACACAGTCTGGGTGAAGGGCTCTATTAGCGGGTGTAGCTATCAATGGTGTATTAGAATCTTCAGGGAACTTAAAAAAAAGTTAGACGACTCTGGGTGTTTCCCTAGAGATTCTTAATTAGCCTGGGACAGCACCGGTATGTTTTTAAGCTACCAAGTTATTAATACAGCTAGAGTTGGGTACTAATTACTGGGGCAGATGAAAAGGATGCAGAACTGGATGAAGTTTGATAAATCCATTTCCTCTGCTTCTTGACCCTCAGAAACCCACAATGTCCTCCCAAAGCATAGGATACCCACAGGTGGTTCTTGAGGTACCACATGATTTGGTATCATGTGGATAAAGATATATTCCTATACGGATGAAAAAGGTAAATGCATAATTATCTTTGAATAAATGTTACAAATCTGTATTAAGCATATTTCATGTACATTATTGCTGTGCATGAGGCTAACTTCTAATGAAAGTTTTAAAAGTGAGCTCTGTTTACACATGTTGGGAAAAAATTTTTCTAAGGAGGAAGGCACCATTTGGAATTGGGAGACCAGAGCAGGAAAGAAATCCAGAATCCACAACTCTTTCTCTCCAGATCTTCCTGCTTTAACGGTGCCTCCTCACAGCTTCACTGGTCCATTGCTATCTTCTCTCTGCTCTCATGTGGATCTTCGCACTTCATTCCGATTATTCAGAGGCTTCTGTACTAAGTTCCAATCCAAATCCTACACAGCATCTTTTAGCCCCAAGCCACTATCTAATCACCAGTGCAGCAGATTGTAACTCATTTGCGTCTCGTCTTTCAGATTCCTATCAGAGTTAAACTAACTTAGAGTGGTTTAGGCACACTAGCACAAAAGGGCAGAAAACCAATGCTCACAAGGTGTTCCAGTCCCACAGGACAAAAGTAAAATCCAAGTGACCCAAATCCAGGTTATACAAACTCACAGAAGCTGATGAGGGGAGAGATGTCAACCCCAAGCCAAGCAAACAAAACCAGCCTGCAGAAGAGGCACTGCCCTGCTAACATTTCATCTATTTGCCATTCTTAGGACATGACGCAATCTCAGTTGCCCAATTTGTGTTTGCGCATTTCCCCCTTGTCCACAAGGAGCTTCAAAAGCCTCCAACTTCATAAAATTCCTTTTGAAAACTTCAAGTGTACCACTGGAGAAAGGCTGCGGGACAAGACCATTGACCCACCTACCCTTGGGGGCCCAAGACAATGCTCTGAGACATTTAGAATGTGTAGGTAAACTAGAAAAGAAAAAGGAGCAGAGGCGAGGCAAGCTGAGGTGACATCTTGGTTTCCACTTCCCCCCACCTTTTTCACATCCATTCCAATAGACTCTGCCAATTGCAGGGAACCCTTCTCACCCTTACAGGCCTCCTCCACCCTCTTCTGCTCCCCAATCCAAAGGGCACCAAGGAAGACATGGGTGGGTAGGGTGAAAACCATGCCCAAGGTTTCAATCTCCTCCTCCCCTTCCTGGCGCCTCCCGCCCCCACTTTCCACATCTTGGTAGCTTCCAGGACACCCAGTCACCAGTACACCTTCGCAGCAACCAGCAAGATGGCAGGTTAGCTACAGGCGAGGCTGAGGGTAGGTTCTTCCTCTAGCCCAGCGCTTCCCCAACCCCCAGACCCCAGTCCCCCAAACTCCTCCAAGAGCCAGCGCCCGTACTCAAAGTCTCTAGCCCTGGGCCCAGCCGGCCGCAGGCTCGCTGCCCCAAGCCGCCGGCTTGCTCTCCAGGGGCCATTTCTGTTGCAGTCAGGCTAGCAGGTGCCCGCGTAACAGGTGCCAGGCAAGAGGCCGGGCGGAACGTGGAGAGGACCAGAGAGGGGCACTGGGAAAGGCCAAGTCCAAGCGAAGGAAGGTGCCATGCCGGAAACGCATAGGGGTAGAGCTCCGGCGGAGGGCAAGGATGTTGCGTGCCCTGTTTCCCTCCCCCCCCACCTGGTCCGGCCCTTGCCCACGCTGCCCACTTACGATCTCCAGGCATACGAAGGCGCCCGAGTAGGTCCGTAGGATGTCGGGGCCGGCGGGTAAGGTGACCCGGGGCGCCGGGAATGACACGGCAGGGTTCGGGGGCGGCGGGACTGACGCTCCGCCAGCCGACATGCTGCCGCTGCTACGTCTCCGCGCGCCGCCGCCGCCACCGCCACCTCCCGCGTCCCGCCTCCGCCTCCCGGGCTCGGCCGCCGCCGCCGCGCCGCTCGGGTCCGCAGGCTCCGGGCGCGCCGCTCGGGAGGGGGCGTGGCCGCGGCGCCCTGTCCGCCCTGGCCCCGCCCCGTCACGTGGGCGCAGGTGAGCACGCCTTCACCCTGAAGCCCGCGCGGTCACGTGCACAGGTGCGACCGCGCCCCGCCCGGTGTCTGTGCAGTCGGGTTCTCCCCGCGCTCCCCTCCCGGGTCAGCACCCGCCCCGTGCGCCCCGGAGACTCCCGGTGTCCCGTCCGATTCGGCTCTGTGTCACCTATTCCTCGCCTCTCCTTCCCACCTGTTCGCTCCTCCTGTGTGTCCCACCCCACCGTCACGCCCCGTCCCACCCGCTGCCCACCGTTGGACAGGAAGACGGGGCTGTGACTCACAAGGCAAACTCGAGGTGGCCGGGCACACATGACAAGTAGGGCACGTCGCGTTCACAAGAGGACTCCGTGGGATTTCAAACAGGTCACTTGAGCCTTGTGGCCCTTGCAATGGATGGCGAGGCTCTGGCGCTTAAAACAGTGCGTCCCGGGCCAGGTGCACCCGGTTCTGCAGTCTGTTCGGTGGAATCACGACCAGGGTTATTGCGCTGAACAAGGAGCTGAGTGCACAGGAAGCGCCCTTTAAATGGTAGCTGATGTGAGGACTGCTAATATTTTTGTCTTGCGTGCACGTTACTGCCAAAGGACACGTGATGTCACCTAGACTTTACTTCTACACAGAACTCCATTTCATTTTAGATACCTAAAAGACTTTTTCTTTTCTAAAAAAAATATATATATATATATATATATATATGTATATATACATACATACACCACACGCACACACACGAATGACTTGACTCTTCTACCTCAGTTTATCTCCGTGTCTCCACATTTTATTCTTGGTATCGATTATTAATGCTTTGTAAGTGTACTCAAGGAAAGGGACATTCATTTTCTCAAAGACCATCTGAAGGCAAACTAAATTACCCAAACTACACCTGAAGGTCAAGTTGGAAACATGCTAGTTAAGCCAGGCATGGTGGCACATTCCTTTAATCCCCGCATTGGGGATGCTGAAGCAGGATGCCTGGCCTGAGTTTGAAGACCATCTTGCCTGCCAAGCGAGGACCAGTACAGCTAGAGAGGACTACATAGCAAGACACTGTCTCAAAAAACCATTCTCTCTCTCTCTCTCTCTCTCTCTTTTTCTCTCCCCCCAAATTGCCAATTGGAATCCTCTTATTTTATTAGGTTAGCTTTTGAAGAGCTGTGTTTAGCTCTTAACCTGGAATGGCCGGTTTTAGCTGCTTTACTTTTGTGTTATTTTAATAAATGAAACTTATAGGTGTGGCAATGGCATCAGGGCGTGGGTGAAACCTCCCTTGGGTATCCCGTCATCCCTGTCTGTTAGTCATCATTGTCTGTCATTTAGTATGTTCTGTTCGAATAATAGGGAACTTTAAGTTCCCCACATCGATTGGTTTGATCAATGAACCCTTTCTGTGTCCACATGCTGATTGACAGGGAACCTTTATGATTTATTTTCTGCCCAGGAGTTCCTGATAAGCACTTAAAAGACTTAAGAGACCACTTCAAAGACTTCACCAGAGGCATGCTTAGTAGTCATACACAGGGTATCCCACATGGTCTAGTGACTGAAATTGAAGTGACCTTGGAGTTTCCAAGACTGAAACTCACTTAAGAACCTCAAATGAGTTTATTTTATTGTCATCATTGAGAAGACAACATATCACTAATCTAGTTCTAGCATTTCTGCTATACCATGTATCCCTGCTCATACCTGCATTCTCTTTCTTACGTATTTCTAGAGTGACAAGAAGACAGAGAAAAAGATTGCGAAGGGCTCCTTTCCTTTTCCTGAAAATGAATGTTTCTTTTTCTGCAATTGGTGCGTCTCTCATGCTCACTCTAAGCACCTGTCTGATGTGCAGTGTCTAGGAACCATCATTTTATGCATGTTCATGCCAGTTTTCTTTCACGATGACAGTATCTCTGCAATCTAATGCAGAAAAGCATTCATCTTGCCTCTTCCTTGTCCCTTTCTTTCTCCAAAAAGTGACCATGAACTCTCAACAATCTCACCCTTCTGCTATTTTTTCATTTGTTTCTGTGATTTTCTGACTTTCAGATATGGCATAACTTTTCAGGCATGGCATCAATTTCCTCTGAAACCACTTACTGGAATATTAATGTGTGTTTATTCAGGGCCTTACATATGCTAGGCAAGTACTTTGCCACTAAGCTGATAATATTTAAGTATTTTTGACACTGGGTGTTGCTAAATTGCCTAGGCTGGCCTCAAACTTGATATCCTCCTACCTTAATCTCCCAAATAGCTGGAATTAAAGGTGTACTCTTCCACACCCAGTGAAGAGTTCACATTTATGACACTTTTTTTCAAGCTTGCTTTGCATTACCTGTAAAGTGAATCCCATCTGAATCTGTCTTGGTGCTGGAAACTTTGTTACCACCATTCTTTTTGTTGACTTTCTCCTCTTCCCTCTCTTTCCTTCATTTCCAGTTCCTGGGCCTCCTGTTTCTACCCGCACGTTTATTCTGCCATAGGTCTCAAGAAATAGGTCTCATGATGGCCTTTCTGGTTTCCTGTCCTTTCTCTTTTTCTTAGGAGGGCATCTAGTTTTGGTGCTCTTTCTGATTTTTTTTTTCTGTTACAGTTTTAATTAATTCATTTTCACCCCACTTTACATAACCTATCTCTACTCTTTCTCCCAATGAAAACCCTCTTGTTTACCAATCAGACTCTTTGTTGTTTTCAAGTCTTTTAAGTGTTTGGCCCACTGACCTTCCTCTCAGTTGTCTGTGCTGGTATGTGCTTGAACACTTGCTGGATGTTGGTGGGTATCCCATCAAGGAAAATAGGTCCTATTTCTCCATCCAACATATATCCCCTTTCGTCTCTCAGGGATGTGTGGTGTTGCATGCAATCTTCCTCTTTCATGATGAGCTGTTGATGATCGAGTCATTGTGGAGGTTTTGTGGAAGTAAACATTTAGGAAGGCATTTTAATGGCGCTTGCATTAATCCCACACAATGGTTTCTAGCTTGTATTTCACCATTACCTTTTTTTTTTTTTTGCTTTTGCTTTTCCAAGCTCTTTAGCTTGGATTAAATGTGACTGTCAAACTTCTCATCAGAAGTGAAAGATCATCAGAACTCTTGGGCCTTAGATATTCCCAAGCATCATTTTCCTCCACCTCTCCCCATCTCTCTTAGCTGTTATTCCATAGCTCTAGCTTCCTTCATATTCAATCTTTGTTTCTGACACAGGTAGACAATATTATTAAATAAGTGAAAACAAATGAAGGCCACGCCAACCTTCTTTTGCTTTCTTATTTTATAATGAGTCGTAGTACATCTAACAAGTAATACTTGTTTTATTTAAAACACTGCTGTTGATCCAGTTTATCCAGGACAAACAGCAAGGCATATCCCTGGGTACCTCCTTTCAGTGACATATTTAACCAGCTACATGATTTTACTCTCTGGGATGCATCCATTCTTCTCCATTCCCACTGTACTTACTCTTCCTCATGGGCATCATCTTTCTCACAAGGAGCACTCTAATAATCTTGAGTCCTCACTTGGGCATGGACTATGCCACCAAAATGATGTCTAAATGCAGAATTGATCACAATCATCCCTCTTCTTACATCCCTCTGGAATTCCACATGTATCTTATGTTTAATCCCAGATGCCATGCAATGAAGTCAAAGTGTTTCTGATTTGCATTCCCACCTCTCTGCTCAATCTGTCAACTCACAATTCCAATAAGTCTCCTGCCCGCAGTCCTCCCATATTTTCATCCTTCCAATGTAATCTCCTTTTCTGCTTACTGCTCTCATATGATATATACTATTTACTCCATAATTCCTTTGGGTCATAGGGTCAGCTCTTATTGGCAGCTTTCCCTGTCCATTCTGTTTTTCACAGGGCCCCTCCCTTCCTGTGTGTTTCTAAGAACTTGTTGTGCTTACTCCAGAGCCAGTACCTTGTACTGAAGTGGGGTTTTCACTTGGTCCTATCTCTTAGCTAGGATTGTATAACACGATATTGGTTTCAAAAATTCAGTGGAGGCACCAAGAAACCATAGATATCAGATGCCAATGAATACTGGATTAGTCCACCTGCAATTCTAAAATGGGTTTGATTGCTTGATTGTGAGACAATCTATGAACTACTACTTACTTCTATTATGAATATTTAAATCTCAGGACTAGAGGATCGTTTGGCAGGGAGTGAAAGAACCACACTTTACTCTTTCCCTTCATCACCTGTCTCCCTCAATGCAGGAAATAGCTGAATTTTATCTACATTGCATAATACAAGTTCAAGTAATATCAGCTAATCACATGAACTTTCTACCTTGTGACCATTATTTTCTTCCTATTTCATTGTTTCTTTTCATATTTCATCCTTTAGTGTTTCCACTTTGCATTTCCTCAGGAAATTCATCCTTTCATCTCTCTTCCCTTTTCAAAGTCCACTTTACATTCAGTCTTTTTCCTGTACAAACCTCTACAAGTTTCCTTTATTATTAAAAAGAGAGACACCTGGTTTGTGGCCAAAATTTATGATTCTGAATTTTACCTTCTGTTTTAATTTCCTACTTGTCAGTACAGCAAAATTCTTGACCCAATTGACTTAGAGGAAAGACTTTTTTGGCTCATAATTACAGGTTACAATTCACAGCAGCAGGAGCAGAGGGAACTAACTGGTCACAACCCATCTACAGTGAAGAGCAAAAATCCAGAGATGTATGCATGCACGCTTCATTCTCCTCATTCTTTAGATAGTTCTGGATCCTTTGCCCAGAGAATGACCATACTTACAATGGGTTCGGTTTTTCCATCAACTAAGGCAACTCCCTATAGGTTTGCCCAGAGGTCTGCCCTAGTCTAGAGACTCTTTCACAGTTGTGCTGAGAAACATTCTGTCTCCTAGCTGTTGGGTTGACCTATAATAATGGCCACACACCCTCCTTGGAGGCAACAATTAAATTTCAAGAAAAAAATGCATAAAATGATGGTTACTAGACACTACACCTCAGACAATGCAGAATTGTGATCTCTAAGAGAGGGGAAAAGTTTTTCAAATGATGTAGGGCCTATGATATTTGGAGTTAGAGAATTTACAGAGTACAGTAGGAAGCCTCTACTGTGGGGACCACCATCTCCATGAGTTAAGGTAATGAAGCCTGGAATTGCAGGGGCACGAAGTAGTGATAGCTCACAAAGTACCAAAGTGGAAAGGCTGTACAAAAATGAAAAGTAGGAAGTTGGCAAAAGACTCCCTAAATTTTTAATTGGGTGCTGATTAGTATATGAAGATAAGCCACTTTTCAAGGCAAAAGAAGAAACACTCCAAAGGAGAAATTCATAGAGAGCCAAGAATAGTTCATGTTTCCATCATCCAGATTAAATAATCTGTCAACCAGTACTGGGTGGAGAATTCAGAAAAGTTTTTCCTCAAGACTGGAACCAAAATTCAAGTTAGATAAAGTCTGTTCCAGTTCAATTCAATATCACATTTTTTTCTTTATTTCTTTGAGACATTATAAAACTAACTGGCTTTGAACTCATGACCCAAACCTTTGCTCAGCTTCCCAAGTGCTAGCATTATAGATGAGGGCAAATAGACTTGGCACAAATCCTTAGCGTAAGAAATACAGAGAAATGGCTCACAGAAGAATTACTTAGGAATAACACAGAATGACAGCAACCAACAAGGAAAGTTTCACAATGTCTGGCATTCTTTTAAAAATTGCCAGGGGGCTGAAGAGATAGCTTAGGGGTTAAGACTCTGCCTGATACATAGAAGGTCCTGAGTTCAGATCCCAGGTCCCAGTAAAAAACTGCCAGGCATATGAAGAAGCAGAGACCAATGAAAGATCAGGAGAATCTAGTCAATCATTACAAACAGAGATCTCCATTAATTACTTGTTATAAATCTATTTCATATGCTAAGAAAGAAAGATGGAATGTTTCAACTAGAAGCACAGATGACATGAACCTAATTGAACAGCTAGCTCTGGAGACTGTAGCTTTGTAGTAGAAAAATATTCTATAGAGGACTAACAACTGGTTAGACACTCTGGAAGAGGAGATTGCTTGAAGATGCAGAAATAGTAAACAGAGGACTGAAGACACTGAACAGAAACACCTGTGAAAAGGACAAAAGAGGCTCAATTGTATCCCTGCCTTTGTAATCAGTTTCATAAGACAAAGGAAGAAGAGGGATAAAAATATTTGAAAAAGAATAGCTGTAAGAAAACCATTTTTGTTGGTAAATTTTATAGCAAATTTAATAAGCCTTAGGACTTAGAAGCATGGAGCCATCAATCTAAGACAAGACACATCATGATGAATTGCTTAAAGACAACGATAGAGAGAAAAACTTGCAAAGCAATGTTGCATACCAAGCAACAAAGATGAGGAGAACAACAGATTCATGTAGGAAACAATTCAAGAAGAGAGCAAGCAGCATCTTTAAGCCACCAGTGGAAAGAGAAATAAACATTGACCACCTACATTCTGTACAGAGCAAAAATATCTTTCAAAAATTAAGGAGCATCCTCTTTTAAAAAAAGACATGGAAACAACTGAAATGAAGTAATAGCAAGCCATGTACTACAGAGAAGTTATGTGGAGTCTTCAGAAAAAGTAGATACAATTTGAAAATCTACTTCAACACAATAAAAGGAAGAGATGTGGGACAAGAGAAAAGTGCTTAAGTTGAAAAGATGTTATAAACTATAACTGCTCAATGTCCAACATCATGGCAGTGTATGATTTTTAATACATGCAAAATTTTAAAACACATATTACAAAGTCACAAAGATCTTGATGTACAAATGTTCTCAGTGTCCTAAGGTCCTTAAACTTAATGTAGAGTGGATGAGTAGTACATGAGGTTAGGATGTGAAAGATTAAAGGTGTTCTCTACAGCCTATAAAGAGATAGCACAAGAGAATAAAGTTATAGTTAATAAGCAAAAAAGAAATAAGATCTATAGGAATCACAAAAGATAAGTAATTATTCCAGAAGAAGTCACGTAAAGAAGAAAAGGGAACAAAAATGCAAATATTATCCACAAAATCCTTAGTTTTAATACAAAGATATCAATGTTTTGATTCAGAGGGTCAACAAAATACTTTAGCAGGTAAGGGGTCTGGTTGGGGAAACCTTGCAACTGAAATTGGTAGAAAGTGAGAAATGACTCCTGATAGGTGTCCTCTGATTTCCACCAGCACATCGTGGCACACAAGCTGTCTGTCATAAACAAACAAACAAACAAATACATAAGTACAAAAATACATATAAATAAATTGTATTAAGAATGAAAGACTATAAAATTCTGTGCCACAAGAATTATCATTTCAAAGAGCCTAAGAGGATGTGTTAATATGAAATTGACTGTGTTCCAATATCACAAACAATTTCAAGAATAAAGAGGATGAGGCTCCCTTGACCCATGGGACTCCACATCTGGAGTCCGTGAGTCACCTTGTTCCTCATGGATTTCATGTGAGTTCCTATCTGACTTTTCTCTTACCCCTCTTGGATTCCATGCCTTGACTATGTTGAGTTCTTAACAGTTTTCTTGCTTTTTGCAGAGTCGCGTGCATGAGTTTTCTATTCTTTCACTCCTCTAATAAACTCTGCTTTAATTCTCAAAAAAAAAAAAAAAGAATAAAGAAGGTCAATGTATAATGATTAAAAGGTCATTTACCAAGAGGGCTTAAAACTTCCAAACACTTACATGTCATGCAATAGTTTTTAAAATAAATGATGCAGAAAATTGAATGTTCAGGAATGCAGAAAGAAGTACCGTAACCCACAATTTCCTCACCTATCTCAGTAAGTGATAAAATAAGTTGAAATAAGAACAGTGACTATTGAGAAGACTTGATCCACATCATCACACAACAACTTCACATCTTCCGTCTGGCTCCCTTGTGCAAGTAATTCATACAGAGAAACTCTTAGGCATGAGTAGAGGCCAGCAGGGAAGTAGAGGAGCCTTGGACGGTGTGTGAGCTGAGGAAAAGGCAGACTGGTGATGCAGAAAAACTGCATTAAAAGCTCTGTCTCAGCGTTGCACAAGCCAAGGTAAGGTTTATCTGTGCTTTCATGTGATTGTTGTTGGAAAAGATGAAGATGCTAAAGGAGAGAGGAACATGAGCCCCAAACTCTTCCAACTATCTTCACATAAAGCAACATGCTCGCAATACCCCAAAGCTGTCTTCCAGAGATGAGCCACAACAGTTCTCTATGAAAGGACAGAAGGCTGCCCAGAAAATGATGTTTAAAGGGATTGAGGGACCTGCAGTACGATAATATCACTCACTCATTTCCTTCACACATTTCCTTCCCTCTGATTTCGGACTTCTCCCAAGATTCATTTAGATGCCACAGTCCTTGAGATGAGGCATGTGCCTCAAGACGCTTTCCTAAAGGACTTTACCTTTCCTTTTAGTTTCTTTTTATTGTCTTGGCATCATCATATTTACAGGTTTTTTTAATCCTCCGTTTCACTTGAAAGTTCCCCAGTCCTTCCTTCTATTATAGTTCCTACTTCTAGCCATCTTTCAAATCTTTGCAATCCAACAGACTTTCTGGATATCTCATACAAACCTACTCATTCTTCTCCACTACTTACAAGCCAGCACTTTTGCCTCTCCTCTAAACTGTTCTAAAATTTTGAAATATCTGCTTTTGTTGTGTCTAGTTTTTCCAGTCTCTCGCAACTTTATTTTATTATCTTTTTTTTATGTTTTTCTCTGTTTTTCATGTTTCGTGTGGGTTTATGTGTGTATGTATGTGTGTGTGCATCTGTGTGTGCATGACGTGATCAGAGGACACTGTGTGTGCCTATGGAGAGCCAAGGGTGACTTTAGGAATCACCTTGGAATCCTCTACCTCCTCTTTGCTGTGCTCTGGAGTTTCCCAGGCTCTGCCTTCCAGAGTCAGAAGTACAAGCTGCTGCCATTTCTGCCTCATGTTTTTCATGGGATCTAGGATCTGAACTCAGGACCTTCTGCTTGTGAGGCAGAGGCTTAATCCCTGAATCATCTCTCCACCACATTTGGCAAATTTTAAATAACTCCATAACAGGACTATATTAACATTGTCCTTGACATGTCATTTTTCTTCCTAATAACTTTGGACAGCCTCCTGTTAAATCCCTAAGTCAATGACAAAGAGAAAAAATTGCTCTGCCTGGGACAGGATCTCCCCCACATTCCAGCCTCTGAGTTCATTCCTCCCCCTGTTCTTACTCCTTCGAATAACATCTCCTGGAACACTGGAACATACAAAGTTGATTGGCTCTTCAAATTCCTGCCTGAAAAACCACATCACCTGCTTTTTTCTCCCTGAATCTTTCCTGTAGTTTCCATGTCCTGTCATGCATAGTGACCACCCATTAGTTCATATGCATATGTTGAAGTGGATATTAACACTATTATACATATGCAAACTCTCAGATAAACACATATATGTCTGTGTCCATGTGTGCATATGTGTATCAATTCATTACAAACATCTCTTTTTCTCTGAGGATTATGTTCCTGAGTGACAATCTCTCCTCTCCATATTTAGGCATAATGCATGCTAATTCTCTCTCTCTCTCTCTCTCTCTGTCTCTCTATTCTTTCACTCCTCTAATAAACTCTAATTCTCAAAAAAAAAAAGAATAAAGAGGGTCAATATATAATGATTAAAAGATCATTTACCAAGAGGGCCTAAAACTTCCAAACATTTACATGTCATGCAATAGTTTTTAAAATAAATGATGCAGAAATAGGAATGTTCAGGAATGCAGAAAGAAGTACAGTAACCTACAATCTCCTCACCTATCTCAGTAAGTGATAAAATAAGTTGAAATAAGAACAGTGACTATTGAGAAGACTTGATCCACACCATCACACAACAACTTCACATCTTCCGTCTGGCTCCCTTGTACAAGTAATTCATACAGAGACACTCTTAGACATGAGTAAAGGCCAGCAGAGAAGTAGAGGAACCTCAAACAGTGTGTGAGAGCTGTCTCTCTCTTTCTCTCTCTCTCTCTCTCTCTCTCTCTCTCTCTCTGGTTTTAGAATTGAGTCTATGGTCTCTTCTATGGTAGATAAGCATTCTACTACTCAGCCATAGCTCTAAGCCCCTGACTTATTTTTATGTTTTGTCTTGGGACAGGATTTCATTAAGTTTCCCAGGCTGTCCTTAAACCCATTCAGTGAATATCCATATTTAGACTTCCATAAAGAGAATTGGGTTCATCGCATGACAAGGCACACATTCAGTTTTCTAGACACAGACTGTTGTCCGCACCACCATGAATGCTCACTTGGCAGTGTACAAGTGGAGGGTTTGCCACATGACAGAAGGTCCTCACACTAGGGAGAGGCCAGTGTCTTTCTAATTCTGCAACTTCAGACTTCATAGTTCAAGGTTTAGGGTTCCAAGAAATCTTATGCCTGGTTCTTCTATAATAAGTAAGTGACTGGTGACTGAGAGATCTGCTACTGATTCTGTTTTCAGTAGTGCTTCCAAATGAATGTCATCCCTGCCATTCTGCAGTGTGTGTGTGTGTGTGTGTGTGTGTGTGTGTGTGTATCAGACGGTACTGTGTGTGCCTGTGGAAGGCCAATGGTGCATTGGGAATCACTGTAGACGGCTGTACCTCTTTTTGGCTTTCCTCTGGAAGCTTTGTTTTCTAAGACTGAAAGTGTAGGTCATCACCATTTCTGCTTGGTATTTTTACATGGAATCTAGGATCTGAACTGCTGAGCCATCTCTCCAAGTCCCTGTCCTTGTTTAAAATACAATGTGTCCATTCATAAGTCTACATGATTTAAACTTTAGTGATGACTCGTATAACAATCAGCCTGTAAGTTATGTAAAACTTTGACAGTAAACCCCATTTAGGAGTGGCTCAAGAACACTATTTGTTTGCGAGGAGGCAAGAGAAATAGGTGGTGCAGAGAAAGAATAGGCCCAGAAAATGAATTATAGATTTGCTCCAAATCGAAATTTTTTGAAGCTGTGTCTAAGAATGTTTGAGAACAAGAAAGTCATGCCCCTCATCCCCCAATAGATGAGGTGTGGGGAAAGCAGGAAAGACATGGGTTACGCATGGATCTGAACCAAGATACAAGTTCTCCAACCTCCCCATCACTTACACTTAAGTGTTCTTGACCCGCTGAGTCAGTGACCCCAATGATGATAGGTGAAGCTGAATGTGAAAGAGTACCTTATGTGCCACTCCCAAGACCCTCCCACTGGACAGCGCTGTAGGCTGGGGCCATGTTTTCATTCCATGGGTGGACTTATCACTACCGGTAACTGCGGCACCACTTCAGACTTTTCCTTTTACAAAGTTATATTAAAGTCCCTGTCTTCGGAATCCATGTTGTGTCAAGATGTCTTTCCCTTGTCTTTGTTTCCAAGTTTTGTCTTCTATTTAATTTAATTTCCTTGAGATGGAAGAATCTTATTGAAAAGTGGCTGTGATTGCTAGGAGGCTAATTATATTATATTATATTTTTTATTTTTTTTCTACTTTTACGAGCATATTGAATATTCATCCCAGCTTCCCTCCTTCCCTCTCCCTCCCATCCCCTCCTTTCCCTTCACCATCCCCTTTCACATCCTCCCACCCTTCCACCTGTGTGCTTCTATGGACCTGAGGGTTCACTCTGGCTTGTCTACTAGGAGGCTAACTTTAAACAATGATAATAAACAAATTTTACTCTTATAAACTTCCCCTACAGACTTTGTGTTCATTGTTTTTAGCTATCTTTAGAATACTACAAATTGGTTCACAGTGTAATTATTAGAAAGTAGACTTTTTTAATTAATCAAGTTTCATTATAATCATTAGTCTACTATGTACTCATTAAGTGGAATTATCTGTCATTTTCTTCTAAATGATGCATTTGTTTCACAGTCTTAAACTGTCTCAGGGCTCCTCCCACGTTAAATACTCATTAACTTTCTCTTTTCAAGTGCATCCTTGCTTGAACATTAATGAATTGTATTCTTTTTTTTCTCACAATAGTGCAAATGATATCCAGAAAAGCAATTCCACCTATTCTTTGTATTTATGTGACAATTCTAAAATTTTATAGGAACTGGTTTGTCAATTCTTATTACTCATTAATATCAAAATACACAAACTGTACAAATGAGATATATTCATTTTTCTTCTAAATATTCAGAATTTTATTTTGATATCCACTAGTAAAAACAACTAAAAATGAGTTTTTATGAGACTATGGACCTAAATTTTACATGTAAGATTACATCAATGTAACTAGTCAGATATATATTTTATATACAATATATTCTACTCATAAAAGGCATGTATTGAATTTGAATATATAAGATACATGTCTGTATAAATGCTTCTACAGGTGTCGTATGATATGTGTATGCATCATTTTATATATGTATGTATAGAGAGAAGTTGTTTTGCCAATAAATTGTTTTAGTTAAGCCAGCTATTAAATGGGATCCCATGAAATTGAATCATATGTCCATTCCTTTATCCTGTCTTGCTATGGAGTTTCTTTTCCTGTGGAAATTCAAAGTGAAGATTAGCAACTAACCAGGAAAGGAGAAACCTCATGACTATTTTGGAATAAAGAATATGTTCTTGGCATTCAAATTCATATTATCATGGAAAGACTCTGGGAAAGTCAAGTTTTGAAAAAGAGCAAAAATCTATTATGCAGCTCTAGTGTGAGGAAATGAGTGAACACTTTCCACAAGTCTAATCGATGTAGCAGCTATAGAATCTGTGGGAGAAGGTGGTCTTTCCAATGAGTTCTTAGTGAAGTACCTTGAGATGTGCCAGAGATAGGTAGCTTACCAGATAAACTAGGCATAAATCTGAATTGATGTCAAATCTGAACATCAGACAAATAGCATACAATCTTCTGGTATAAGTATGTTGTACATATTACATCTAATATGTTGTACTTTAATAACATAATTATTGTGTACCTGAATTTACAATTTATATGAGCATCCTTATATTTTTAATTGCTAAATCTGTATCCCTAAACTGTAGTCATTTTGGTCTTGGTATGTCTAGTACCTGGAATGGAGAACTGGCCTCAGATCAGAAAAAAAAATCCCACATAAAACAACCATCAGAAAAAGCATCAGAAAACAATCATCAGAAAAGCATGTCTCACAAATAGTTGTCCAGGGATATGCTTTTATTTCTGAGATTTTGGGCACAGACTTTGTTACAGTTAGCCTGCATTGTTGCTGATAAAATCACTATCAAATATCCCAAGGGTACCAGGGGTTTATTCTCTCTTATGATTCCTGGTTTCAGTCCAGCTTGTCAGGAAAGCATGCACCATAACTAAAGGGCAGAGGGA
Source organism: Typhlomys cinereus (assembly GCA_023101885.1). Lineage (NCBI taxonomy): Eukaryota > Metazoa > Chordata > Mammalia > Rodentia > Platacanthomyidae > Typhlomys > Typhlomys cinereus. The sequence goes on from JALPQD010000052.1 coordinate 5,658,358, forward strand.
ACTGACCACACCATATCTGCAGCTGAGAGAGGGACAATCTTTACTTGCCAGACCACCATGTCTGGCCAAGTATTACCAGAGGATGCCCACTTTCTCAAACAGTTTCCTCTATTTTAGTCACCTGTCCAGGTAGTTCTACCCATGATGGGCCTTCCCCATCAACAAAACAATGTCCTACAGGTTTCTTCTGGGCTTAACTCAACTACTAATTATCTACAAATGTGCCCAGAGCTCAAACCCCCAACCATCAAGTTTACACCTGTATCCAAGTATGATGTTCTACCCTTTGTCAACTTGACACAAGAACATATTTCTTTCAAACTGTAACTTTCACCTTGTCCTCATAGGTGTTAGTTTATCTTATAAATACATTTAATTCTAGACCAAAATCTTTTAACTGTAAGATCCTGTGAAATCAAGTTAACTACTTCAGCACAGATAAAACATTAAAATGGAATTTTTATGAAACAATGAGGAAATATCAGACTAAGATTAAATTCCAGTCAAATACTTTATCCTATAGTTCAATGTCCCTTTTTTTTTGCTCATCATGTAGTTACAGTGGCTCAGAGATTCTGGGCAATCCCAGTCCCTCTTCACAGCTGGAAGTTGCACAAACAACATTTCTCGGGACCAGGTTGAATCTGTACTCACAGCCATCCTTAGCACACATCCATGTATACAGTTCTTCTTGGCAGATGTCTCACACTGGCATCTCTAACATCACAAAATGCTCTTCTTGGGCTTCTCCACAAGCTTCCTGCCATGCTCTGAAACCAAGCAGGAGGGATCCACGACCTCCTCCCTCTTGTATCTTTAATGCTTCTAATGGACTGTGTTGCCAATTCCTACCATAAACTTCAGGTGGAGATTGGCTCCCTGGAATCATAACTGATTCAGTTTCTTTGTGCTGACTCTCAGAAGAATCTCTGTGCTGGGCAGAATCTTAACACAGTGGTATTCCTTTCTTCTACTGCCCTGTGCAGAGCACTAGGTGTTCCTTCAATGACATTCACTATTTCAACAGCTGCAGCTGCTCTTTTGTCTGCCTTATCCACATCTAAAACTTCAAGGCTGCCAACATAGCTCTCCTCTATCAAGCAAACTAGTCCATCATCTATAAAGCCAACATTGCTGAAGTCCTTGTCCTCTTCATCACAAATTGGGCCCAAACAATCCACAACTCTCTCACTTCTTTCAATGAGTTATAGTTCTGCAAACTCAATCCATGCAGATTGGGAAAAAGTTCCTTCTTCCCTAGAAGGTAAGGGCTGACTGAGGCAAGGCTGGATCAGCCTTCATATCCACTTGTTATTTGGATAAATTTTGGGATGAAATCTCAAAGCTCCATTGTCTTCCATGGTCTATTATGCTAAGTTTTTTCTTGGATTTATCTAAATCACATTCATAGGATTAGTTTGTAGAGGAAACAATGCTGGGAAGCAAAACGAAACACAGAAGCAAACAGCCTGCAATGAGGAGGGCCTGTGTCATAAGTACATGTGAACTTCTGGATCCACTTTTCAGTTCATAGAGTAATAAATTGCTATTTAAATTTGAGCTGACTTGGATAAACACACATACAAACCCAGACACTATAGAAACTAAACTAATTGATAAAGCTACAATGAACTGGTAAAGATACAGTGCCTAGAAAAGACACATACAACCACTTTCAGATGTCCACAGTATGTCAAAGGTGCTGGGTTTACGGTACACATTATGACATGGTATCATAGGTATATATTAACTTGCATAACATATTAGGTTGTATACATCAGATATGCAGTTTAAGAATAGATTAAAAACAGTACAATTTATGATTTAAAAAATCCCCACAAAAAAACCACAAAGCAGATGAAGTAGATATTGTCCCAGCAATCAGATAAATAAAAACAGATACCCAGTTGTCGAAGCACTGATTCTTTAGTTCTGCTAGGAAATTGTACATTCAGTACCTCTATTCAGAAGTAGTAGGACCAAACTTCCTGTATTCATCAGAAACCAAAAGAGGAAAGTGATTCTATGGGCAGGCAAATGGTCTCCTAGGTAATTCTCAAGCTTTTGATCTCATCATGTTACCAGAGAATTGCATGTTTTGCCAAGACTTTGAAACTCTGTGTTCTAAGTGTATGCTCACACAGATACATATTGTCATAGTTAAGCACAGGTGTCAACTTGACTCTTGAGGGTTTGGGCTCTGGGCACAGTTGTGGAGAGTTGATGGTTGAGTTAAGCCCAGAGCAAACCTGAAGGAGATTGTCTAGCTGCTGGGGAAGACCCAGCCCATGGTGAGTGGGATTAGGCCCTGGATAAATCACAGAGAGCTGGTTGAGAGAGTTGGCATCCTTCTGTATACTTGGCCAGACATGCTGGTCTGGCAAGTAAGAATTGTCCATCTCTCAGCCATTATGGTGGCCAGTTCCCTCGGCCCTGGTGTTGGCGTGTGCTCTCCTGTCAAGCTGGTCTATGAACTGTAACCGGACTATCGTAAGAAAGTAAACTCCTTGTTCCCTTAAGCTGTGTTCTGGTCATTTATCAGCAACTATGCAGGTGGACTGCAACACATATGATGTTTTCAGGGAATCACAGCAGAAGTATACCCCTTACACAACCCTAGTGATATATTTCTCATAGTGATTAATTGTCATTTTTAGGGGAGTGGTACAGGAACTTCTTTCCTAAGTTGAGAAATTCTCCCACTTTGACAAACCTAGTTCAGATCATATCTCTTTCTCTCTTTTCCTTCCTTCCTTCCTTCCTTCCTTCCTTCCTTCCTTCCTTCCTTCCTTCCTTCCTTCCTTCCTTCCTTGCCTCCCTCCCTTCTTCCCTTTCCCTTTCTTCCTTCCTCTTTCTCTTCCTTCCTTCCTTCTTTCCTTCTTCCTTTTTTTCCCTTTCTTTTCTTCTTTTCCTGTGTATGGAGTGTGAAAATGTGTGTGTGTGTGCACGTACTTACATACACATTTGAGTGTTTGTACATTTAAATGCCCCAGGATAGTATCTGGAATCATCCCATCATCTTTCCACCTTTATTATATTGAACCTGGGTTTCATTTAAACTCAAAGTGTCCCATATTAGTATTAATCTGGCTACTCAGCTTACCGTTTATTTTTCCCCAGGGTTAGAATTACAGGAGGCATTATATTTTAACATGTTATAAGGTAATTTGAACTTTGGTCCTTTTGCTTCACAACAAGAGTTTTAACCTCCGAAGTGTTTCCCCAGCCCTTAGATACTCTTGTGTGTAGAGTTGATGCTGCATAGGATCTATTAATTAGATGGGGCTACTTCAGATTTCAACACAGGAGCTAGCAAAAGACTCTGACAACACTTCCAGCTGTTCTGATTAGGTGAGCATTTGGATCCTGCAACATCTTCACCCAACCTAGTGGCTTTAGTATCTCTGCATCAGGGGCAGCTTCATTGTTCATGAAAGTAGCAACAGGACCTTTCTCAGGGGCTGAGAATGACTTACAATGTTGGGTTTTATTTAATCACTGTCATAGTTAGATGCAGGTGTCTACTTGACAGTTGAGGGTTTGAGCTCTGGGCACATTTGTAGAGAATTAGTGGTTGAGTTAGGCCCAGAGCAAACCTGCAGAAGATTGTCTAGCTGATGGGGAAGGCCCAGCCAGGGTGGGCGGGACTAGGCCCTGAAGAGATGAATAAAATACTGGGAGCCTGTTGAGGAAGTTGACATCCTTCTGTATACTTGGACAGACATACTGGTCTGGCAAGTAAGGATTGTCCATCTCTCAGCCGTTATGTGGTGATGGTGTGGCCAGTTCCCTCGGCCCTGGTGTTTGTTTACGCTCTATTAAGCTGGACTAAGAACTGTAACCAGTAATCATAAGAGAAAATAAATCCCTTGTTTCTTTAAGTCATTTGATGGTTATTTTTCAGCAACCATGCAGGCGAATTGCAACAATCACTAAGCAGATTGACACAGGGATTTTCTGGAGATTCAGCCACCTGCTTAATTTGCTTTAATGCACACACTTATTTAAACAGTGTTACTCTTACTGTAAATATGAAATACAATGGAGATATCTGAGACAAAATTTCTACTACTTGCCTGCTATCTATTTGTTTCCTCTTAACATCTGTGTTACATATTTTTGAATCTCAAATTCTTTTAGATATAAAGAAATGTATTTCAAAAAAGTAGTAGGTTCTGAGATTTTATATTTAAGTAATATGTACATTTAAAGTGATATACATTCATATGAAAAAATATAGAAAGCATCTTAGAGCAGAAAAATGATCAATCTTATCAACTGGTACGTTGTAGTCATGCTTCCATAAATGCTCATTTTCTTTCATCCTTCTGCTGTGAGAAATTATCAGCATTTCTTATGTTGTTTTTAGGAAATTTATATCATTTGACTGTTGTGGGTTTTTGGTCAATTTTAAATTTTGTACTGTCATAAACAACTTTCATATTGAATGTCTTCATTCAGATTTTTTTTCTGAGTTCCATGCCTAAAAGCAGTGTCAAGTAAAAAGATGTCAAACTTTCTTCAGTTTAAAGAGGGAAATACTTAAGTTTTCTCATGTCCAAAGAAAAGTCCATGGTTACCTGGCTTTTACACTTCGGCCAGTGGGATGGCAGAGAGGTAATGATAGAAAGGAAGGTGTGGCCAAGGGCAAGGGGCTCCTTTATGGGACAGCCAGGCAGCAGATAATGAAAGACTATCTAGAACCAAAACACAACTTTCAAAAAACTTTCCCCAAATCTCTCCAATCTGTTTCCACCTTCCAGTTTCCCATGGTTCCCGAAAGTCTACCCAACTGTGAATTCATCTTAGGTCAAAGCTCTCACGATCCAGTCACCTCTCAACTGTCCCACCTGTGGACATTGCTTTGTGATCCAAGCCTTCTACACATGAGGGGATACTTCATATCCAAAACCGGAGCACCAAAGGGTGGCATCTATAGTTAAGATTTTTTAAAATAAATAGACAAGAGACACAAAGAAATGACTAGTGTTATAGTTACTCTATCTGGTGTTGTGAGATAGCATTCATATACAACTAGAAAGGAAGACTTGTTTGGCTTACAGTTTCAAAGGGGAGACCTAATCCATTACGGTGGAAAAGGCATGGCAGTTTGCAACAGCTGAAGGCTGGTTTAACGTCCAGCTGTCCTATGGAGGCAGGTCAAGCAAGAGCAAACTGCAAGAGGAAGAAATGTCAGGTCTCCAACCTCAGCACCTGCCTCCTATGGTTTGGTTCCTGACACTAAAGCTCTACCACCTAAAGGTGTCACGAACTTCTCAAACATTAGTATCAGGGTCAGCTCACATTCAAACCGTGATAGTTAGTTTACAAAATAAGGGCAAAATTCCTAACAAACAAACAAAAATACATAAATCTTAATAGTAGTGTCGCAGTCCATCTGCATGGTTGCTGATAAATGACCATCAAATGGCTTAAGGGAACAAGGGGTTTATTCTCTTACGATTTCTGGTTACAGTTCTTAGTCCAGCTTGACCGGAGAGCACACACCAACACTAGGGCCGAGGGAACTGGCCACACCATCACTGCATAACAGCTGAGAGATGGGCAAATCCTTACTTGCTAGACCAGCATGTCTGGCCAAGTGAACAGAAGGATGCCAACTCTCTCAACCAGCTCTCTGATTTATCCAGGGCCTAATCCCACCTACCATGGTCTGGGTCTTCCCCAGCAGCTAGACAATCTCCTTCAGGTTTGCTCTGGGCTTAACTCAACCATCAACTTTCTACAACTGTGCCCAGAGCTCAAACTCTCAACAGTCAAGTTGACACCTGTGCCTAACCATGACATTCCACCCCTTGTCAACTTGACACAAAAACAATAACACTTTTAAACTGTAACCTTTCCTGTCCCCAAAGATGTTAAAATACAAATACATTCCATGGACAAATTTAAAATGTTCTCATTAAAACTTCAGTTGCAACATTTAAAAGTTCAAAGTTTTTTAACTTTAAAGGGTATTAAATCAGAATAAGTTAAGTACTTTAAAACAAATAAAACATTAAAACAGAAGGATCTTGACACAATAAGAAACATTTAAATTAAGATCAAAGTCCAGAAAAATAAAACACATCCTTTACTTCAATGTCCATCATCTGTTGCTCAACATGTAGTCAATGCGGCTTAAAGATTCTAGGCATTCCCAGTCCCTATTTGCAACTTAAAGTTGTAAAAGCAGAGTTCCTGAACCAGGCTGAATCTCTACTCACAGTCGTCCTCGGCAGCAGTCCCACAGTTCTGGCATCTCAAACACTACTCTGGGTTCTTCTCTGCAGCTTTAAGCTTCACCATATCTTGCAGGAACTCTATGCCTGCCACTTGGTGCCAAGCTTTTGTTGCTCTCCACGAACCCCTCAGCAGTATGCCCAAACCAGTATCACCTGAGGGACGCTGCCTGATTCCGAAGCAAGGTTGAAACATAGCTTAGTCCACTGGAGCTACAGCTGTACCAACTTTAACAAGCTGATGCTGGAAGAACCTCTTTTCTAGGCCGCCAAACATCCAAAGGGCAAGAAATGGTTTTAACTTGGGCTTTTGGCTGCTGAAGGAATTTGAGTTTTCAAAGCACAAACTTGCCATGCCACCGTCCCAGTGCAAGTCACTAGGTTTTCTTTCACTGATACTCAATTCTCCAACAGCAGCAGATATTCTGCTGCCTGCCCTTTGCACATTCAAACCTTTAAGGCTGCCAACACAGCTCTCCTCTGTCAAACAAACCAGTCCATTGTCTTTAAATTCAGCTTTAACAAAGTCCTTGTTCCCCTCCTCAGGAACTGGGCCCAAACAATTCATTATGCTCTCAGCATCGCAATTTTCCAAATGGCCCACCAAACTTTGCAAAATGGTATTGGTAATCCACAAAGTCAAAATCATTTCAAACAAGTCTTCAAACATTTCAAACTTTGTCCAGCGAAACCATTTAAAAGCCATACAGTCCACATAATCAGATTTATCAGCAACACCCCACTCCCAGTACCAAATTTTTTGCAGTCCATCTGCATGGTTAATGATAAATGACTATCAAATGGCTTAAGGGAACAAGGGGTTTATTCTCTTATGAGTTCTGATTACAGTTCTTAGTCCAGCTTGACCGGAGAGCACACACCAACACCAGGGCTGAGGGAACTGGCCACACCATCACTGCATAACGGTTGAGAGATGGACAATCCTTACTTGCCAGACCAGCATGTCTGGCCAAGTGAACAGAAGGATGCCAACTCTCTCAACCAGGTCTCTCTGATTTATCCAGGGCCTAATCCCACCCACCATGGGCTGGGTCTTCCCCAGCAGCTAGACAATCTCCTTCAGGTTTGCTCTGGGCTTAACTCAACCATCAACTCTCTACAACTGTGCCCAGAGCTCAATCCCTCAACAGTCAAGTTGACACCTGTGCCTACCCATGACAAGTAGTAAATGTAAAAATGATACTGATATTTAAAAAAAATCCATTAAGATAAAGCTTTCCAGAACCTCTTAAATTTCCTGGCTGCATCTTCCTAGGAGAGAAGCACACGTGGTTTTCAAGCACCCAGTTAGTCTGAGAGGGGCATGTGTTCAGGCCACGCCTCTCTAAGAGATGTCATCTCAGTCTCACACCTATCTGTTCCTTTCTCCTGCCAGTGACCTTGTGAAGTGTGGACTTGTTCCTTATTGTTAATGTCTTACTGATTCAACATGACTCATGCTGACGAAACAGGATTCTCACAGCAAGAGATCTATTTTTCTAGAGCATGTTTTTCTGTGCAGAAGAGTGGTAACTCCCTGCAACTCCCCTTGTCCGTAACAGAGTCTCAGCATTTTCCTTGGTGTTTTTTCATCTAAAATGCTTTTTTTTCCTCCTTGCATTCTGTTGGTTTGACCAACATTTCTTCTTTATGCTCATTTGTTGGTTTTCTGAATTCATTCATTCTTTGCTTAAACTATTTTAGACTGCTTCCTCTTCCTCTTTCCTTCCTTTACATTGAATATGTATTTTCATACTTGAATCCCAATCCTATCCTCCCTCCATTTCCCATTACAATCCTTCTTCATTCCCGCCAATCTCCCCCCTGTTTTCATATCTTTTCACATGTGTGGTCCACTGAGTGTCATCTTTATCCTAGCTATATCAAGCTCCGAGCAGAGGTTCCTTGATTCTCATTCTTATTTTTAATTATCATTTTTATTCTTTGTAACAGAGAATTCAGATATCATGTTGGGAATCACCCCACCACTAAGCCCCACCAGCACTCTTTAAACATCATAGTTTGAGTGTGTAACCTTTTTTATTTCTTGTAAGCATTAGCAGAGTGCATGTCTCTTTGATGGAGACATTATACATTGGCTTAAAAGCAGGTTTGTCAGGATATATTTAACTTTTTCTCTTTGTGAAGCGTACCCAGACTAGTCTGTTATTAAGTTTCCTGTGTCAAAGGAGAAACTTGAATTTATGATTCTCCTGCTCCCACATCCAAAGTGCTGAGATTATAAGCTGGTACTGCCATTCTTGATTTATGTGATTCTAGGGATTGAACACAAGGTCTCGTGAATGCTACTAAACAAACACTGTAAACAGTGAGTGGTTGGGGCCTGGAGAGATGACTCAGGGGTCAAAGCCTTGTCTTGCAAACAAAAAGACCCAAGCTCAGATCCCAGATCCCAAGTAAAAACACTGGGTGTCCTGAACTTCTGGCCCTAGAAGGAGGAGCCTGGAAAACTCCAGAACAAAGCAATAACGAGGTAGAGCAATCCATAATGTTTCCTGATGTCAGCCTTAATCCTCCACAGTGCCCTCACACACACACACACACACACACACACACACACACACACACACACACGGTATTGAATGGATGGTACTAGGATGCTGGAGAGCTTAGAGATCTCTTAGTATTCTTTTCCCAGCCAGAGTCCAACTGCTGTCCTTAGATTGTGAGCAGCATATTTTTTCTTTACTTTTTTCTCAGAGTTGAAAGGTAGTGACATCAAAATTGAAGATTAATCCCTTTTATTTCTCCAGATTCTATTTATTCATTTATTTTCTTATTTTCTTTTCCTCTCCCTCTACCTCTCCCTCTTCCTCTCTTCCTCTCTCTCTCGCTCTCTCCCTCCCTCCCTCTCTCCCTCTCCCTCTCCCTCTCCCTCTCCCTCCTCTCTCTCTCTCTCTCTCTCTCTCTCTCTCTCTCTCCTAACACAGGAAGGAGAAGTATGTTCCCTGCAGTAATTACTTTGTAACCTGAGATCTGACCATTGGTATCTTATCACAGAACAGGAAATATTTTATTATTAGTTAAAAGTTATCCATGTTTAAAAAAATACCAGACTAGAATCTAGAACTATAATATGTAGCTTGGATAATGATATACTGAATTTTCCAAATTGGGTACTTGCCTCTGGACAGAGTCCTTTCCTTTATAAAAATTGTTCGAACCCTGTTTTTTTAAAGGGCTGAGATTCTTTTTTCTTTCTTAAGTAAGGTAATCTCTAGTGCGAATGGACCTCGGCCAAAGAAAGCCTGAATAGATTGTCTCTTAAGTGCAAAAAGACTATCATATAACACGAAGTGCCTCCCTCCTTCTCCCTTCCATCCTCTTTCCCTTTCAATTTTTGTGATGTTTCTGACTGAAAGAAAAGTCAAGGTAAACAGTCTTCCAGAAAGCTCATAAACTTGTGATTTTTCTGACTATATATTTCAAATTCACTCATAAGCCTAATTTTACAGTCTGCATTCAATTTTCAAGACACGACTTAACTGGGTGCTATGACTTTAATAAAAACAGCATTAATATTTCATCAGAGGCATGTCATGATTTAAATCATTTCATTTTTTTTTCTCTTTGTGACTTAATTTGGAGGTTTTTATGTTTTTTGTTTTTTGTTTTAATCTGCCTAATGTTAGAAGAGGAGAAAAGAGTTACTGCTGAGGACTTTTTGAGAATGGCTGGCAGGCCTGGGGTTGGGGGTGCTATAGGCCCTTGCAAACGGAGGAGAGTCTGGTTAAGAGCTGGGTGGCATTTGACAAGAAGGGAGACAGAATGGAGTCCAACTATTGAATCCAGGTGAGTAGTTCAGAGCTGGCTGTAGACCAAAGAGGAAGTGTACTCAGGTGGGCAGTCAGAAGCCAAGAGGCTGCAGACACCCAAGGGCAAAGTAATATGAGGACTCCGAAGTCTGGCTGGGCGCGCAGCAATACACTGAGAATGCCACAGGGTGGGAGAGGCTCAGGCAGCCAGAAAACCAGAAACTAGGCAAGCTGCATGAGTACCAGCCCCAGCAACAAAAGACCTCGATAAGAGGGACCAAGCCCTGTTTATGATGTAGTTGGAAAGGTGTGGAGCCAAAGAATCTGTCCTCAGATTCCTCCCCCACCAGCCTCTGTGACCCAGGCAGGTTTCCGTGGCCTGGCTGCCAGCCCAGTGCCTGACACAGAGAAAAGAGAAAGGAATTACCAGGAGGCTCAGTGTCTTCATTCACAAGGGGATTTTTACCTGCGTTGCTTCATACAGATGGAGATGGGACTGTAGTAAGTGTAGCAGGAAATAGCGCGCATGCCTTGCAACAGGTGCCCCGTAAAGAATAGCTGCACTTTTCCTCTTCCCACACTACCTTCCACATATACTTTTATCTGGAGCAGAAATCAAGGACTGCTGAAAATAGGACTAGGCTTTGTGCAGCTGGAGAGTAAAGCGAGAAGCAAGAGGGACTCGTGCTAACAGTGGTGTCGTATCGGTCAGGCTAGTGATATGTTTAGACTTTTCAGAAGCTGCTTCTGGCTAGAAATTCCTGTTCAGTCCAGGTTGGCGTTTTATTTTTCATTTTGAGCTAAAATAAATTACTGTTTTAAAAGATCCTTGTCTGGGGGCTGGAGAGGTGGCTCAGAGGTTGTTTCTGCCTTGCAGGCGGAAGGTCCTGAGTTCGGATCCCAGATCCCACGTATAGACGCCAGGCAGAAGCGGGGGTGGCCTGCGCTTCTGGTCCTGGTAGGGCGGAGCCTGTGAATCCCCGGGGCAGAAGGAGGTGGAGGCGGCCATGGTGGTTCCTGAATTCGTCCGTGGTTCTACACACACACACACACACACACACACACACACACACACACACAGACGCACACAGACACACACACACACAGACACACACACACACAGACACACACACGCGCGTTTGATCCTTATTTCTTTGTAAGGCTGATTCTTGTCATGGCGATCAATGTGGGAACCAGAGGGTCCAGTGGGAAAGTGTACCTATTTGTGCGGTGCGAGGCTCAGAGACGAGGAAGAATCAGTTTTGGAGCTGTTTTGTAAAGTAAGTATATTTAGAATCATGTTATTTTGAAGTGGTACTTACTGAGATCACCTCCCACACACAGCGATCTAACATTGATTTACAACCTACCACTCCCAAGGTTATTACGATCCCTATATCCCCCTTCTTTTCATACCATACCAGTGGCCCCTAAGGATAGGAAATCTAAGCTTCTTACGAACTTCCAAGCTCAACCTCAGGTACCTGTGATCTCACTGGCCACTTCTCCAGAGGGAAGGGCCTTGATGGAGGGATGAGGAAAGGAACGCGACTGCTACCTAAAAGCCTAATGCAGAAGAGTCCCACAAGAGAAAAAAAATAAAAATAAAAAAATTCTATGTTCTGTCCAAACAGTAGGAAGAGCCAAATGGCATGGTCAAATAAAACTGACTGCAACTCATTATCACAGAGCTATCCTCATTTACATAGCTGAAATTGCATGATAGGAAGTAGATGCATAATGGTTCATATTACCTACTAGGAACAAACATCAAGCAATCAGGAGTACCCTTACTTACAAAGCAGGAATTGCATGCTGGAAAACTGTACATCGTAACATCTGACCCTATCCCATTGGACACTCTTCAGATGTGGAGAAACTTTTCAGGCCATGTGTAGAACTAGCTGTTCTTATGTTACCAGCCTATCAGCTGCTCCTTTAGCAACGTATCAAGCAAACTTATCTTATTTTTACTGTGATTTCAAAGGCGAATTCCTTCATTGCCCTGTACTCACCGTGACTTAAAGCCGTAGAAAATGTGTAGAGTGTAGTGGCTTTCATGTTCTCTCTGGAACTCTCTAAAAGGTATGCGCTCTTATCTGCAGTGCTTTTTTCTTCCCAACTTATTTTCACACTCCTACTTAGAGTTTACATTCCAGTCTGTAAGTTGATTTTTGCAGCAAATTTCCCCTGAGGTTCTTATGACTCACCTAAGTACCTTTCTCCTTAGGTGTTCTATAGTACTCAGAGCTGATCTATAAACATGCAGTGAAGGGCCGGGAAATGGCTCAGCACCTGCACACAAAACTGGTGACCTGAGTTTGATCCCTGGAGTACACATTACTGAGGGAGAGAACTGAATGCAGAAAATGTCCTTTGTGCTCCACAGGTTCAGCATGGCAAACTCTCTCTCTCTCTCTCTCTCTCTCTCTGTCTGTCTCTCTCTCTGTCTCTCTCTCTTTCTCTCTCTGTATGTGTCTCCCCCTCCCAAAAGTGTATAAAATGTGAAAAAATAAAATATGTAATGAAAGAAAAACATATGATGTAGTAATTTACCCATATGCAAAACTCTCCTTCCCACCTAACTCAATATTTACAGGATAAACTGTAACTCTGTAGTCAGCTGCAACTCTGTGGTCACCTCTGTATGCAGAACACCTAGTAGATATGAGATACTCAAGAATTTGTAAATAAGGGGCTGGAGAGATGGCTCAGGGGTTAAGAGTCTCCCTTGTAAGCAGAGGGTCCTGGGCTGGGATCCCAGGTCCCACGTTGAAACACCAAGCAGAAAAGGCAGAGGCCTGCAATTCCAGGCCTGGTAGGTGGAACCTGGGAAATCCCAGAGCAAAGCAAAAAGGAGGTGGAAGCAATCCAGGATGATTCCAGAAGTTACCCTTGGTCCTTCACAAGGACATACAGTGCCCTCTGATACACACACACACCACACACACACACACACACACACACACACACACACACACACATACACACAAACAAATAACAAAATTAAAGAAAAGAAACAGAAAGGAAAAATCCATCAGGTAAGAATATTCTGTGAGGCTGCTTGATGTTCTCAACCCCCCAAAACATATGAATAAGGAAAAGAATGAGTTGACTTTAAATGGAGCAAAAATTTCCCAACAACTGCAGAAATAACTCAGAGCAATTTTTGCTAATCATGAGGAAATATAACATACTCTGTAACATTAGTATCACCTCAGCAAAAGTTGAAGCATTTGAAGGATAACACATAAGTCTTTGTAAGGTAAAGGCACATCAGCATGGGATGAATCTAACCTCCATGCGCATGCACATATGTATGGATAGATTCTTATGCATAAACCTGCTGGAATTATATAAACAACTGCTGAAACTTTAGAACGATAGAGACTTTCATGAAGTAGAAGTGAGATAATGTAATGAGATGCATTACTATTGGTACATGTTGTTATTATTTGTACCAAGGAAAGGCTGTTTCCTGGATTCTGTCCTGCTGCTTGATGTATTCATTCTTTGATCCTGCACATGTGAAATGAGAAAAGGTCAGAGCTCCCCGTTCAAGTTCATCTCCACTGAATTATGAGCCCTTTTGGAGGTGGGAGTGTGAAATTTTTCTGGTTTGTTGGAAGTCTGTTTCCCAGGGTTGCTGGAAGAAGCTGCCCTCTTGACCCTGTCATTCGCTGAGAATACATCCAAGAACAGATCCAGCACGTGAATGAAACAGTTCATTACATTTCAGGTTTCATGTGTCTCCAGGCCCTACGCACTGCCTTCCTATTCTTTCTGTAAAACACATTCCTTTTCTATCCACCTATCGATTCCCTCTGTCAGGGATGGTCCCCCTCCCACATCCTTCAGATCATGGAAGCTCTGTCTCCTGCCTCAGCCCTTCTTACAGACATCAAGCCTTATCAAAAATCTCTCCCTTTGCATCTTGAATTTCTCTCTGCAGAACTTGGCTCACTAGAATCCAAATTGGCTCAAGTCTCTTCTATCTTCAGTAACAAAAACAACCACGAACGCTCTTGCCTTAAGTTTTCCTTTTAGTAGTTTCCTCCCCCTTTGCTCCAGAAAGAGAAGCTTGCATTTCCCCCTGTAGTCTTCTCCTCTTCACCTTCTTCACCATGCTGGTCTTTTTATCACTATTCCACTCCTCTTTTTAAATGAACAGTTTTAATTTTTTTTTAATTTTGAGACAGGGTTTCACTATGTAGCCACAGTTGGCCTGAAACTTACTTTATAGACCAGACCTGCCTTGAACTTGAGGTTTTTCTTCCCGCCTCTGCCTCTCAAGCTCAGTTGATTGTTCTTGCTTCCACCGCTTTTCTGAAGGTTGCCAGTTTAAACTCTAACGGTTTAATTCTTCCACTTTTTTCTACCTGTGCAGCACTTACTTCCATAAATCCCTTTCCTAGTACTATTTGATTTTTTTTAATGATAGATCCAGACTTAGAAAGAAAGGGTCATTTGTCAGGAGATCAATCTCTGGTAGGTTAAAATGTTTATTATTTACTATCTGTTTTATGTTGGAATCTCATTGATTTTATCTCTATCACATTTCAAACTGACATTTCCTAGTTCTATTTATGGTCTGTATCTTTTAGATAAAATCTTTGCCATTTTTTGCTCTGCAGAGACAACTTAGTCATCAAGTATCTCTTTATTATGTATCCTTCCTATTTGTTTCAGGTAGAGGAAAGCTTATTTCCTCCTCTCTCAGGTCTCAGTAGAAGGTGTCTTTCCTTATACTCTCTAGCCTGGATCTATTCTATTATTCTCTACATAGCAACTTCTCTGAAGTTATGAAAGTTTCAGAGTATATGTATGGGAAACTCAGCTTGGGGTCATAGAAATTTTCCTAGAAAGGATTTGAGTTTAACATAAGCCCTTCAACTTTGGTGAGTACTCCTGACTTCTTGTGTTCCTCTAAATCACAGAGTTTGGCCTCAGCTTGAAACTATTTTTCCATTCTATTCTTATATGTGTGATATATAATTGATTGCTGCTGACTGTAATCTCAAGAAACCACATTGCTACTTATTGAGAAAATACAATCTCAGAATCAGGTTTGGAAAGGAAAATAACCCTACTGAAACTCGAATTTTGTGATGCCATGTGCTAGAACGGTGGCAAAGGTGCTCTACTCCGTGAGTAATGAAAAGGTGGATGCATCACTGCATCAGGTATTTTGGGCATCCACATGAGAGTGCCATGTTTTACTTCTAAAAACAGCCACATGTGGGTTCCCTAGGTTGGACTCCCTACTTCCTCCAAGTTTTCTTTAACATTCCATTCTAGAGCCTTTGCCCCTTTGTCAGGAGTGTGGTCTACCTCAGAAAACAGCCCCAGGAATATGAGAAAAGCTAACTGTAATGCAACTGTTTTGGAGCCAACCCTTAACCAACCAAGTCCTCATTCTTCACTCTAGGTGATGAATTCTCTATCTTCTTATATCCTGCAAGGATTTTTCAAAAATATATTTTTATTTGCTATCTTTTTAACGTAAACAGTTAAAGATTTTATTATGGTACTTTAATAATCTTTTTCTCCTCTCTTGCATTATCTTGTTTGTGCTGCTTGTAATACTCTTTCCACTTTCACGAAATATATCATCTCCTCCTGTTTTTGCTCCTCCCCATTCCTTAACACCACTTTTCCTTCTCTTATGGATAATCTTTTCAATTTTATGATCTATATGCAACACACACACACAAACACAGAAATAGATACAGATACACATGCACACACACAGACACACACACATACACACTTCATATCTAGGATCTGCAGAAGAGAAACAACATGGTGTCTAAGCAGAACCTGGCCTGGAATATAGACCAATTTCAGCTGGTATTTTTTGTCCATGTCCTGTGATACATGTGTTGTATCCTCAGTAATAGTGTCTTATTGTCAGTTTCTGGCAGACAACCAAAGACAGTGGTAAAAGCTTGTATTATTTGGGGTGGGGTGGGGTATTGAGACGTCTCTGAACAACAACTTATCAAGAAACATCACATACCTATTACTTCTGGTGTTGCTTAATTGCCTCTGCTTTCTAGTTGTAGCATCGCAGGGCTTTTTAGTTAGAACACTTTTCTTACCTTCTGCAGTTACCTAATCAGAAAAATAGGGTAGGTAAAGTGTGGGAGTAGTTCTTATTACTAAGAATAATTTTTCCTGTAACTTATTGCCCTGTGAATACAACAGCCATTTGCAGAATGCATGTAGTACCATAGTATGGAAAAGAGAACGGGACTATACAAAATGCTTTGCTAGAGTTAGCTCATTAATCCTGTCAAGAGCTCCACACTTAGATGTTATTTTTATTCTCATTTTACTGAACAGGAAATCAAGACAGAAAGTTTCAGTAGCTTGCCTAGGTCAGGTTGCTTACTAATGGAAATGCTCACATTCAAGCTTAGCGTGACACTGAACTCTACTTCCTTTGTCTTTGAGAAACAGCAGTCCTGATAGAAGCACTGGTATGAGGAGATGAGTTGAAAACTTGTGTCTTCCTCTCCTGTCTGGCATGGGAGACAGCGAGACATGGCATCTCAAACTGTTAATATCTTGAAATTCATTCCTGGTATAGCTGAGCCCAGTCAACTCAACTATGCTTTTGTGGAAAAGCAGAGTTCTGCCGATGATAACTTTTCCTGAAAAGTAGTAAGTCATGTTTTTGGCAAGGATTGGACCTAAAACTTATTGCTGGAGTTTTACCCTTTTATGAGACCTATAAATTTAAATGGCTCACAAAACTCATGGGAATGAGAGGCAAAAAACTGAGTTTGCTTCAAAATAAAAATCATCTCATCCAAAGTGTCTTTGGAGTACTAACATGCACTAATCTACAACTAAGGCATTTAAATTATTATTCTCATTAAAATTACTTTTAGATTTTACGTTTAGTGTTTTAGTGAAACATTAATGTTTTAGTGAAAACATTAGAGGTAACTTGCACAGTAGAGTGGGAGGATGCAAAGCCATCTTATTTGCAACTTGAATGCTCGCATGGAGAGTGAAGGTGTTTATTATGTTTATAGTGGAGGTTGCTGGCTCAAGTGTTCTGACACGACTTGGCCATACTGGTCCTTTGCAAGCACTTGAAGATGTACATTTTTCTTTTGTTTTATATTTTAATTTATTTGTAGTCTTTCAAGGATTACATGAAAACAAATAGTCTTTTCATTTTAAATTTTAATTTGTTTATGTTCTTTCAGGGATTCACACAAATACAATGAGTTCATGTCATTTTCATCCCTTATTATCCAATTCCAATTTCTTCTTTTTCTCACTACAAACCTCTTCTTTCCCACCACCATGCCCTCCCCCTTACTTCCATGTCCTTTTGTGTGGCCCAATGAGTTTCATTCAGTTGCTATCAGTAGCATGCAAAGACACCGATTTTCAAAGTGATTATTCTTGTGTATTCAGCTGAACTTCTGAGCACCAAGAGATCAAGTTCATAGGGAGATGAAGGATGCTGATGGTGAGATGCTTTATCCTGAGAATCATTGATGGCCTGGCTTTCATTACAATGCCTATTTTCAATTTCCTTTCCTATCACTCCAGATGTAAGACAGGTGGTAAAGAGTAATCTGGATCCACATTTCTGAAATATATATCCCTAGACAGGCTAAATGGAACTTTTGATTCAATTTAATCCAAAGTATTTATGGAAAGCCAGCTATTTATAAGACACACCAATACTCATTACAAACAACTAAAGTTGCTGATTTTTTACTATTACTCAATAGGGCTGGGTCTCAGCCTACCTGAGGTGGGCATTGTACAAAAAGTTTACAGGAGTTCACATACTTGGATTGATTCAAATGAATGAACTTGGTATGCATTTATTGTATAGATAATGGGGAAAATAAAACTAAGAGTCCTCTCTAAACACAGACTCCAAAAAATTAATTTAGAGGTCACTTGACATGCAATCAACAGAGAACTTGCTCTGTATTGACTTGAGTGCAGAGTTTTACAGCAACCGAGATCAGACTCTGCTTCAGTTCTAGAGGTGACACGATATGCAGAGATGGCAGAGCCTTGGATAAAGTCTATTTCTCCTCCATGGACACTTTCCTCCTTTCTTCACTGTGCTGTGTCCACAGGAGGTTGGTTTGTGAGTACCACACAAGGCAATCTTTCCCCTTCTGCTGTTCTGAGTTGCTTGCTGAGCACTGGCAAGAGATGGAAAATAGAGGAATGCACTGAGACCAATTTCTTCCCCAGGAGGTTGCTGCAGGCTGGCAGAGAGCCCTATTTTAGCAAAAGGTAAGGAGCCCTGCCTATGCTATTTACAAATTCTTCATATCTGTTAGCAGTTTAAATATCCAAGAGACTCATGATGTTTTGAGAGCTGTTGGTATATGTAGCACCATTTTGAAGATTGTAGAACCTTGTGGAGGTAGGATCTGGTTGGCAGAAGTAGGTAGATCATTTGGAGAAAATCTTTGAAGACTATATTTTCTTGTGTTTGGCCTGTGCTCTCTGCTTCCTGTTTGGTATGGTTTGAATAAACTGCTACATCAAACTTCCATTTTCATGAATGTTACCACTCCACCATGCCTTCCCTGCTGTAATCGATTGAAATCTTTTGAAACTGTGAGCCAAAAGAAGTCTTTTCTCGTTCATTTTGTCACAGCAGTGGGTGAAGTAATTAATATAAGATCTTCGAGTTGTCCTACTCTTACTCACCCTGAGAGATTGTAATATTCTCATGGTTTCATTCATTCTCTAAAAAGTAAGAGAAATTCATTCAATAACCAGAGTTTCAGCTTGATAAAGCCATAGCTTAATTCTTCATGATCTTTATCCCCAATTCTACCTGACATAAAATTTTTCATAAAATAAGTATCTAAATCACAAATACATGTACAGGTAGTTATAAACTCTTGAAGTATTGAAGAGAGTGACCACAAAGGACGAAGAGGAAGCATTCATATTAATGGCACAATGATGAGTTCTCAATAAGAAAAAAAAAACAGATAAATAGACAACAATAATAGACACCAAACAGAAACTAGGTTTCCTTGAATAATTAGTTCAGTCACCTTATTCCCCATTTACTCATTTGCATAATAGTATATCTTATTGAAATTATCTTATTATAGATTAAATAACATTGATATGTTATTTAATGTGATATGATAATATGATATGATAGGTCTATACTTAATAACACTTAATAACAGTTGGAGAGAATAATATTTTTATGATGGTATTGTGTGTGTTATGGACTTTAATTAAAGTGATGTGGTAGTTTAGTGGTGATATTGTGTTTGACTAAATGATAATTAGAAATCATTGGTATGATATTGTTCAATAGAGTTAGAGAAGTCTTATGCTAAAATAGAATATACTCATTTTCAAGAATAAAATCAAGATGTCTTCTTATATTAGAGTCATTTCATTTGTCCATTATTGTTCAAAGGACACATTTAATAACCAAATTTATACTTTACATCTCATTGAAATTTTGTGTTTCAGAAATTGACAAGGATGAACTTTCTTTTTTATTTTTCTATTTTTTCAAGCACATTGACTATTCATCCCTGCTTCCCTCCACCTCCTCCCTTTCATCTCCTCCTTTCCCTTCATTAAAGGGATGAACTTTCTAATTTCATCTGTTTTCAAGACAATGCTCTTTCACAACTTTGTCATAAATTAAATATAAACTTGAACTACCATGAATAGCAGTGTTATAAACAAATTAATTTGTAGAATGTCATTTCTCAAATTAGTGAGCACACTGCCAGATTTATGATCTAGGACTCAGTATATTTTGCAAGGCCAGAAAAGGAAAGAGAAAGACAAGATTGCTCCAATGTGGAGCTTTAGCATGGGAGTATGAAGAAGTGACAAAATCTTGTGTGTTCTCAGCCTTACAGATAATCCTAAACTCTACTTTAGTCACTGCATGGATAATGGGCATACATTCCTACATCTGTAGCAAGAGAGTAATATTAACTACACTATGAGACTGTTGTCAGAGCTGGCTTGTGGTTTAGATGAAATACACCTCATCTTGGAACTCATATCTCAAATTACCTTGAGAACTGACTTAAGGTTTTCCATTTAGGAATGCATCAAAATGTATCCACTATACTGTGAGCTTGAAGGAAAGATGAAAGCCTGTATACCTGCAGCCAAGCACAAAGCTACATATAATGGATGTGTGTTAAATGTAAGAAGATACAAAAAAAGGCCTCGATTGTATTCTTTTGAACAAAGTGGGTACTACATCATCATTCATCCTCCATATTTATTGCCATATTTCTCTAGCCAATTGCTATTAAGTAGCAATAGCATTTCAGAGGAAACTGAGATCCTGGAATGTCCCAGCTATTGGCTAACACCTCCTTGCATTCAGAAAGCCATTATGCCAAAGGGATAATAATGAACTGTCTATCAAATATTAATAATTTTTACACAGTGTATGATGCCATGAGAATACATTTAGCATTAACTTTACTCAGCAGGATAGCTGGTCTCCTTGGCCTCATTTCTCAAGGTTTACGCCCTAATCTCAATTTTCCATTTTAACACTGAGAGGGTGAATACATTAGGTCCAAAGAAAAGAAAGAAGAACATTTTTTGTTTGTTCTTATTGTACTAAAAAAAACATTAAAGTGGTCTGGATTTTTTTGGACCAGATTCTCGCTAAAGAAATCAATTTCTTCTGTATAGGAGAAGTATCAGTGTGAGTCCTGGATACCAAACACTCTTTACTCACAATTGTCCCTATGAATCCTTTCCTGGCATGATCCCCTTTCCAAGTGAGTATACACTAGATTTTAGTTCCCACACAGCTCTTATTACTGTGTCATCTTCCTGCAATTATTTATTACCTCTGAATAGTGATTTGCTTCACTGGGAATAGAAATCTCTCATCTTAGGATAGTAAGGGATGAGGAAAGCCCAAAAAGTGGCTCGTTCCAATATAATGTTAATTCTTCTAGACTTTTTTCAGTTTTGTTATTATTATTTCTACTGGTCACTATGATCTTAAGTAAACTTCAAGCTAAGCATATGGTAGAGATCTAGTAGGGGAAGAAAGAGAAAGGTCAAAAGGGAATTATGTCAGGTAGATATTTATTCCAAATACACAAGTAATTCCTTGTCTTTCCAGCAGTCTTGACTTCCTTTTGCCAAAGTGGGTTCTGAAGGAGGACTGGTTGGGAAGAAAGTAGCTTTCAATGGAGCAGGAATGGGATCAGATAATATGGGATGAAAATAATTGAAATTCATTGTATAATGTATGAAAATGTCGAAGAATAAAATAATAAACACAATACAACAATAGAATTAGGTTCTAGAACCTCTTTATTATTCTGGATAATGGCCTTTTTATCACACTTACTGATATAAGCATGCAAAAAAAATCCAAAGGGACATAACTGCCTGAAGAGTCTTCATTTAACCTGGTCAAATTAGGGGTCTTTTTAGTGGGATTTTATTTGAGGGACACAGCAGGGATCAGTTATTTCTGATGATAATGCTGAACGAGTGAGTTTCCATGTTTGGTGATGGTAAGAAAATCTTTTACAATTAAGTTAATGTGGAGAGAAAGTACATTCTGGAGACAATTTCTCTCTGTTTCCAGTTGAACTCTGAGTGGTATTTGCTCTTTTTGTGGTTAAAAGTATTCCAATAAATTTCTAATATTCCCCCTCCCTTGGCTCAACTAGTTTCTTATTGGCTTCCTCTCAATTCCAATTAGAGACATTATTGACTGGGGAAATCCTTTAAAAAAGTATTCCATAAACCCTGAATCCAAGCCAAATAGTATGTTCTAGAATATACCCAGATTTGGAGACTATGAAATTGCAAACTATTGAGAAGTGGATGTTACCATTGCTTGTTTCTAATCAGAGCTAAATTAAAATGGATTGGAGTCAAGTACTAATGAGAAACTAAGATCTAAGAGGACATCCAAAAGAAACTTTTGACTCTTTGGGAAAGTCAAATAAGACTCATGAATAACACATAGACAAAAAGAAGTCAAAGCTAGTCAGTCTTCAAGGGAAACAAATTCAATTTAGTAACTAAGTAACAAAGGTTAGGAATGGTAAGCGCTTACCGTCTATCACATTAATACAAATGTTTAGGTATTGATGTTAAAGAGGCGAGCACCAAATGAGTGGATAAGTGTGACTTTCTTTAGACGCGAAATCTTATACAAATGGGTGGCAAGAAAATGCTAGAATGCTTTGCCACCCAAGACAATGAATCTACTCAAATGACTGCCTTAATACTTCATTTATATCATTTCTGGTTCCTGTGTAGATACTTCTTCCAGTCTAAGAATGAGGCTCCCAAGATTTTTTTATTAAGTAGCTAACTATTTTTATAAAACTAGGCATGTAAAATCCAGAAAGAGCATTATGTTTTGATACTGATTCTTTTTTTTTTTTTTTGCTTTCTTTTCCTCTTTCCAACCCTCTTTCATTTTTTTATTATTTATTCAATTGTGCGTGTATGCGCGTGTGTGTGTATGTATGTGTATGTGTGTAGAACCACGGGCGAATTCGGGAACCACCATGAACTGCCACCACCTCCACCTCCTCCTTGTTTACTCTGCCCCAGGATTCACAGGCTCCGCCTTACCAGGACCAGAAGCAGGCTGCCCCGGCTTTTGCCAGGCGTCTATACGTGGGGTCTAGGATCCGAACTCAGAACCTTCTGCCTGCAAGGCAGAGGCTTAACCCCTGAGCCACTTCTCCAGCTCCTGAAAGATTCTTTTTTATAGAAGACTTTCTACATGTTTGATTAATGCACAAAGTAGACTTCTTCTAATACATTTAAATACGAGTAATTTGTATGCAATGCTTTAGGAAACATTTCTTGCTTTAAGAAAGCCAAACTAATGATCAAAAATAAATGATCTAATTGTCTTAGCTTCATATTTACATTTCTGCAATAAATAAATGAAATAAATGACTCAAACAATTTAGGGGAGCCAAGTGCTTATTCTAGCTTACAATTCCAGGTTACAGTCCATTGTAGCAGGAAAGTTACCAGCAGGGACCAAGGGAACTGGCCACATCTCCACAGCAGGGACAGAGGCAAAGATTAAGAGTTTCCCAGCATTCACACATGCTAGACTTCCAAGCTGTAAATTTCAACTAGTTCTCCTCCCATCTTGTTCACCTGTCTTAAGAATGGTCTCACCTACTATATGCTGCACTTTCCCACATTAGTTGCACAGTTAAACAGTCTCCTACAGGTGAGTTTAGAGGTCTGGCTCTAACTAAACAGTCTGTCATGGGTGTGCCTAAAGCTTTTACTCTTCAGGTGTCAAGTTGATACCTAAGATAAACTGTCGCATCCCTGTATATAATCAAAAAGTTTAGTTTACTGTATATAATAGATATGAGCTCAAGGGTTGGACACAAACTCACCTCATTCCAAAGGCATGATATTTACCTTGCACTTTATATAGACTCTTTAGGTGTGTCTTTAGAATTGAACATTCAAAGTCATACCTCCACAGCAAGAACTATTGTATGGAAAATAACTACCATCTTTTAGATTAGAAAGATCCTTCAGGGCAGAAAGAACATTTCCATTTATTACTTTACATAAGCATTATTGAAATCCTTTGAAGTAGGTTTTATTAGAGTCCTTTTAAAACTTGATAAAAATTGAGATAGGAACTTGA
Organism: Typhlomys cinereus; assembly: GCA_023101885.1. Taxonomy (NCBI): domain Eukaryota; kingdom Metazoa; phylum Chordata; class Mammalia; order Rodentia; family Platacanthomyidae; genus Typhlomys; species Typhlomys cinereus. Next base: position 5,682,045 of record JALPQD010000052.1, read on the forward strand.
AAAGACTTGCCCAAGGTTATGCATGGGAGTAATATATCGGAAACCCAGATCCCATTTCATTCCCGTGAATATTTTTCTTTCCAATATAGTTCACTTGCATCACAGCAGAGCACCTTGTATGTCCTTGAATGAGCTGTCTGAAATATCTTATAAATGACAGTAACTAATTCTTCTTAGGGAAGTTTCTTGTTTTTCAAACGTGAGACTGCTGAATTGGCCCAGGATTAAACTTCTTGAAAATTGTATAGAAACAAAAGCACAAAATGCATTCAGACAATTTATTTCTTGGCATGGAAGTTTTCTTATATTTGATCCTGTGGTTAGATAAGTGACAAACATTCTCCATTTTCTAACTGATAAATTAGCTGTACCTATTTGTTAAACTTACTTAGCAAAATGTTTATCTTATAATCAGCTGAAGAACACACATAATAAAGCTTAAAGTAGAGTATGCATGGATTTTTTCTATTTTTTCTATTTACTTATTTGTGTATGCGTGTGTGTGTATGAGAGAGGAGAGAGAGAGAGAGAGAGAGAGAGAGAGAGAGCACTGTATGTTCCTGTGGGGGCCAAGGGTATCTTTGGGAATCATCCTGGATTGCTTCTTTCTACCTTCCTTTTACTTTGCTCTGGGATTTCCCAGGCACCACCCACCAGGGCCTGAAGTGCAGGCTGCTTCCAGTTCCACCTGGCATTTTTATGTGGGACCTGGGTTCCAAACTCATGACCTTTTGCTTGTGAGGCAGAGTCTTAACTATGGGGGGGTCTCTGAGGATTGCAGCTCCATCCTGCAGGCCGGCGGGTCCTCCACAAGGGGGATACGGGAAAGGTGAGTGCGCACAACAGGGAGTATAGTCAGGAACTTTTTTTTTTTTTTTTATCCAGTTGTGCATGTGTGTGTGTGTGTGTGTGTGTGTGTGTGTGTGTGTGTGTAAACACGGACGAATTCGGGAACCACCATGGACACCTCCACCTCCTCCTTGTTTACTCTGCCCTGCCCTGGGATTCACAGGCTCCGCCCTACCAGGGCCAGAAACGCAGGTCGCCTCCTCTTCTGCGCAGGTCGCCTCCTCTTCTGCCCAGTCTATACGTGGGGTCTAGGATCCGAACTCAGGACCTTCTGCCTCCAAGGCAGAGGCTTAACCCCTGAGCCACGTCTCCAGCCCCCAGGAATTCATTTATTGTAAGTCTACAGCCATTTTATAAAGGCAGAAACAGCAAGGGGAATTACAGGGCAGGGATATGGGCAACCAATCATCTTAAAAGTCAGGCCAGCACACAGGCTTTATGTAGCGAAATTTCTTCAAAACATCCTGAGCTAAGCCCTCCTGACTTCTCCATCCTGAGCTGTTCAACACATCCTGAGCTGCCCCTTCCTGACTTCCCCTGAGCTGGTCAAAACATTCTGAGCTGCCCTCCAGACTTCCTTCATCAAAACATCTTTGTCTAACCTTGCCAGATTATTGAGGTCACCTAGACTGAGGCCCCCACACTTAACCCCAGAACCATCTCTCCAGACTTCATGGTTATATTTTGCATGAGTAAGTCAGAGAGTAAATTTTTAAAAATTAAGCCTATATCTAGGTTCTTTTAATTATTTTATTTATTTATATAGTCATTAGTAGGGTGTTTGTTTTATTGAGATTTACCAGACTAAATAACCACTAGAGACTAAGGCAAATCATACAGCATAATGAGATACTTTTTTCTTCAATCAAAGATAATTTTGTAACAAAAATTATATACAACCTTATCAGAAATATAATTTTCTGAGTCATTCAACATTTGAGAAAGCTAGAATGTGCTCCTAATTCTATGAAAGAATGGGAAAGTAGTAAAACAGAAGTTATCTATCTTGTTTAATAAACAACTAAGAAAAAAAGAATTTTTTCTAGTGAATCAATTTCACTTTGCCCCTCTTCTTTTTCAACAGGGAGTTTGAATTACATACTAGAATAGTTTGCATGAAGATATGATTATTAGGGATAGCACTTTCTCTGCAAAGTTTCATATACATATTTATAAAGCATAATAATATAAAAGGACATTGTCAATAATCACACAACAGAGAAATTTGAGGGACAGATAATTCAGCAGCTATTTGTGCTTAAAATCCATGATAACTTGGTCACAGAAATTTTGCTGCTGCTTAGAAAGTTTCTTAAGGGGTATGTTCTATCTTCAACTAACTTGAATCCAGGAAAAGATAAAGGTTACTCTGAAAAATCTTGCTGCAATCATTGCTTCCAACCTAAAATCATTCTCTGCAAAGTTGTTTGCTGTGGCCTTTCAGTTCAGTCAATGTATATATGCATAAGACCTTCAACTTATCACTGCATTTTAGATTTATTTATGAGATTCACAGCATGATGAGCATGTATTACTTTGAAACTCCTCTCACAATGACTGGTTTGCCTCATTTACATGCTGCAATATTTGGTTAGCTTTCCAAATTTTCCACATTGTCAGGATAACATTCCCAACATGCTTGCATCTTACAAGAGGAAAATCAAAACAGGCATACTCATGATCACATAATCTAGTCAATATAACATTAAACTGTGCACATATTGCATGCATGGTTTGTTATAAGAACTTCTTCATGAGTCTTTGGACTTTGAGGAGGCTGCTTCTCAAGGGAACCAACCAGTTTGGCACTATATTTTTTTCTTGGAACAAGATGCATGTGGGTTGAGTACCAAATGTTATCAAAGTTGCCTAGCTACCACATTTCAGTGGAGGAGAAACTGAGAATTTTGACAGTATTTAGCCATGTAGCAAATTACCAGGTCCTCTGTTGACAACTGGGTGCTAAGAAGTTTTTCATTTTCTCCTAACATGTCTATTTTGAGGTAGACTAACTGGTGCAAATACTGAGTTGACTGACTAGTCCTTCTCCACTACTCCACTTCACCACCTGTGTTCAGAACAACTTTCGGCCTAAAGCATGAATCAGGAGTTAAAAGTTCAGGGAACAGAAAATCTTTGATTATTTAAACTTATTTTTCTACTTTTAGAAGTATGTTGAGTATTCATCCCAACTTCTCTCCTTCCCCCTCTGTCCCAGCCCCTCTCTTTCCTTCACCATTCTCTCCTACCCTTCTACCTGTATGCTTCTGGACCCCAGAGTTCACTTTGGTCTGCCTACTCCTGTGGGGGCACAGACCTCTGGTGGTCTACCCCACTAATATGTACATTTCCCTTCACTCATCCAGCTTTAGACCCAAAGATTTCCACTATAAGATTCCATTTTATGGGTATAATAACAGCTTCTTACAGAACAGTTTGATGTACTGTCTTCCTACCTACAGGTTTATTGGTTGCCTTCCCTATTGATCTTTTTCCTTCTCTATTTTTAGTTTGTTCTAGTTTATAGTAATAGGGATATGTATCATTCTGATAAGCAGGTCTTGAATACAGTCAGGAAGCTATTGGTTGTGTCCTTGATACTCATGCCACTATTACACTGGTGATTTATATTGTAACTTACAGATCTCATGCCATTAATGGGGCTTGTGATTATTTCTCTTCCCCAGTTGCTTTTACAGTATTCCTTGGTACTGTGTAAGTTATCTAGCAAGGAGAAATTCCTCAGACTAGTTCTGTTGATATATTTTGTCCATGTTCTGTGATCCATTGTGTTGCATCTTCAGTAATAGGGTCTTAAGGACAGTATTTGGAGAGCAACCAAGAGCAAGGACAAAAGACTATAATGTTTGGGGGCCTTTAAGACCTCTCTGACCAACATTTTATCAAAAAGTGCCACATTCCTGTTACTTTTGGTGTAATTTTGTCCCAGGGTTCTAGGTCGATCAGTTCATGGCATATCCCCCATTTCCCTCATTCTATGCTCCTCTGCATAGGGATTGCCCTTTCTTGTTCCTTTCTTTAAAAGACATGCTTTTCTTTTTGACATATTATTAGCATAGGATCTTTTGGGGTTAATTTTTTTTAAGAGCATACCAAGATAGTGCAGGGTAGCCAGGTCCCTTGAAACAATGATAGTGGGGAGGGGGTAGCCTCAGGAGAAGCTCATTGATCTGGAGTCCCATAGAGTGTGTCTGCACAGAAAGGAGAAAGCCACTTGCAGAGGGATGATTCAAAAACAGCAGAGTGTGTTGAAGAATCTGAAGAAGATTTAATTAGGCCGAGAAGAAAGCAATTGTCTTAGAGAAGCAAGAATTACCTGTGCGCTAATTCATGCAAAGAAGGTCCTAGAAGAAATATTGGACTTTGTTTTAAAGAAAACCAATAAGAATTATTTAAAAATCTCAGTGGGAATTCATAATCATAAGACTTTCTACCAAATATTGTGAAGAGAAATAATTATTATTGACACAGGAAAGGTTCTATTAGATGTGGCACACCCACATCGAATACCCACACACCACAATGAAATACCCATTTGGAGGGTGCCATGCTTCATTGTCCTGTTGCAGATGACAAAGCCATACTATGAGAGCCTTGATAGTAGAATGGAAAAGGAGACAATCTAGAGATATATCGGAGGTAGAATGAAAGGTCAGGGTGCTTTACCCTGAAAAGTTATAAAGGCAAGGGAGGCTATGGAAAGAATACAGATTCTTATGATAGCACATGAGAGCAACAAAGACCATACATTTTTTTAAAGGAAGCAAAGTTTATGGTGTTTTCAAAAATCCAGGTGGGAATGCTGTTGGAGTTTGAAGTCATCGACCCAGATATAGGGTTTGGCTTGAGATATGTCATTTATGGAAAATATAAGAATGTGGGTAATTGCTGTAAAGAGGGAATACTGGACTGAGTCCTAAGGAACCCTGATATTCAGTCACAGTTTGCAGGAGTCTAATTTATTAAGAAAGTCTTGCTTACACATAAAGCTAGAAGAGAAAAATCAATGCAACATTAGGAATCCAAAATGAAATACCATTTCAAGAAAAAGAGAACTCTGTTGAGTGAGGCTATGAGACAGAATAAATGAGAACTGAAAATAAACTTTGTTATGGTTTGCTTTAGAAAGTGCCCATTTTAGCAATATTAAAATTGGTATACACTTGACGACAATAAATTTAATAGAATGGTATGAGTGGAATTTCACTCAGAGATATGAAAAGTGAGAAATGAGAAAGAGCAAAGAGGAAAATGTTTTTGTTGAGAAATTGAAAGATTACATATGAATGTATACACGTGTATATATATGTATAGGAGTATGCATGCATGCATATATTATATGGGCATGTATGTATGTGTACAGGTGCATAAATGTTTGTCTGCATGCATGTTGGCATGTGTGTGTATGTGAATGCTGTTGTATGGCATTTTTCCTCTGGGTATAACAAGATGCCCTTTTGCCTCCGTCAAACCTATGTGTTACCACTGTGTCTCTGTTCTTCAGTAATTTGAAACATTCCATCTTGGAGGGAGATTCTTTGAGGCTCAGGAGGAGGTTCTAAATTGAAATATTTGATTTTGGAGGGAGACTCCTAAGTCCAAAGAAATGTTTGAAATGAGTAAAATTCAGAGGGACCTCATTCCGAAGCTGAAGTGAAACAGCTAAACCACTGGTGGGAGGAGGAGACTTCCCAAGCAGCCCAGCTGGCAGCTAGTCATGATGAGAGCCTCAAGTCTGCAGTTTCCATGACTGTCACCAGGCTTGGTGGGCTTTTCAGTGACACAGCTGTTTTTGAGTCATTCCTGCTCCTGTATGTAGCTCTCACTCATACTGCTGTAGGTAACCCCAATAAACCCTTTGGTCTGCCAAGTTAGACTCTGTGTAATCATTACTTTTGGCTGTTCTTGATTTTTATATTTTGGGTGGATAGATGCTTGTGAGGCATCTCCTCAGAAAAATGTTACATAACATATATATATATATATATATGTATGAGTATTCATGTATGTGCATGTATGTATATTTGTGTGCATGATTTAAATGTATCTATATATGTATATCTGAGCATAAAGTGAGTAACTGTGTATACATATAAGTACGTGTCCATGTGTGAGTGTGTATATATATTTGTGAGGATATGAGTGTGTATAAATGTATGTGTGCTTGACTGTGCAAGTTCATGTATGAGTATTGTGTGTGCATGTGTGTGCTATTGTATGCAAGTTTGATTATGGTGTTCTTTTGTGTATGTGTGTATGAATGAACGTTCAGGTACATTAATGTGTTTTTGGCTTAGGTGTATGTAGATTAGTATACATGTGTATACTTGTGTACATGTGCATATATGTGTTTCAATTGTGAGAGCTCGTATATAAAAGTATATGTGAGTACTCAGTCCATTCATGTTACTATAACAAAATGCTCAAGATGGGATAACTTGTAATAGAACAGGAACTTATATTCTTACAGTTTCATAGCCTATAAAATTTAAGATTCCATACTGGTAGAGGGACAAAATATTGCAACTCATTGAAATTTCATTTATAAAGATCTTTCCTATTCATGGGGGTTTAGTCTTCATAACCCAATAACCTCCTTGGGACCCAAAATTTTAATACTATTCTGATAGAAATGAAGTTTAACCTATGATATTGAGAAACATGTTCAGATCAAAGCAGAGATGATAAACATAATGATTAAAGGGACTGAGCTATGTTTCTCCTCTGCCCTCAGTACTAATTCCAAACTCCTAGTAATACTGATTTGCCCAATAATGGGACTTTACTGGGAGCCCTTAATGATCTGAGATTGACATAGCAATGGATTGCTATAATCTTGAGTATTGGTTGACTGTTTGGCACAGGGGAACAATGAAAAGGGAAAGAAAGGCAAAGGAGTTTTAGGTACTAACCAAAACTATTGGTGGAACTAAAAGGCTTGAACAAATGTATGCGGTTTCATTAAATTTTCTGTAATTTCCAAAGATCAAAACCTATCTGATTCATGATGATAAGAGTTCTCAGAGGAATATTGACTGTAAACACTGTCACTATTGAAGGCAGTGCTAGGACTGTCTTGCTTACAGGGCTCCTCTTTTTTTGTAATAACTTCCTGAAATAAATTACTGGCCCAGGCTCCACTTGTGAACTTGAGATAAAGAGCAGGTATCATGCCTTTGGATATCTTCCCATCTTCTCTCTCCATTTTCTGTTCATTGTAGCGCCCTCTTATGGATTGATTCTTTTTCCTCTCAGAATAACTAGAAGACTAGCTTACCTAGAAGATTGTTTCATATATAGATGAAATCCCCAACAATATTACTGTTGGGGATAACTGCTATTTTAGATCTACAGATATATTCAGCCAAGCAATGTTGAAAGAATGCTAAAATTGGAGAAATCACAATTTTATGGTATAGGGTCTAAACTGCTTAAATTTCTTTTTATTTTCCATTTTCATATCTATGTGTGTGAGGTATATGTTTTTATACATGTTCATGAGTGCGGGTGTATGTGTGAATGGGAGTAAGCATCTACACGTATGTGTGTGGTGGCTTGAAGTTGACAGTGGAGAACATCTTCAGCCACTCTTCCACTTAATTCTGTTAAAACCAGGTCTCATGAAACCCAGAACTCACTAATAGGACTAGTCTTATTGGATAATTTGCTCTTAGTATTTCCAGTGTCAGGCTCTGGAGTTGGAATTATAAGCAGGTTGTCATACCAGTGCTTTACATGTGGTCTGAACTCTGGTCCTTTTACTTCTGTGACAAGTGCTTTAACTTCTGAGGCATATATGCAGCCAAGACCAATTTAATTTTCATTAAAAATTTATAAATTATATATATATACACACACACACACATGGAGAGAGAGACAGAGAGACAGAGAGTGAGAGAGAGAGACTAAAATCAGAAGTGTGTACAGTCTCTGTCATGTGCAGCTTATGGTCCTATGGCAGAAAAAATGCAAAGCAGTACAAAAGCAAATTATGACACATTGTGATAAATGCCAGAAAGCAAGTTAAACTGTCCCTTTTAAGTTCAATGGTCAAGGAAGTTTTCTCTAAACTGATAATATTTAAATAATGAAAACAGAGGAAGAATGGCTAAAGATACAGCTCTATTGGTACAATGCTTGCCTAGCATGAGTAGGACATAGGTTTGAACCTTAGTACCACATGATCTGGAGATGGTGGCATGAATTGTGATCCAAGCATTTAGGAGGTAGACATAGGAAAATCAAAAGTTCAAAGTCATGTCTGACTCCAGAGTTTTAGACCTCTCTGAAATGTATGAGACAGTGACTCAAATAAAAGAGATTAAGAAAGGGAAAAAGTTTGGTTAGTGAGGAACATTTGTAGGGAGCTCCAGGAAGAGCTTTGTCTCATTTGCAGAAGACATGAAATTAAGACCAGCATTGTGTCAACAGGGAAGCAGAAGATGAACTTTAATGAAGGGCAGATCAGGAAGAGTATCGCAGGTCAGTCAGAGAAATTTGCAGGTGTAATAGGAAATTGTTGGAGGTATTTGAAAGAGACAAGTGATCCCAATGTGTGTTGTAGATACATATTTAAACTGGTATGAATTCAGAATGGATTAGCATAAAGGTATTGGATTAGAAGGCTGTTGTCCCAGCAAAAGAACAATGGTAATTGGCCAAGAGATAGTGTGAGGACAAATGCCAGGTGTAATTGTAAGGTGGTATGACACAACTTGCGTGAAGGAAGGGAGGGAGAAAATAGGAATTGTAAATGTGTTCTGGACTCTGGCTTGCTAATGAATTTAAAAAGGAAGAGGTGGGCAATAAAATTAAACCAGCAGTTCTATTTAGGATCTATCAAATTTGAGCTCCCAGGAGAACATCAGATGCAGATTCTCTATTTCAGGTTACCATGAACAACTGCATTAGTAAATGGAAGTATTTAGGTTGGAGTACATCTTTAGTAATTCTTATTGATAGACGTCTGAGATCATTATCAGGTACTATTGAATATTTGAAAATTCTCTTTTGGGTAATTTTTTTAAAATTTTTTTTATTTAATTGTGCCTGTGTGCATGTATGTGTGCACGTGTGTGTGTGTGTGTGTGTGTGTGTGTGTGTGTGTGTGTAGAACCACAGACGAATCGGGAACCACCATGGACACCTCCACCTCCTTCTGCCCCGGGATTCACAGGCTCCGCCCTACCAGGACCAGAAGCACAGGCCACCCCTGCTTCTGCCCGGCATCTATACGTGGGATCTGGGATCCGAACTCAGGACCTTCTGGCTGCAAGGCAGAAGCGTAACCCCTGAGCCACCTCTCCAGCCCCCTTGTGTAATTATCTTATCACATATTCAGAGTTGAACTGAGTTGATGCATTTGTGTTAGGTTCTGAATTACTTAGACAGTCGCATTGTTAAAAAGCACATGGCACATAATGTCTTTCCTTCACTTTCAGAAACTTTCCATCTAAATCAGTATAAAATAGAAATTAATTCATATCATGGCTTCAAAATTTAGACACAAAACCCACAGAAAAATAATTCGAAGTTACTGTTTCCTCAGCCATGTCAGCTTATGTTCAGCTGATATCTCTAGTATGATTTAGCTAGTGTGTGGTACCACAAGGCTGAAATGACAGCTGGATGGATTATTCCTGAGAATGATGATCAGAAAGTTGGCATTTCTCTATTATTCAAAGGTTATAAGCCATTGAATTTTCTCTTCACTTTTGAAAAAAAAGGAAACATGTAACTTCACTATGTCAAGAATTTATATGTACTGTTATCATAGTTAGATACAGGTGTCAATTTAACATCTGAAGGGCTCAGTGCTCTGAGCACATTTGTAAAGAATTGCTACTTGAAGTAAGCCCAGAACAAGTCTACAGGAGATTGATTGTCTGATTGATGGAGAGGCCCAGTCCATGGCAGGTAGAGCTAGATAGTCCCTGGACAGGTGAATAAGATGGAGGGAGATATTGAAAAAAGTTGGCATCCTTGATACACTTGACCAGACACACTGATCTAGCAAGTAAGGATTGACACTCTCTCAGCAGTTCTCTAGATATATGGATATGGTGTGGCCATTTTCCTTGGCCCCTGGTGTTGGTGTGGATTCTTGCTAAGATGAATTAAGAACTTTAACTGGCCCTTCCCTCACCCGCCTGGGACACATGCAGCCAGGACTCAGGGCAATCTAGGTAAGCTCCCCCCCCAAACCCCAGGCAGCGCACTGGTCCCAGCTCCTCCCACCAGCCAGCTGGAGCAGGAGCTGCTCCTGGCAACTAATTCAGTTCAGTGAAAAACGCACAGAAATTGAAAGGTCTTGAGAGTTAAAACGACAATGCCCAAGTCAAAGTGCAAACCCATGAGAAACAAAACCCAAGAAAACAAATCTCCCACTGAAGGAATTAATCCTATAATGATAGACCCACGGAAAATAGCCAAGAAAGCCTGACCCAGGATAAAGACTTTCAAAACATGGTCATTACCATGTTCAATACTATGAAAGGGGAAATCCCAGAGGAATTAAATAACCGCATCAATCACTTTGAAGAGTAACACAACAGACACTTGGAGGAGTTGAGAAAAACAGTTCAAGAAACAAAAACAGGCATAGAGCAGTTAAAACAGACTCAAGCAGAGTTTAAAACTGAACTAAAAGGCAACAACCAAGAACTCAACAGAGAATCTTATCAGCAGAACTAATGAAGCAGAAAATAGAATTTCAGAAAATAGAATTTCAGACCTTGAAGACAAAGTGGGAGTATTAACCAGCTCAATGGAAGAGGTTGTTAAAGGCAAAAAGATACTCGAGAGAAGTATTCAAAAGTTATAGGACATCCTGAAGAAGCCTAACATGCGTACTCATGGAATACCAGAGCAAGAATCCCAAAACACCACACCTGAGGAAATTTTTCAAACTATCATCAAGGAAAACGTTCCTCATCTAAAAAAAAGAGAGGCCCATACATATACAAGAGGCATTCCGTACCTCAAACAGATATGACCAAAATAGAAACTCGCCACGGCAAATAATAGTTAAAACACTCCACATTCAAGATAAAGAAATGGTGCTGAGAGCTTCAAGGGGAAAAAAAAAAACAAGTCACTTTTAAAGGTAAACCTATTAAAATAACAAATGACTTGTCAATGGAAACAGTAAAAGCAAGAAGAGCTTGGACAGACATACTTCAAGTACTGAATGAGCAAAAATGTCAACCCAGGCTGATGTACCCCACAAAACTATCAGTCATGATCAAGGGAGAAAGATAACTTGAAGAGATACATGCCCACCAAACCAGGACTTCAAAAAAATGCTAGAAATGATACTCAAGCTTGAAGAAAAAAACAGGCATATCCAGGGGAAGAGAAGGGAAATATAATACCAACAAAACCTAAAAGCGAAACAATACATTTACAAAAGCCACTAAATATAATAAATGTCTGGAATTAAAAATAGTTTCTCCATTATAACATTAAATGTTAATGGAATTAACTCACTGATCAAGAGACACAGATTACAAACTTGGATTAAAAATCACAACCCACCAATCTGCTGCCTGCAGGAAACCCATCTCACCACAAAAGATAGGCACATCCTAAAAATAAAAGGCTGGTCCAAAATTCTGCAAGGTAATGGAACCAGAAAACAGGCAGGGGTAGCCATTATGCTATCAGACAAAGTGGACTTCAAACCAAAAAAATCATAAGAGACACAGATGGATACTACATTTTAGTCACAGGTACAAATTCACCAGGAAGACTTCACAATTCATTAAGCAAACCCTACAACGTCTAAAGTGAGAAATCAACCCCAAAACAGTAATTCTTGGGGATTGCAACACCTCCTTCTCAACATGGGATAGATCAGCAAGTAAAAAAACTTAACAGAGACACTTTGGAGCTTAATCAAACCCTTACTGAAATGGATCTTACAGATCTCTATCGAACTTTTCATCCACTCACCAAAGAATACACATTTTTCTCAGCAGCACACGGAACTTTTTCCAAAATAGATCACATATTGGGCCACAAAACAAATCTCCACATATACAGGAAAGTTGAAATTCTAGCCTGTACCTTATCAGACCACCATGGCCTAAAGCTTGACATCCACAACACAACAAGCAACAGAAACTTCACTAACTCTTGGAAACTTAACACTATGATGCTGAATGAGAATTAGATTCAGGAAGAAATTACAAAGGAAACTCAAGATTTCCTGAAAGTGAACGATAATGAAAATACAACTTACCAAAACCTGGGGCTGGAGAGCTGGCTCAGGGGTTAAGCCTCCGCCTTGCAGGTGGAAGATCCTCAGTTCAGAGCCTGGACCAAAGTGGGGCGGAAGCGGGGGCGGCCTGCTTTTCCAGTCCTGGTAGGGCAGAGCCTGTGAATCCTGGGACAGAGTAAACAAGGAGGAGGTGGAGGCATCCATGGTGGTTCCCGAATATGTCCGTGATTCTGCACACACATACATACACACACGTGCACACATGCATACACGCACAATTGAATAAATAAATAATGAATAAAGTAATTAATTAAAAAAACTTACCAAAATCTCTGGAACACAATGAAAGCTGTCCTAAGAGGTAAGCTCATAGGTCTTAATGCTTACATCCAAAAAATGGAAACATCAGAACTAAATAACAATGCAGCTTAAAGCTTTAGAGACACTAGAGCAATCCGATCCCAAAAGCAGGAAAGAGAGGAGATTACAAAATAAGGGAGAAATATCTGAAATTGAGATGAGGAAAATGATACAGAAAAATCAACCAGTCAAAAAGATGTTTTTTTGAAAAAATCAATAAGATTGATACACCCCTAGCTAAATTATCCAAAAACAAGAGAGAGAAAGCCAAAATTAACAAAATTGGAAATGAAAATGGAGTTATCACTACTGATACCCAAGAAATCCAGAGAATTATAATGTCATATTTAAAAACTTATATTCTGTGAAATTTGACAACACAAGAGAGATGGATGAACTCCTAAGTAAACACAACTTATCTAAATTGAATCAGGAAGTTGTGAATTATTTAAATAATCTTATAACAGATGAGGAAATCAAGGAAGTAATCTCGAATCTTCCTACCAAAAAATTTCCTAAACCAGATGGATTCAGCACAGAGTTCTACCAGACGCTTAAGGAGCTAAAACACAAATACTCCTTAAACTGTTCCATCAAATAGCAAAGGAAGGAACACTACCAAATTCCTTCTATGAAGCTAATATCATTTTAATCCCAAAACCTAATAAAGATTCACTTAAGAAAGAAAACTATAGGCCAATCTCTCTGATACACACAGATGCAAAGATTCTCAATAAAGTCTTAGCAAATCAGATTCAAAAACATATCAAAAAGATCATCCATGGGGATCAAGTAGGCTTTATCCCAGGCACACAAGGTTGGTTCAACATATGCAAATCAATAAATGTAATTCACGCTATAAACCAGTCTAAAGTTCAAGACCACATGATACTCTCAATAGATGCAGAAAAAGCTTTTGATAAGATCCAACAGCCCTTTATGATCAAAACCCTAGAGGCAGTTGGAATGGAAGGAACCTTTATCAATATAATAAAAGCTGTATACAAGCACACAGCAAGGATTCTATTCAATGGGGAAAAACTTGAAGCATTCCCACTTCAATCAGGAACTAGAGAAGGCTGTCCACTCTCACCACTTCTCTTCAATATTGTACTTGAAGTCTTAGCTGAAGCCATAAAACAAGAAAGGGACATAAAAGGGATTCAAATCGGCAAGGAAGAAGTCAAGTTATCTCTATTTTCAGATGACATGATCTTATACCTGAGTAATCCCAAAAACTCCACCAGAAAGCTCCTGGAACTAATACAGGAGTTCAGCAGGGTGGCAGGATACAAAATAAATGTACAAAAATCAATGGCCTTCCTATATGCTCAGAATGAAAGAAGTGAAAAAGCCCTGAGAGAAACAATCCCATTTACTATAGCCCCTAAAAAAATGAAATACCTTGGGATAAACCTAACCAAGGAAGTAAACCTCTATAATGAAAACTTTAAAACCCTAAAGAAAGAAATTGCAGAAGACACCAGAAGGTGGAAAGACCACCCATGTTCCTGGATTGGCAGAATCAACATCATAAAAATGACCATCCTCCAAAGGCAATATACAGATTCAATGCTATACCAATTAAAATCCGAAAGAAATTCTTTAAAGAAGTTGACCAAACAATCTCAAAATTCATATGGAGGCACGAAAGACCCAGGATAGCAAAAACAATCCTGAGTAACAAAAACATGCCTGGATGTATCACTATACCAAACCTTAGTCTATATTACAAATCCATAATTGTAAAAACAGACTGGTATTGGCTCCAAAATAGACACACAGATCAATGGATAAGGGTTGAAGACCCAGATATAAGCCCACACACTACAGCCATTTGATCTTCGACAAAGGGGCCCAAAAAATCCAATGGAAAAAGAACAGCATCTTCAACAATTGGTGCTAGCAAAACTGGATACCCACATGCAGCAGATTAAAACTGGATCTGTACTTGTCACCATGTACAAGACTTAATTCCAAATGGATCGAGGACCTCAATATTAGGCCAGATACTATAAAAAACATAGTTGAAAGGATAGGGAACTCTCTCGAGCTGATTGGGCTAGGCCAACATTTCTTAAACAGACATCCAATGGCACAGTCACTGATACCAACTCTCAACAGTTGGGATCTTGTGAAATTAAAGAGCTTCTGTTCAGATAAAGAGATTGTAACTCGAGCACACAGGCAACCCACATAATGGGAGAAAATCTTCACTGACCACATATCTGATAGAGCTCTACTGTCCAGAGTGCACAAAGAACATAGAAAACTAAACATCAAGGAAACTAATGGCCCAATTAAAACAATGGGCCTTGGAACTTAAAAGAAACTTTACCAGGGATGAAATTAAAATGTCTAACAAATATCTTTAAAAATGCTCCACTTCTTTAGCCATCAGGGAAATGCAAATCAAATCTTCCCTGAGATATCATCTCACCCCAGTCAGGATGGCAAAAATCCACAATACAAACAACAACAAATGCTGGAGAGGATATGGAGAGAGGGGAACTCTACTACATTGCTGGTGGGAATGCAGGCTCATACAGCCATTCTGGCGAGCCATCTGGAGATTCTTAAAGAAATTAAAGATTGAAATGCCATATGACCCTGCTATTCCACTTTTGGGAATAACCCCCCATACAGCAGAAGTTCACCTCGATAGCACAAGCACAACCATGTTCATAGCAGCACTGTTTACAATAGCAAAGTCATGGAATCAACCCAAATGTCCAACAGTTGACGAGTGGATAAGGAAACTGTGGTACATCTATACAATGGAGTACTACTCAGCCATCAAAAATGATGAATTACTGGAATTTGCCGGGAAATGGATGTCATTAGAAACAATTATATTAAGTGAAGTATCCCAAACCCAGAAAATTAAGCACCGTATGTACTCCCTAATAGGTGGTTCCTAGTACCAAACCCACCCAGCCCACCTTGAGACACTCAAAGACAAATCTATGTAATACCTACAGTAATTTCAAGGATTATGAACAGGAGGGATGGGGTTGGAGGGCCACACCAGAAACAAGGAGAGAGGAGACCATGTTACAGCAGAGAAAATAGGCCTCCATCAAGGACTGCAAGTAAGTAATGAGACACCTGGTTAAGTTCACAGACGTTCGTTCCTGATCATTTACAACTGAGGAGGTATGATCTCACCAGTAGAGGAGGGCATATAGTCTGGCAAAAAAAAAAGTAACTGTTTTGCAAATGGGTGATTGTCCCCTCCCTCACTGAGGTTTCCTACTTTTATTACATCTACCCTTGAATGTGGTCTTATAACAAGACTCCAGTTTAGCAGCTTTTTGTCTCTGGCCAGGGGGTGAAATACAATACTCATCAGGATGGAGTGAAGGACATTGCAGGAGCAGCAAAACTGCAAAAGAAAATCAACAAACCAAAATCCAGAACTTCAGAGACCTGGAACTAGGCCAGCCTAATCTCTCCCCATCCTGAAGCTCAGGGAAATTTGCAGAAGAGGGGGCAGTGAGATTGTAAGAGCAAAAGGATGGGAGGAGCAATGATTTGCAAGATACTCCACACAAGTTAGGGCCGAAGCAATCATAATAGGACTTTGCATGCCCTGTGCAATGTCCAACACACTATGGACCTCACAAAGTCTAGCATCTGCTAAAGGTACCAAGATCCTTGGAGGCAAGGGATTGGCAGCCACAGCAGTGTTCCTATGCTTAAGGGGAACATGGGAAAGGGTTCAGGGAAATGCCACTGAGTCCTTGTACGTCATCGGAAAGGAGGGCCCAGAGGAGAGTGTGGCATGTACATTAAAGGACTCTCTGGGAATTGGGGGGGAGGCACTGGGGGATGGGGAGGGAGGGGTGAGGGGAGGGGGAGCAGGGTGTTGGGGGTGAGGGAGGGAGGGAACCAGTGTACCTATTAAGTTTGTATGAGCGGAAACAATATAAAAATGTTAAAAAATAAAAAGAAATAAATAAAACCATAGTTGAAAGGGTAGAGAACTCCCTCGAGCTGATTGGGCTAGGCCAACATTTCCTAAACAGACATCCAATGGCACAGTCACTGCTACCAACTTTCAACAGTTGGATCTTGTGAAATTAAAGAGCTTCTGTTCAGATAAAGAGATTGTAACTGGAGCACACAGGCAACCCACATAATAGGGGAAAATCTTCACTAACCACATATCTGATAGACCTCTATTATCCAGAGCGCACAAAGAACTTATAAAATTAAACACCAAGAAAACAAATGGGCCAATTAAAAATGGGCCTTGGAACTTAAGAGAAACTTTACCAAGGACGAAATTAAAATGTCTAACAAATATCTTTAAAAATGCTCCACATTCTTAGCCATCAGGGAAATGCAAATCAAAACTTCCCTGAGACATCATCTCACACCAGTCAGGATGGCAAAAAATCACAATATAAACAACCCCAAATGCTGGAGAGGATGTGGAGAGAGGGGAACTCTCCTACATTGCTAGTCGGAATGCTAGGCTCATACAACCACTCTGGTGAGCCGTCTGGCAATTCTTAAAGAAGATAAAGATTGAAATGCCATATGACCCTGCTATCCCACTTTTGGGAATAACCCCCATACAGCAAAAGTTCATCTTGATAGCACAAGCACGACCATGTTCATAGCAGCACTGTTTACATTAGCAAAGTCATGGAATCAGCCCAAATGTACAACAGTTGATGAATGGATAAGGAAAATGTGGTACATTTATACAATGGAATACTAATCAGCCATCAAAAATGATGAATTAATGGAATTTGCCGGGAAATGGACGGAATTAGAAACAATTATATTGAGTGAAGTATCCCAGACACAGAAAATTAAGTGCCGTATGTACTCCCTAATAGGTGGCTCCTAGTATCAAACTCACTTAGAGACATTCAAAGACAAATCTCTGTAATACCTACAGTAATTGCAAAGATTATAAACAGGAGGGATGGGGAAGGAGCTCCACCAGAAATAGAGGGGACCCTGTTATGGCAGAGAAAATAGGCCACCATCAAGGACTGCAAGTAAGTAATGAGGCATCTGATTAAGTTCACAGACTTTCCTTCCTGATCATTTCCAACTGATGGGGTACGATCTTACTAGAAGGGGAGGGCATATAGGCTGCCTGATAGAAGGTAACCATTTTGCAAATGACAGCCTTTCTCACCGCGGTCTCCTACTTCTATTCCATCTACCTTTGAATATACTCTTATAACAAGACTCTAATTTAATAGGTTTTTATCTCTGTCCAGGGGTTGACATCCAATACCTGTCAGGATGGAACCAAGGGCATTGCAGGAACAGCAAAACTGAAAAAAAAAAATCAACAAACTATATTCAAAACATCAGAGATTCTATATCAACCACCTGGAATTAGGCCTTCCTAATATATCCCCATCCTGAAGCTCAGGGAAATTTGCGGAAGAGGAGGCTGCAAGATTGTAAGAGCACAAGGATGGGAGGAGTAATGATATGCAAGATACTCCACTCGAGTTAGGGCTGAAGCAATTATAACAGGACTCTGCATGATCTGTGCAATGACCAATATATCATTGACCCCTCAAATTCTAGCATGGACTAAAGGATCCTTAGAAGCAAGGAATTTACAGTCACAATAGTGTTCCTATACTTAAGGGGAACACAAGAAAGAGTTCTAGGAATTGCCAATGAGTCCTTACACCTCATCAGAGAGGAGGACCCAGAGGAAAGTTTGATATACTCATTAAAGGATGCTTCAGAGATGGGGGGGAGGGGGCACTGGGAGAAAGGGAGGGAGGGGAAAAGGAAGGGACAAAGCAGGGAGGGAACAGGGAGGTCCAGGGAGGGGTGAAGGGAGGGAGGAGACAGGGGTTCCTATTATGTTTGTATGAGCAGAATAAGTAAGTAAGTAAGTAAGTAAGTAAATAAATAAATAAATAAATAAATAAATAAATAAATAAATAAATAAATAAAAATGAATCTTAAACTCTTAAAAAAATTGAACATGTTCATTCAGGGGACAAAGCAAGCAGGCTAAGAAGTTTGGGCATACAAACTTGCCTACATGTTGAGATTCTGTTATA
This sequence comes from Typhlomys cinereus, assembly GCA_023101885.1. NCBI lineage: Eukaryota > Metazoa > Chordata > Mammalia > Rodentia > Platacanthomyidae > Typhlomys > Typhlomys cinereus. Next base: position 5,700,549 of record JALPQD010000052.1, read on the forward strand.
GTAATAAACACTAAACACACAAAACTTACTCTGCTGATTTTTAGACTTGTAAGAAATAAATATTTGACAATCTCTGGTAGTTTCTTTTTAATTTTCAAGACAGATTGTGTCACACTTTTATACACTTTTGTAACTCAGAAAAACTCATGTAATAGACCCTCTATATAAATTGAGTTAATATCACGGATTTTTTTGGTCAAGAAATTGTAAAAGATACAGCACTCATTATTACACAAGCGACATTTTCTCCTTGCATACCAGGTTCTCATATTTACATGAAAATGAAAGGTTATTATAAGATATACTTCATAAAACATCCTTTAGGATAAAATGTGTGAAAAGCTTTTAGTTCAAAACTAAACTAAACTGAAACAGAAAATCATATGATCTAAAGGAAATCTTGGCAATATCAATATCTCCTTGTAACAAAGACTTATTTTTAAGCCCATAATTTCCTTTTTATTCTTCTAAATGAAATGACTGCTCTTTAATATATTATTATTCAATGCTTAACCGAAACAGTGGTCATGTAGGTTTTAATGAAATAGAAATTAAAGAAAACATTTTCCTCCAGCTTCTTTTCATTAAAATTTCTGTTTTTAAGTTTTACAAGGGCTGAGTTTATTGACCGAATATCTTACCATATCAAGCTGTTCAGAGTAAATATTTTATGCGATTATTCTGTATTGTGTTCTTTTTTGTGGTGAACAGTAATTTTATTTTATTTTTTATTATATTTTTTTAGTTTTATAAGCATATTGAGTATTAATCCCTACTTCCCTCCATCCCCTCTCCCTCCCATTCCCCTCTCTTTTCTTCATCAATCATGTAATGTTTTCAGAAATACATTTCATGCATATAAAACTATGTGTTTATATAAGTATAAAGTTACACACACAATACGTATTACTCACACATATATACATGAACTTATGTCAATAAGCATATGACAGCATTTTCTTTTCTGTTTCTGTTCTGTTCTGTGTTTCTTTGTTTGTTTATAGACAAACTCAAAAAGCACGCTTCTTGCTCTGCTCACATTACCCCCACACCATCTCCTGCATCTCCTACATTGTTTAGTGTGTATTCTCTTAAATATTAGCACAGATATCACACAGATTTAAAAGTAGCTAATCTCTGTTGTCTTTTTAATTATTATTTTATTTTTCTAGTTTTACAAGCATATTGGGTAATTATTCCTATTTTTCTCTGTCCCCCTTCCTTCCCATCCCTTCATCAATCCATCCTGCTCCCTCCTTATAAAGTTCATAAAACTACTCAAACCAGTTAGTTAACATTCTTGGTAAAGCATTGCCTTTTCTTGAAACAAGGAAGTAAAAATACATAACATATATAAGGAAGTGTTGGACCAAGGCCATGCACTCACAGCTTATATTGCCATTTGATACCAAAGATCAGGCATCTTCCCTTTACCACAAATTCTTTTTTTTTTTTCTATCATGAGATCGAATCACACCACCACTGAACAGAAGCAAAGTTTTAGTAAACTGGCAGAAGAAGCAATGCAGAATTACTAGTGGACTGTCCTTTAAACATTTTTCTTTTTTGTGTATGTACTGTGTATGGGGTACACACATGTATGTATGTATGTTTGGATGTGGATAGGCACACACGTGTGTTCAAGTGCATGTGGAGACCAGAGAATGACATCAGGAATCATCCTCAATCACTCTTTTACCTTATTGCTTTGAGGCTAGGTCCACAATTACATCCAGCGTATGCTATTATTTCTAGCTTGGGTAGCCAGCTTGCTATCTAGATTTGCCTTCAGGGCTGAAATTATAGGCAGAATGCCACCCCACACATCACTCTTTGTTCGTTCATTTGTTTTTTATCATGGGATCTTGGGATCTGAACATTTATCCTTTAGCTTACAAGACAAGCGCTTCAACCACTGAACTATCTTCCCAACCCTCATGTCCATTAAGGGCTGAAGTAGTTTCAGCTGAGTGTGCGAGAAAATTAGGTATGCATGATAGAAGAACAATAACCATATTTGGTAAGAAAAGGTGTCACTTAGTCCAAAGAGTGGATCACAAAATCACTCACTCACCATAGCAATTATTTCATAATTCCCAAAAAATTGAGGAAGCTTTATACTGACAAATATCCTCAAATTATTGAAAATTGGATCCACTAACAGGTGCTTATTCTATAGAAAAATTACACATGCTGGCAAGTGCTCATGCCAGCCTCACAGACAGGCATTCTTTTCCATCTTACTTTGTTTCCCCTCCACTGTCATGTCTGTGTGGATATGGGATTTGTGCATGCACGCATACATATCTGCATGTGCTCCATGTGTACATGTTCATGTGGATGTGGAGGAAAACTAAAGTTGATATCAAGAATAATCCTTGATCACTTTTCGCCTAATTCTTTTTGAGATGAGGTATCTAATCAAGTCAAAACTGTCTGATAGTGCTAATCTGCCTAGACAGTTTGCTCTGGGGATTCCCATGCTCTGCTTACTATAATAAAAAAATAGAAAATATCAGAAAGAATCAGCAGAACCAAAAATAGATTTTTCAAAAGTTTCGGAATATAGGTCAGAGAAATCATAGCAGGCTAGCATGCAAGAAAACCAAATTTCTTTTATCAGCATAAGGGATAAACAGATTAAACCACCAAGAAGATGTGAGAGAGAGAGAGAGAGAGAGAGAGAGAGAGAGAGAGAGGATAGAAGGAAGGAAAGAGATATATATATGGAGAAATACGTACACTGATGTGCAGAAAGAATGAGGGTCTGCATTGTATTCTTCCATGTAGCAAAATGATAAGGTAATGCTCTGAAGGGCATTTTACTAGCATACTTGAAAACATGGACAAAAACAATTTCTTTAAAACGACCTGATTGTTTTAAAATTAGATTAACACAATGAAATAAAAATGAATATAAGATCATCTTCAGCAATGCTCATGCAGTGAATATATTAAATAAATAAGAAAACTTTTTTAAAAAGGATGTCCTGGCTCATTTGGTAAGAGAATTTGTGAATCGTATTAGACATTTATGGAAGTAATAACAATATTACAAAATTTCTACACAACATAGAGTTGGATTTTTAAATTTGTTTCATGAAGCTAACACAAGCTAGCACAAAGAAGCTTGACACATCAAATTGGCACTCAATATTTAAAGTAGATAATGCTCCAAATATGATGAACATATTTAATTATATAATTTTCTGTTTTTCCCCGAAGATGAGGAACAAGAAAGAATATCTGTCTTAATACCATTACTGAAAATTGTGTTGGAAGCATTTGCCATAACACTTAGGGAAGACAGAAACAAAGGACTGGACTAGACTAGAATAGACTAGAAATGGAGGAATAAGATTTTCATTCATAAATTCAGTAAATAAGCACAGAATACAGAAAATCCCCAGGATATGTAGCCTACAGAAGGAATATCCAGACTCATGAGCACTAATAAATACTTTTAGCAAGGACATAAGAAATGTACTTAGTGCAAAAAACAGTGCATAACTCTAAAATGTAATTTATACATAATAAGATTTATTATGGAATTAATAATATTTTGAGTTAAATCAACAAATATTTGCATGATTCCTGTACTGTCAGCTCTGAAGTGGTGAGAAAAATCAGAGCACAACTTACATCCTCTACAATCACAGGCTCTTTATCAGGTTTATATACCAGGCATGTTAAATTGTGGGTGTGGTTCATCACTGGCCCACATAAGTGCTATGTCTGTATTCCCCTCTACCAAGGGAAAACCAAGAAGAGTGGACAAAAAGAATATAGAAGCCAGATGATAGGTGTACCTCAAAAAGGTAACTCCTGGACATGACATGACCTCTGTATTCATGAGCTCACTGCAGCTGTGGTTACCTGCACAAGACCTGGAGAAGACAGGGCCCATCAACATTTCATCATGGACAGGATTGTCTCACGAGGATCCTTCCCTCCCTGAGGGACAATTGGAAGTTAAGTGATGCTATGGAGGGAATGTCATTTATTATCATTGGTATAGCCACTGAAATATAGCTCTAATTTAGTACATAACCTTCCACTCTGGCTCATGCAAGGAACTCTAGCTAAATTTAAGGGGTCACTCCTATGCCAAACAGTATGGCATGAAACTTGAATGGGAACTTTCTTGGGAAGTGGGTTTCATTGGAAGTAGGATGTTGAGGCAGCATAATAGGGATGAGTAAAGCTGTGTACATGTAGCATGTATAAAATTATCAAAGAATAACTACATTTTTAAAAAGTACAAGTAAAGATCATTGAGCCATGAATTCTTATTAAATTAAGACAGAAATAGATTAGACACACAAAACCTTAGTCAAAAATCCTAGAAGTAAGCCTAACACGTGCATTCATGAAATACCAGAACAAGAATCCCGAAATACCACACTTGAGGAAAATTTTCAAATTATCATAAAGGAAAACGTTCCACATCTAAAGAAAGAGAGGCCCTTCCAAGAGGCATAAAGCACCCCAAACAGATATGACCAAAATATAAACTCGCCACAATAGTCAAAACACTATACATACAAGACAAAGAGAATGTGCTAAAAGCTTCAAGAGAAAAAAAAACAAGTTACTTTTAAAGGTAAACATATTAAAATAACAAATGATTTTTCAATGGAAATAGGAAAAACCAGAAAAGCTTGGAGAGTTGTATTTCAAGTATTGAATGAGCACAAATGTCAATGCAGGCTGATTTACCCATCAAAACTATCAGTCATGATCGAGGGTGAAACAAAAATTTTCCACCATAAAGACAACTGGAAGATTTACATGACCACCAAACCAGGCCTTCAAAAAATGCTAGAAAAGATACTCAAGCCTGAAGAAAAGAAGAAGCATATTTAGGAGGACAGAAGGAAGTATAATACCACCAAAACCTACAAACTAAATGATACACTTATGAAACCACTAAACACAAAAATGTCAGAAATTAAAACATTACAACACTAAATGTCAATGGAATTAACTCACCAATCAAAAGACACAACCCATCCATCTGCTGCCTTCAGGAAACACATCTCACCACAAAAGATAGGTACATTCTAAAAGTAAAAGCCTGGTCAAAAATTCTTCAAGCTAATGGAACCAGGAAACAAGCAAGAGTAGCAATTATGCTCTCTGATAAAGAGGACTTCAAATAAAAGAAAATCATAAGAGATACAGAAGGATACTACATTTTAGTCACAGGAACAATTCATCAAGAAGACTTCACAGTACTGAACATATATATATACCGAATAGGGGCTCCATATTCATTCATTAAGCAAACACTACAACATATAAAACAAAAAATCGATCCCCAAATGATAATACTTGGGGAGTTCAATTCTACACTCTCAACATGGCATAGATCAACAGGCCAAAAACTTAACAGAGACACATTGGAACTAAATCAAATCCTTACTGAAATGGACTTTACAGATATCTATCAAGCCTTCTATCCAAGCACCAAGGAATACACGTTCTTTTCATCAGCCCACAGAACTTTCTCCAAAATAAACCACATATTGGGCCACAAAAAAAATCTCCACATATACAGGAAAGTTGAAATTATAGCTTGTATACTGTCAGACTACCATGGTCTAAAGCTTGACATCCACAAAACAACAAATAGCAGAAAATACACTAACTCTTTGGAAACTAAACAATATGATGGTGAATGAGAAATGGGTTCAGAAAGAAATCAAAAAGAAAATTCAAGATTTTCCTAGAAACAAACTATAATGAAAATACAACATATCAAAATCTTTGGGAAATAATGAAAGCTGTCCTAAGAGGCAAGATTATAGCTCTTAATGCCTATATAAAAAATGGAAACATCACAAGTAAATAACTTAATCTTACAGCTTAAAGCTTTAGAGACACAAGAGCAATCCAATCCCAAAGCAGTAGAAGAGAGGATATTAGCAAAATCAGGGGAGAAATATCCAAAATTGAGATAAGGAAAATGATACAAAGAATCAACCAGTCAAAAAGTTGTGTCTTTGAAAAAATCAGTAAGATTGATACACCCTTAGCTAAATTAACCAAAATCAGAGAGAGCAAACCCAAATTAACAAAATTGGAAAAGAAAATGGAGTTATAACTGATACTCAAGAAATTCAGAGACTTATAAGGTCATATTTCAAAAACTTATACTCTATGAAATTTGATAACACAAGAGAAATGCATGAATTCCTGAATAAGCACAACTTACCTAAATTGAATCAGGAAGTTTTGAATTATTTAGAGCATGGTAGTGTTCCCATATTAACACAGAGCCCAAAAAAGAGCTCCAGGCTATGCCCCTGAGTCCTTACACCTCACTAGGGTAGAGGACTCAGAGGGAGGTTTGGCATTCAAACAAAAGGATGCTTCAGGGGATGGGAGGGGGAAAGGGGAAGGCACAGGAAGAAGGGGGGGGGGGGTCAAAGGCAGGAGAAAAGGCGGGGAGAGTGATAAAGAGGGACTGGGGAGGGGTGCAGGAAGGGAGAGGACCTGAGTACCTATTAAGCTTGTATGAATGGGGAAAAATAAATTAATTAATTAAAAATATAGTCCTATAACAAATGAGGAAATTGATGAAGTGATCTCAAATCTTCCCACCAAAAAATGTTCTGGACCAAATGGATTCAGCACAGAACTCTATTAGACATTTAAAGAACAACTAACACCACTACTTCTTAAACTGTTCCATAAAATAGCAAATGAAGGAACACTTCCAAATTCCTTTACAAAGCTAATATCATACTAATCCCAAAACCTAGTAAAGATACACTTAAAAAAAGAAAACTATAGGCCAACATATCAAAAAGATCATTCACTGTGATCAAGTAGGCTTTATCCTAGGCACACAAGGTTGGTTCAACATACACAAATCAATAAATGTAATCCATCCTATAAATCAATCCAAAGTCCAAGACCAAAAGATACTCTTGATAGATGCAGAAAAAGCTTTTGACAAGATCCAACATCCTTTTATGATCTAAATCCTAGAGACAGAATGAAAGGAACTTTTATCAACAAAATAAAAGCTGTATACAACAAGCCAACAGCAAGGATTATACTCAATGGGGAAAAACTTGAAGAATTCCTGCTTCGATCGGGACTAGACAAGACTGTCCACTCCCACCACTTCTATTCAATATTGTACTTGAAGTTTTAACTATAGCCATAAGACAAGAGAGGGAGATAAAAAGGGATTCAAGTCAGAAAGGAAGAAGTCAAGATATCTCTACTTGCAGGTCACATGATTATATACCTGAGTGATCCTATAAACTTCACCAGGAAACTCCTGGAACTAATAAGTTCAGCAGAATGGCAGGTTATAAAATAAATGTGCAAAAATCAGTGGCCTTCCTATACATCAAGGATGAAAAAAAGTGAAAAAGTCCTAAGAGAAACAATCTCATTTACTATGGCTCCTAAAAAAATGAAATACCTTGGTATAAATCAAACCAAAAAAGTGGGAGACCGTTACAGTGAAAACTTTAAAACCCTAAAGAAAGAAATTACAGAAGACACCAGAAGGTGGAAAGGCCTCCCATGTTATTGGATCAGCAGAATCAACATCATAAAAATGACCATTCTATCCACAGCTATTCAATGTTATACCAATCAAAATCCCAAGCAATTCTTTAAAGAAATTGACAAAAGAATCTCAGAATTCATATGAAAACACAAAAGGCCTAGGATAGGAAAGACAATCCTGAGTAACAAAAGCACTGCTGGAGGTATCACCATATCAAACCTTAATGTATACTACAAGTCTATAGTAATAAAAACAGTCTGGTACTGGCTCCAAAATAGACAAATAGATCAATGGATATGGGTTGAAGAACCAGATATAAATAAGCCCACACAATTACAGCCTTTTGATCTTTGACAAAGGGGATCAAAATATTCAATGGAAAAAGAATAGCATCTTCAACAAATGATGCTGGCAAAACTGGATATCCACATGCAGAAGATTAAAACTGGACCCATACTTGTCACTATGCATAAAAATTAATTCCAAATGAATCAAGGACCTTAATATCAGACCAGAGAATATAAAAACCCTAGTTAAAAGGGTAAGGAACTCCGTCGAGCTGATTGGGCTAGGCCAACAGTTCCTAAACAGAAATCCAATAGCACAGGCACTAGAAGCAACATCCAACAAATGGAATCTTATGAAATTAAAGAGCTTCTGTTCAGATAAAGAGATTGTAACTCCAGCAAAAAGGCAACCCACAGAATGGGAGAAAATCTTCACTAACCACATATTTGATAGAGATCTATTATCCAGAGTGCACAAAAACTTAAAAAACTAAACACCAAGGAGATAAATAGCCCAATTAAAAATGGGCCTTGGAACTTAAAAGAAACTGCATTATGGGAATTATACCCAGGTGGTATAGCATGGCACTTCAATCTTTAACATTTTTAGAAATCGCTATACTGATCCCCAGGATGGTTGTTTAAGCCTGCATTCCCATCAGCAGTGTATGAGAGTACTGTTTTCTCCATATCCTCTCCAACACTGGTGTTGTTTGTATTGTGGATTTCTGCCATCCTGAATGGGGTGAGATGATATGTCAGGGTAGTTTTGATTTGCATTTCCATGATGGCTAGGGATGTGGAGCATATTTTAAGGTATTTGTTAGACATTCAATTTTGTCCCTGGAAAAGTTTAAGTTCCAAGGGAGAGAGTGCTAAGGGGCATGACTGGGGAGGGGAGGAGGGAGAGAGAGCACAGGGTACCTGTTGAGTTTGTATGATTAGGAAAAAATAAAATGTGGGAGAAAATTTTAAATGTATACAGAAACTGGAAGGATTTACGGTTTAAGTGAGCTGGATAGAAAAAGTATACAATTGGAAGATGTGTGCTGATTTTAACACCGGTGCTGATGGCAGAACAACCACACCAGTGCTGCATTATGGGGGTAGACATAGAATGAAATAGAAAGAGATAAGGTGGAGACCTTAAAGGAGGAAATATGAAAGGACAACTAGCAGCAAGTGGAGAGGGGAATAATTGTAAAATATTAAGTGTGGTGATGGGAGGGTAAGAGGACAGGGGACAGGGAGGGCTTAGGGAGTAACAAGCAACAATAAGGTTGCAAGTTGCGATCAGATAGAAACCTCCTCCATTATTAAACTTTAATTAAAGTTTTATTTTATTATTATATTAAAACTTTTTTGTTTCCAAAAACAGGGAGAGTAAAAGATAGAGCAAAAAAGAAAAATACCCTTATGCTTGAACTAGAATTCACATGCAATTAAACAATATGTCAAGGACCAGGTATGTGATACCAGGTGATCAGAGAGATCTTAAACGTTTTCTAAAAATAAACTTTTGCCATTGCTCTTGGAGCCCTCTAGAAACTTATAGTAACACCCTATTACTAAAGATGCAGCATACATTCTTTGCAGGACACAGATAACAAGCACCAGCTTTCTTTTGCTGGACACCTTTGAAAATATAAGAAAGCACTTTACAGGCTTCTGGGAGAGAAAACGCAATCAATGATCTCATTTACCCATCAAAACTGCAAATAGTAATAACAACCACTCTGGCAAGAAGTGACCATCAGTATAATAGTAATATGAAAGTCAAGCTTTCTGATCAGATTTAAGACACACTTTTCAGCAAGAATCATATTCTTGGTATTCTAAAACAGAGCAAGAACCCATGAAAGCAGAGGAAAAAGACCCTGGGGGAGGGGGTGCAAACCATTACAGTTTAATTATTAAAAACACTGTATCATACTGCTTTTTAAAATACCATTATACTCGCAAGTTGGAGAAACATTCAGCACTCAACCAAGAAGCTGGCAAAAATCAAAAATCAAAAAAAAGATCACAGCTGGAAAAGTGTAGGAAATAAAATAAAGAATGACAGATGGGTCAGCTCTATACACTGTTCATCCGAGTCTTATCCACCTCAAGACACAGGAAATTGTCAAAGAGGGAACAGTAAGATTGTAAGAGCCTGAATGGCGGAAGGAACACAGCCAGACATTATCTTCTGAATAGGAAAGGGGTGATATATCCATGAACGTACAGCAGCTATACATGCTTCCATAAGACTTGCGTGGAATTTTTCATATCAACATGCCACTGGAAAAAGGCAGAGAACTCAAGTGGCCCCACACATCCCTGATAGACTCATGAAGATCAACTTTAATGGGGGAAGATGTTTTTCTCAGTGGTCTACCTACTGATACTTGACTCACCACAGCAAGTGCTCAGGCATGAGTCGTTCAAAGGCAACCCAAATGAAACCCAGTGGGCTGTTCATGGAACAAAAAAGACAACAGGAGGGAGAATGGAAGGTAGAAGAAGAATGCTAGTGGAAAGGCAGGGGAGATGAGACTGGGGATTAATGTGTAAAGTTATCATAAATTTTCTCTATTCATGTATGAAATATTAAAAGACTATTTAGAAAAAACACCTTATTTTATTTTTAAAGGAATAGAAAAAGAGGAAAATATTTTTTAAAAATATTTTATTTATTTACTCTGTGTGTGTGTGTGTGTGTGTGTGTGTGTGTGTGTGTGTATGTGTGAGTGTGTGGTGTGTGTGTGTATGTGTGTGTGTATCAGAGGGCACTGTGTGTCCCTGTGAAGGACCAAGAGTGACTTCCGGATTACTTTCTACCTCCTTGCTTTGCTCTGGTATTTCCCAGGCTCTGCCCACCAGAGCCAGAAGTGCAGGCCATTACCATTTCCACCTGGTGTTTTTACGTGGGTCTGAATTCAGGACCTTCTGCTTGCAAGGCATAAACTTAACCCCTGAACCATCTCTCCAATCCCTGAAGAAAAACATTTTTTAAAAAATAAGCAGTGCAGAAAACCCAGCTCTTATCTTTGCTATTTTGTGATATGCAGATTCCTTAGACAATATACTGCAAACATTTTAAAAATCTCATTTAATCAAAATTCAATGCTCTGCTTTTCCAGAGATGTCACCAGGTGTGATAGGTATCTATGTACTTGTCAACTTGATGATTTAGGTCTAAGCTTTGGACACATCTGGGAAGGAAGAATTGATTGCTAAGAGAAGCCTTTGAACAAACCTGCAAGAGATTGTCTAATTGATGGGGGAAGAATTGGTGGGGTAAGTGGGATATTTCCACGGGCGGATGGA